>VXAL01002474.1:378419-393125 GCA_013399475.1 Chauna torquata | reverse complement strand
CTGGGACACCCACGGTGGGCGCTGTGCTTGCAGAGGGCTTGCGGGAGTACTTCAGCCAGTTCGGCGAGGTGAAGGAGTGCCTGGTGATGCGGGACCCGCTGACAAAGAGATCCAGGTAAGGAGGCCGGGCCCGCTCCTCCCTTCGCCCCCGCCGCGGCCCGGCCGCCACTTTAACCAACTTTCTCTCTTCTCTCCGCATCCCCTCTCCTGCCCGGGCTGTGGGGCTCAGGGGCTTCGGGTTCGTCACGTTCATGGACCAGGCTGGCGTCGACAAGGTTCTGGCCCAATCCAGACATGAACTGGACTCCAAGACGGTGAGATGACTTCTCTCATCTCAGGGGTGCATTTGCCAGCGGAGCGGCTGTGCTCAGAGCAGCCGTCGATTGCGGTGTTTGATTTCCAGTTAGAGGTTGTAAACTATCGATTACTGATAAAGATCGATCGGTCCCTTCTCCACCTCACTTATCAGCTGGTAATGTAGCTGCTGCCCGAGCTCCGGGCTCGGTATTGACCGGTGACCGAATGTCCGGGCATCGATCTGCGGATCCCGGTGGTGGTTGTCCTCCTGCCCATCGATTGTAAGGCCCCTCCGCGCAGTGACCGTGGCCCTCTGCGAGCTGGGACACCTGGGCACGTTTGGGGCGAGGATTCGCACCGGGGGACGGGCGCGCGGGTGCCTGGGGAGAGGGGAGCTGCCCCTCGGCCCCATCTGCGCTGCTGAGCCCCGCGCCCTCCCGGAGGGCGCCGTCCCCCCAGTGCTGCTCCCTCCTCGCAGCCTCCGAGGCCCCGTTTCCTGCAGCCGCAGCGGCCTGTGCTTTCCCCTCGGCAGAGAGCGTTCGTTCCTTGCGCCCCAGTGGTTTCCCCAGGCGAAGTTTTTGTAACGGTCGCGGAGGTTCAAGACTTTATTGTCTCCGAGCGTGGCCAGCGCCCGCCCATGTGGGCCACCGGCGGCCTCTCGGAGCAGCAGCCATGGCTCTGGCTCTCGTTCTGCAAACCAGGGCTGCTTGAGAGCCCCCGGGTGGGCTCGCAGGGAGATTTCAGTGGCTCCCTGGGTCTGTGGCATATGGTACCCGGTCCCGCCTCGCAAATCTGTGGCGTTCGGGAGATGTGCGGGCTTGGTTTTGGGGGGTGGGGGTGAGGTGTCTGAGTGGGAGGTCCCTGCTCTGCAGTTTTAGTGACTGCCCTTCCCCTGAATTCCTTTTCCGTACTGCTGCCCCGGGGGTGAAGGTGAGGGTAGGGATGGGGAGCGGCAGGGGCTCCGAGGGGGTGACATGACGAGGGGAGACGTTCCTGTTCCAGGCACGGGCGGCCGAGGAGTCCAAACACGCAACTTTATTTCCAGCATGTGGCTTGGGCATCCTCGCCTTTATCTCGGCAGAATGGAGAGGGCGGGAGAGCAAGACCCCCTTTCTGCGGGTTTATGGCGTGAGTTGCAGCGAGATCTGTGTCTGTTCCTGTTTAACCGCCTGGATCGCTCCCTTTGATGTGTACAGGTCCTTCCTCCCCCTGGGAGCTGCGGGTTAAACCTATCCCAGCCTTCCTGGCCGAGGCTGGGTCCCCAGGACTCCTAAGCCTCCTCCTTTCGATGAAGTATTCTGAGGAGGACCCAAGGTTTTCTTTTTTTCCCTCTTTCTTTTCTACTAGCCTATGTAAACGCGGTGTCTGATCGGCTAGTCCCGTCTGAGTCTGTGGGCTGGTGTAGACCCCTCTTGGAAAGGCAAGCGATGGGTGTCTGTCGTAGCAGTAATCCTGACAGCGCTGCGGGGCTAGGAGCTAGGTGAAACCCGGAGTCTCCATTCTTCTCTCCGAACCGCCGCTGCCGCCTGCGCCACGCCGCTCCGCGGCCCACCGTGCGCCCACGAGGGTGGGGAGGGCCAGGAAGGGGCGGACGGGCGGGCGCTGCAGGGAACAGACGGCCTCGTGGCAGAGGGTGCGTGGGGACCGGCCGGCCATTGAAATTCCCGGCTGCATCTGCTCCGCTCGCCCTGCCGGCGCGGCAGAGAGAATGGGGGCTGTTTCACCAGGGTCCTTTCTTTGTTAGGAACTTCGATCCTCTTCCCCGTCCTTTTTATTTTTTACGCCAGTTGGGTTTCAGCCAGGTCAGATGTTTTGGGGTATTTTGCGTGGTAATTGCCAGGTGAGAGTTTGGTCTTGCGGTGCTGCATGGACCCTCCGTACGCCTTTGGCCTGCTGAGCTGAGAGACTGCTGTGAGTCATGGGTTAAATGACACAAACTCATCTGAATCCTAATTTAGGATTTTATGAAACTTTGCAGGAAAAGGCCCTGTGTCCTGAAAGGACAGCCTTCTCTCGAGGCTTGGTGTCTCCTGGTAAACAGCACTTGATAGACAGCGTCTGCCCAACTTGTTGCTTCATTGTTTTCCAATTCTTCGTAGCCTAACGAGCACTGTTGGCCTGATTCTCCGGGGAAACCTTGTGCTTTTCAGACTTCTCTTTGTTTGTAAGCTAGATAGCAGCAGCCCACGGGGTTATTTATGGAAATGCTTGATATGAGAATTGGCTTTGCAGTCTCAAGGTAAAAGATCTGCGTGACTTTGTAAAGCTGCAGCTGGCCGCTGCCTTGAGCTTCTTTATGTGCTCTGGGAAGAGCAGGCTCGGTGGTGCTGGGTCACTGACTCGTTTCTTTGTTGCTGGTCCTGAGTTTTTGCTGGGTCTGTCTTTTGTGGTGGAGAGCGTGGCTCTCGGGGCAGTGCTGGCTAATGGAGGGAAGGCAGCCGCAGAGGTGCGATGAACGAACAAACTCAGCCGTGAGGTTTCGTGGATCCTTCCCTGCCCTGTCCCTGCTTTGGGGCGCCGATGCCAGCCAGATTCACGCAAGAGTTGTGTGATCGTAGCTGTTAAATGGTGCCAGGGGTGGCATGAAGAGCGTTACTGAGGAGCCTGCTGGTACACCTGCAACGTCAGGTACCCCAGCAACGTCAGTGGGAGTCCTCATCCCTAAAGCCTCGTGGGGTGAAGTGAAAGCGATTTGTGCTCAAGTGACTTCCGCTCGCCATAGCCTGATAGTGGGGTTTTGTTTTTTGAGTACAATCTGAGCAGTTCTGAATGCTTTTGCTCTTAGCAGATTTCTATCTAGGTTTGTAAAAAGGATCCATTACGTCACTGGGTGACACTGAAACACAACTCCTCTGGGGCTGTTTGTTTTAACACCAGAAGTGAGGGGAAAAATGGTACCGGTGCTTTTGCTTTAAGTAGAAAGACTCCAACCACTGAGGAGCAGTCCAGTTTTAGTAACTTGAGTCCGGCACTGAGCTCGCTCTCCTCCGCGTGTTCCCAGGGCTGCCCCTTCAGCCGGTCACCCGGGCCTCCCTCTACCTGCAACAATAGCTGGTTGTGCAGAAGAATTTGTGCAATGACTGCCTGCTCTCTCCAGCCAGGAGGACGTGTTATCTCTGCCCAGTTGATCACACTCAGGGTAATGAGAAAATGAGGCCGAGCTTAGCATTGCTGAGTATGAAAGCATCTTCTTGGCAGGAGCTGAATGACACTGGCTGAGAAGTAAAAGACAGTAGATTATTGTTTTTGCTTATTATCTGCCATCAACCTCCTGGTCTCCTGCCGTCCCCTGTCCTCAGAATTCGCTGCGGGTGTCTGCGCTGGCCAGGAAGCGGCAGGGTGTGCATGCGTGTGTGCGCGGGGAGGGGAGGGGAGGGACTGTTCGGATGCCCCAGGGAGGCACCCAGAGGGTACGCTAATCGGCCTGCGCTTGCAGCCTGGGGAGGGAGGTTTATTTTTGAGTTTATTTGCGCTCTTCACTTTTGCCTCTGTTTACTTATGTGCTGAGTTTATTTATGTTGTAGGCTGTGAGTCAGGATGGAGGTGGGGAAGGCAGGGAGAGGAGCTGGTGGAAGGGCCCGGGGAGGCCGAGCTGCGGGGCTGTGTGACAAGTGAAAGGGCGCGGGACGGGAGGGTGGCCAGGCTGGAAAGCTGAACAAAGCAGCCAGAGGAGCTGGAGAAACACAGCTTCCTTTTGGGCTGTTCGAGCTGCCGGGCCGGTGGGACGATGCTCTGGGCTGCTCTCCCAGCTGCAGCCTGTCCGAGTGCGGGGATGAGCCAGACCTGCCTTTACCACAGGTCTTCTTAAGCTGATTTGTAGGTCTGGATCATCCCTGATGTGATGTAAGTTTACAAGAGTTGCTGTAAAAATAGGCTATAAAGAAAGACGTGGAGGCAGAGGAGGAGCACAGGCCTCATGGACGCTTGGTGTGCGGCTCCGTTTGTGTTTTCCCAGCTTTGTGGTGGCGGTGTGAGGCCGATGCAGGCACGCGCTCGTCTGTGCTGACCCCAGCAGAACGCGCGGCACCTGGACGGCGGCGCGGAGACCGGCGGCTCCGGCCGGCGGCAGGTCTGTGCAGAGGCCGACCAGGCACAATGGAGGGCTCAGCCTGCGGAGGGGAGGCATCGCTTCATTGTGTGCGGTGCAGCCCGCAGGAGAGGGGCAGCGCGCTGCCGTGCGGCCACAACCTCTGCTTGTCTGCAGCGTCTGGGGCTTTGGACTCCTGTGTTTAATTTGTACCGTCCTGTCTGCTGTTTTATTTCTTCATCCTCTTTTGTGGGGTGAAATGTGTTTGGCTTCTTGTGCGCCGCCTCTTTTCTCTCCTGTTACTAACCAGGTGAGCTCTGTACTTGTAGGTAGAGTGAAGGGGGAGAGCAAAAAGGCAAAAGAAAGCGCTTTTAATACGACACTGATGATGCAGGGCACCCGGGGGCAGGCTGAGCGGGAGGGTGCAGCCGAGCCTGTTAATCCCAGCATGTGATGGGCTCTCGGGTGCCGTCTGGCCAGCGCTCAGCCGGAGACAGACCACTGCATGCTGGGACTTGTAGTCTCCACGGATTACACCTTACCGAGCGGGGAAGATGTCTGCGGCCTGCTTCGTTTTATGCACCTCAGGTAGATTCTTTGGGTTTTTAGCAAGGTGCCACATGGGCAGAGACAGCCGTGCGCATGGAGGAAATCCTGTGTTTGTAAATAGGCAACAAAAGTGTGTTCACCTCTTTTTTTCCAACATCTCTTTCAGATTGACCCGAAGGTAGCATTCCCCCGCCGAGCACAGCCCAAGGTAGGTACTGTGGGTGGCCCTTGCCTCTCCAAAGGGTGAAATTCATGGTGGAGAATTTTGTCCCCCTGTGCAAATTTGCCAGCGCGTGTAGCAGGGTCGCTTCCTGGGGTTTGCTCAGGACTTGCACGGAGCATGGGCCAGCCTGACTGTCAGGCTTGCAGTGAAGCGCTGGGGGGGTTGTGTGGTGCTGGAGGAACCAGCAGCCCCCCTTGGTTATGCTTTAGGACGCAATAGATAGAAATGGTGAAAAAAACTCTGCCCAGGGTGAGCCTAGCCCATCCAAAGTTGTGGTCAGCGTGTGGAAGTTGCAGGCCCAAGGAGATGCAGAGCAGCTCCATGCTGTGATGTGATGTGGGTGGAAAGAGGGGTGTGTGGGGGTGTGTGCGCCTATGAATAAGGGTCTGGCAGGGAAGGGGTGGAGGATTTCATTCCGTGAAATGCCCTTGTGTACTTCGGCACTGGAAAAGGCAGGAGGAGTTTGGTGTTGGACCTTATCTGCAAGAGGCTCTGGCATCGAAGTGAGCAGTTGCAGGAACTCGTTCCAGGTGTGCAGCTAGAGGCTTTCAGCTGAGGACCCAAGAGCAGGCTGGACACTGCTTTTAGGCTTTGGGCCTCCCTTTAAAGTTTGCTCTTGGATGGGAGTTTTAAAGTTCAGAATCTTGATTCCAGCTGCTGTCACAGGAGAAGGAACTCGAGAGAAGCACAGAGGGAAGAGGAGGCTGGTGCTGGGAGGGAAGTAAGGGGGGGTCAGGCGCTGAGAACAATTGGTGAGCAGGTATCCTGAGTAACCGGAGCCAGGAAGCACATGGTAGGAATTGGGTTAATTCCATTAAGCAGTTTGGTGACAGAAGGTGCTTTAGTGTTAGAACGGGCTGCTCTCCAAGCCAGGGAATTGCTGCGGATTAGCCCTATGCTCCTTGGGGTAATTAGGACCATGTGTTCCTCTGAGAGCAGGGGTGTAGCCAAGCAGCTAAGGGGAGGATGCAGCTGGAGAGCCAGTTCAAAGTGTGTCGGTGTCCCTCAGCCGGGCAGCAGTGGCCCCTCTCAGGGTAGTTAGCTTTTTCTCTTGTCCCAGTAGCATGAGTGAGATGTGGCAGGGGGATCTTTTTGCCTTCTTGGCAAAGGCAAATGAGATTTAACTGGAAGTTGTCTGGGCTCCTTTTAAGTGACTGGGAAGCGCACGATGAGGCTTACTTCATGCAAGACTGGATGCTATGCAATTTGCAAGCTAGGATGGCGAAGCCCGGGGAGCCCACCTGTGCTGGTGGGCCTCCAGCCTGTCTTCCCACTGGGGGAAGCGGAGCAGACTTCTCTGGGGGAGCCGGGTGCGTGAAGTGGCAGGGCTGCGGGAAGGCTGGGGAGGTAATGCCCCGCTCCTCCGGGGTATGAGGGTGCCAAGGGAGCGGCAGCGGCTTGGCGAGGGGAGAGGCTGGCAGTATGCTGTCCGAGGAGGAGCTGTGAATGAGCTGGTGTGGGAGCGTGTCTAGGTCCAGCGTGGGCATTTGGCTGGGGGGGCTTCGAGAGGGTGGGAGCTCGGCTGCAGCAAAGGGGCAGCCGCTTCCTGGCAGCGGAGGGTGAGTTAGTGGCCTTTTGAGTCCCATTCTCTGCTTGCTGTCGGTTTATTTGGTGAATTCCTGTCCTTCCCTTTTCCAGATGGTGACCCGAACGAAGAAGATATTTGTGGGTGGTCTGTCAGTGAACACTACTGTGGAGGATGTGAAACAATATTTCGAGCAGTTTGGGAAGGTAAGTCTCTTGAGTGGAGTTGAGTCAAAGCCATTGCTTCTGGGGCAAACTGGAGTTTTCTGAACTTTTTTGGAGGCGGGATTAGGAGCCTGCCAGTCTTTTGCCTGGGGTTAAGTAAATTGAAGGTCAGTTACAGATGTTGGATAGCTGTAAAGTCTTTGTAGGGGCCATAGCCTTGTGCTGATTTGAAACAACGAGCTTGTGCTTGTTTCTGGAGTCATTAGGACCTGCGCTAAGGGAAATGGTTTTCCATTTTTTCCCTATCCAGAGGCCTGTTATGGCATTTCGGTCCCGCAGACTTGCAGTTTATTCAAATGCTGAAGAAAGGTTTGTAGGCACTCTTAACAGGGCTGCTGCAGCATCAAACCTGTGATTTTTGGTCTGTTTCTAATTCCAAGCCTTGTGATTGATATTTCTGTAATACTTTATAAAAAAAAAAAAAGCCTTTTGGTCCTGAAACTTCGCCTGCTGAGTCTTGGGCAAGTGCTCATGTTGCTTTTGGATGTTTGAAGTAAATCTGGCACGATGGCTGTCCCTTGTGTTGGCCTGGGTCTTCTGTGCCAGCTTCTGTGGATTGAAGTTGTTTGTGCCTTTGCTCTGCGGTGGCCAGGTGTGCAAATCACGAGTCGCATCAGAGTTGGAGGATAGAAGACATCTCAGTCTTGGCCTTTCACCTGCATCAGGAGGCTGTGAGCGTCCCCAGGAGCAACTCTGTAGTATTAGACTGAAGAATCCCAAGATTTTTAATGAAATTAGGAACTGACGGGGATCATTGTAGCCAAATGCTGAATGTGGTCACCTCTGAGGCAGGGCGCTGTGACTGTTTCAGTGTTGCTCGGTAGTGTTGTGCATGTTTTGGCTGTTTGGGGCAGGAAGTGTTGGGTTCAGTAGCTGTTGGGATCTTCCTGCCTGGCCAGGGCAGGAGAACACAGTTTGCTGGGTGGTAATCTGGCCAGGATGTTGCTGATAGTATCCTGGATGTGGAAGAAAGTATCACAGGAACTGTAAAGGGTGCGAGGGATGAAGGCTTTGGTGTTCATTTTCTTCTGAAAGATCATGCAAAAGGTGATGCTGTTTTAAGGCACATCAGTTGGTGAAAAGGAGGGGAGTTTCTTAATCAATTTTACCAGATCACTGGAAGTTTTGGGCAGAAAATTTGGAACGAACATTTGTTCAGTACCTTTGCTCAGCTTTGAAAGTCAAATCTGTGCATGTCCTGGGATGCTGTCATGACAGCAAAGTGGGACTTCTTGTGTTTCTGTTTATCCCTAAGAGAGTGGTAATGGCAAAAGTCATCAGAAATCCTCGTGTTTGATAGTCGTAAGCTCTGTATGGTTTTTATTTTGTTAGAAATAAGCAAGCTCCTTTGTATCCCTGGGAGCTTTTACATGGTGTCACTGAAGGACTCCACTAGAGGTGGTGGTGTCCATGTGTCTGTGTCATCTGAAGGCTGTTAGCTACATGTGTTTCTGGGCTGCTTTTTCTGGATGTGTTTGACAGGAACCTGAAATGTCTTGGGCGTAATCCCCTTTTAACCTTAACTGTACCTTTGTTAATGTGAAGCAGAAGCATGTCACGAAGCGCTCAGTTACAAGCAGTTACAGTGTGTTGCTCTAGTTTGAGAAGTACTTTCTAGTTCTGTTGGAGTGTTACCCTGTTATATTCCTCTTATTTAATGGTCATGTGTCGAAAGGGGTTCTGACACCAAGAGACTGGCAAGAACTGGTTGTATCAGATTGTTTTCTTGGGACTGGGCAGAAGGGAGAGTTCTACATAGCTCAGTGCGATTCGTTGCTGAAGAACCAGCATCCTGGCCGACATCCGGTGCTCAAAGTCTGCGTGAGGCCAGTGCAGCTGGCCTCTCAGCTCTTGGGAGTTTCCATGGGGAGAGGTCAGGGCTCGTCACATTGATTCTCTGTTTTTGGGGCAGTTTTCTGAGTCATCTGGCCATTTCAGCTGAGCAGAGACTCCTCAGAGCTCTAATGTAAAGCATGCTTCCTGGCTTTTAACCATCTACCAGGCCAAGCCTCAAATAATTCATCAAAGGCCAGGAAAACTGTTTCCTGAGAAGTTCTCTGCAGTTGGTAGTTCTGTATGGCTGGTGTGTGGTGTCAGTGGGAACACACGTTTCAGAGGAAAGCCTCTGTGGCCGTCCGTGCTGGGGTTCTGAGCTCTGAATGTGCCTCTGTGGTTTCTAGGGCTAAGAAAAGCCTGTTGCCTACAATTTCAGATATGAGTCATTCTTACGGAGAACATGATTTTGGTACACAGGCTCTTCTGGTGTTTGTTATGATACTCTGGGGCCTCCTAGCTTTCAGGGGTTTCCTAGGATCCCTTCTTTAGAGGTACACTCGGCACCTGACTGTGTAGTTTTCCATCTCCTCAATTTATGGCGTCTTTAAGTGAGAGGTGAAGCTTCAGTCATGTCAGCCTAATCTTGGAAAGCCTCTCTGGGGAAAAAAAAGAAAAAAAACAACACATTGTCTAAGTCATTTGAGACAGTACTTCTTCAGGAATCGGATTGGAATTGTCTGAAAAGGAATTGTGAAGGATGCCCTTGTTGGAGGACTCACCCTCCAAGGAAATGTCTTTGTCTGTGTTCTCTGTTCTTCTGAGCAACCCTGTGTTTTTCCAGGATCTGAGAGGGAGAAAAATTGGTCTACTTTCCTCCTGCCTGTTTAGGAAGCCATGGGAATGGTTAGATTCTAGAGAGGTGAGGGGAGCACAAGTCATGCTGTCCTGATTCCTCAAAATCAAGCTACCAGGTTCCTGAGTGTGATTTTTAGTCAGTCTTTGTGAATCCAATGGCCTGCTCAGTTTGGATCTCAGCTTCAGTGAGAGGTCAAACTCTGCTTCTGAGGACAAGGGAGTACAGACTGCCGAATGGTTTTGCGTGAAGCTTGTCTTCTAGGTAACCCTGAGGCTGCGAGCTTAAGTGTATGGTAGATTTGCCACCACTTGAAGCCTTTTTAAATTAGGATAGATGCTTTTTGAAAAATACGTTATAGTCCACCCAGAAAGCATGCGCATGCTGTAGGAATTACGAGAGGAAGTTCTATGGCCTGCAGTACAGACAGGGTCAAATGAGATTATTGTAACGTTCTGTCATCCAAATTTGTGAACTGTAGTTCACAAGTCTACCAAGGTAGCTATCTTGGATAAGAAGCACCACTTGGAGCCTTGTGTGTTCATTAGCAGGAAAAAAATGGAAGTTTGGTTGGGCTCAAAATGAAATGGTTTCCCATTTTTAAAAAACAAAATCCCTGAAAAAACAAAATAGACAAAAGTCTAACTTTTCTGTTTTGGCATTTCTGCTTATTGTCCTATTTTTGTTTTGTTTTTTTTTTCCTTGCTGAGTCCAAAACCTTCTCTGAGCGTTATAAAATGGAAGTGACAAAAGAAAAAAGGAAAATGTGTGAGAAGGAAATCCCTGAACATTACTTAGGGATAAAGGAAGAAATGGAGAGGATGGCACCCCAATTCTTCATATCAAAATTCTTGGTTTAGACAGGAAAAAAAAAAGATGAAGCTTTAAAGAGGATCCCAAATAGCGTGAGAGTTTCTCTGCTTCAAAGGACTGCTTTCTTTTTTTCTTCCAAAACTATGAATGAAAAATATGGGCTGATGTTTTCATGAGGGAAAAAATACAAAGTGGTTTCCTTTTTTTGGTTTGTTTTAGTACAGCGAGAGAGTCTGAGAAGAGCTCTCTAGCTGGCTTTGGTTTGTCAGGTGCAGCTGCTAGAGCTTTGAACATAGTGAGGTCTCTAGGAAATACTTCTTGCTCCAAAACTCAGATCTCTCTGAGATGCAAGATGAGACCATGGACATGCTTTCTGAAGGAGAAGATTTTTTTCAACTGTAGGATAGAAGCCCAGGAAAGAATTACGTTCACAGTATGGGTAGCCAAGTGTCTTGGCTTAAGCTGGAGAGTGTTGGAGATCGTAAGACTTCACAAGGAGGTGTTTCAATAGCCTCTCTAAATTCAGGCTGCCACCCTCACTGAAACCTGAAACAGGAAGAGAGGAGGAAGATATCCTGTACCTGGCACCTCAGGCAGAGCTAGTTCTCTGTCTTGTTCAACGTGTATGAGGATGCCTCAGGAGCTCGAGTCCCAGCTTCCTCCTTGTCTGCTTCAGCCTGTGGGAACATGCTGTTCTGGATTATTTTTGGGGGGTGAGAGGGGGTTGTCCATCAGTAATTTCTTTGGACTGTTGGGTCTCTGAGCTTGTAGGAAGGTTATGTATTTCAACTAATAACTGGAGAAAACTCAGATCGTCTTTCTTTTTCAAGGGTTGGTCTGATGAGGTTTTGGGGTAGAGGGGGGTCGCATAAATTACAAGGTAAGAGTCTCAAAACAAATGAAGGTCTCTTTTTGTCATGGAGCTCATCTAAGCTGTGAAATCTTTGCCCCAGGATGCTGTTGCTAAAATTTATATAGGCTCCAGAATGATTGGACAAATTCATGGAATGCCTTTAAAGATACAGACACCCCTGCAAGTTCAGGAAATCCCTGAATCACAAATGGCTGGAATCTGAGGGAGTATTCTGGGGTCTGTCGTAGTCTTTCCCTTGTCCTTCTGTTCTTCCAAAGGTGTCTGCTGTTCTTCTGTATCTTGGGGGGTGTTGGGCAATGTGGACCTCTGCTCTAACTTGGTGCAGCCAGTCTTTCGTTTGTTATTAGGAGAGAAGTTGGTCCTTTCAGGAGCCAGGAGTGCAGAAATACTGGAAGAAATGGGGGCCTGGGCGCAAGTCTGGTGTTTCTTGTGTGCTTTTGCATTTAGTGAAGCAGAAGTGCAAAAAATATATTCACAATGATGCCTCTGCGTGACTCACTAATCAGTCGTGGCTCCAAGAGTGCTTGAAAAGTGCTTAAAAACAGTCTGCATCTCTCTCTGGGCTTGCAGGTGATCTGCATATTTGGATGAGTTGGTCACGAAACCTCAGCCTCTCAGTATGGCAGATCGTGTCCAGAGAGAGACCTGCTCTCTCTAAAAATATCCTGGAAGCAAACAAGAAAAAAAAAAATCTGCTGAGGTCTGAGTACGATTCTGACCTTTAGGTTGCCATCTAATACTCAGTCCAAATTCTGGACCGTTAATGCTTAAGACCGATTCTGAGATCTCACTCAGGCGATGACTCTAGTACTGTCCCGACCAAGAGAAAAACCACCGTGTTTTGTGCACTGGATTTAATGACAGTTTGCTTGTCTGTCACAAATACATATTCATGTACACCTGCCAGAAAAATGGTGTGGTTGACTTGGGTATATTAAATGAGTTTTCTCTGCTGACTAATTGGAGAACCTTTAGATACTGATAGGGAGTTTCTTTAAAGGAATACTTGTTCCTGTGCTTATGGGTAGGCATGATTTCCCTCACTTTGGTTTGGGAGAATGTTAATTAATTAATCTTTAATCTGCTGTTCTCTGGAAATTTCAGGGATCAAAGCTACTTGTCAACCTGCTGTGGATTTCCAAACTGGATTTTGGATTTTCTTCCGCTGATCAGAGGGCAACTTATGCAAATTCTCACACGTAACATGGTTGCAATGAACAGATGGGGAGGGGAGGAGAAGGGGAATCTGATCACCTCTCTTGTGGCAGTAGGCAGTTCGGCTGGTGGTAACAAAGCCTCTGGAACAAAGGGTGCTCTGTGCTCCGCATCTGGTAGGCAGATAGCCAAAAATGCTGTAGCATTAATGGTCATTCAGATCTTCAGTGGTTCATTTGATATTTGCCAGGTGCCCGCGGTGCAGCGAGAGAGTGGGCAGGAACACCTGGATGGGCTGGCCCACTCACCTGTGGCATGGAGCGGGCTCTGTCTCTTGGTTTAGTCTTGTTCCCAGAGTTTTGAGAACAGTTCTGCAGAGTGGGGTAAGGAGGGTCAAAAACCTGGTGCCGTATGGGTGCAGCGTGCCTGCTCCATGGAGCTAGGCTCTGTGTCGGTGCTTTCTGCTCCCCAGAATTAGCCTGTCCTATCTGAGCAGCCAGGAGAACCTCTCAGGGTTGGTAATGCCCTCCCTTGACAGGATGGCCGAGCGGTTTCTAGATCATTTGGTTTATGGTTCCCGTGCTGAAGCTGTCTCACCAGCTATTCTGCCTTTTTTTTTTTTTTCCTACAAATATGTTGCTATGGTTCCTTCTAGGACCAGCCAAGCCATCTTTAGTTGCTGTTCAGGTGGAAGACACCTGTCTCTGCAAAGCCTTTGCTTGAATATTTACAACTTTCTTCAAGATCTGCCTGTGTGGAAGTGCATCCAATGTTTCTCATCAGACTTGTGTTGGAAATTTTTAGTTTTATTTTTTTTAAATCTGCAAGAGGCTGTCATTGGCTTCCTCTTTTGCAGAGAGATCTATGACTGTCCAAGAAGGACTAAAAGGTAGTAGAGTGGGACTAAGCCACTGAAAAAAGTCAGGCCTTTTGGCTGAGCCCAGGTGGATTGTAATGCATTCTATTTTGGTATGAAATATCTCCTGTCTGGGCACCTGAATGTTTTGGTTAGGCTGAGGGCTGCTTTGGTGGGGAGTCTGTGTAAAACCTGTCCCTTTCCCCCCGTGTCACCACCACACTGCTCCCACTAGCATCAGGTGCCAGTTCGAGAAGGGCCTCTCCTCAGCCCAGCGCTGCTTGCTGCCCGCCTGCAGCAGGTCTCAGCAGCGGCAAATCCCTGAAGGATGAGAAGGGGTTCCTCCCCAGCGGCAGGCTTTTTCCCCCACTTTCTGGATGTGTTATTTCCACTGAGCCAAAGCCTTTCTCTTTCTTACACTTCCATTTGGTTTCCAAAGCTGAAGAGCCTCTGGGGGCAGAAGGGAGCGGTGATGTTAGCTTGGGTTTAAGGCTCAGGCGTGTGGTGTCTACTCCCTAAGTGCCAAGCACCTGTCAAAAAGTGATCTCCTGTGGTAGGGTTCCTGGGGAAGGACACATCTAGAGCTCCTGTGACCCCTCTCTCTTCCCTGACGGTTCTGACCCTCGTGGCTAAGCACGGGGAGAGGCATCCTCTCTCAGAATTAGCAGACCTTGAACTTGTCACCTCAGTGTTGGATAACTGCAGCCTGGACCAGCAAGCTAAATAGTTCCCTGGGAGAGAGCCTTGACCACTAAGCTAAACACTTTTCTAGTAAAGTGATCCGCTTCTTTGACTATGTTTAAAGAATTGAAACAAATATTTATTTAAGGGGGGGGAGAGTGGGAGAAGGACAATTCACCCAGCAAGAAAGCCTTTGTTAAAGCACAGTTATGATTGTAGATTATTTCTACACCCTATTAAAAATGAACTTCAGCGTGCTTCTGAACCTGTGCGTGCTAGTTTCCATGCACTTCTCCCACCTGCGCTTCTGGGCAGTTTTAGTCGAGGTGTCTCTGCCACCCTTCAGGGGCCGGCTGGAGGTGGCACCGCCGCTCCGGTCCCGGCACGGGGCCGAGGTCGCCTTCCTGTCCCCGTGGAAACCGAAAACAGCCCCGTCCCTTCCTCCGCCCTGCTCCCCTGCCTGCCAGCCGCCTGTGTCCCCTTCTGCGGTCCCCACGAGAGGCACCCCGCGCTGCTTGGGCCCCGCGCAGGGCCGCGGGGCCTCCGTGGGCAGGGGCTGAGGCGAGATGGCGGCGTCTCGGTCCCTGCGGGCCGGAGGCGATGCCCGTTGCTTTTCCCCTTTCCCTCAGGAGAGCCGCTGGGCCCTCTCCCTCCTCCGCCCCCGAGCCCCCCGGCTGAGGAGAGCGGGCGCCGCGGGGCGGCTTTGTGCGGGCCCTGCCGCTCGCTCTAATCCGGGCGGCAGCTGCTATTGGCGGCCGCGTTGCCGCGGAGACGGCCCCCGTCGGCGGCCGCCTTTGTTGGGGCCGGCCGCGGCCCCCGGCGGGCGGCCATTGTGGTGGCGGGGCCGCCGGGC
>VXAL01002474.1:338170-378295 GCA_013399475.1 Chauna torquata | reverse complement strand
GAACCCCGCCGCGCCGGGCCCGGCCGCCCCGCCGCCACAATGACCGCCCGCCGGGGGCTTGCCTCCCCGGCACCGCCTTCCCCTCCCGGTGAGCGCCGGCTCTCTTTGTCCTCGGCTCCCGGGCGGAGGTGCTCGGGCCCGGCCTCCGCTCTGTCTGCGGGCCCAAGGGGAGGCCGGTGGGCTCGGCGCTGCCTCAGGGAGCTGGCCGAAGCCGTGCTCCTCTGAGACCACCAAACGCATCTCACCTGTTGCCTTGGGCGGGGGTGAGAAGAGATGCTCGTGCGTGGCTTTTACTGGCAATAAAAAGCACCGGTTGTAGCTATACGTAAAGTTTGGGCCCTAGAGTTGAGTGGGATGAGACTATTTCGTGTACTATTCTGCCTTTATACGTATATACACATATACGTATGTGTATATATATTTGTCCATCTTCGATTTAGCTCATGACAGGAGACAGCTTTCAACAGAGCACGTGTGCTGTCATAAACAGGTTTTCACAACACAAGCACGTTTTAGGGTGCTGAGTAGACACCTGATCTCAAAGCACTGACAGAAACATGGAAAAAGGATCAGACCGAGCAGGCTGCAGCTCTCCTCTCAGCGTGCAACGCGTGGTTTGGGACGAAGCTGTTGCCCTTCTCTCAGCTCCAAGTGCTGGAGCGCAGCGGGAGCGCGGTGGCCGCTGCCTGGGCTGGTGCCGAGACCTGGTTTTGCGTTTGGAGATGTGCTGGGCTCTGCCACTCGCAGCTGCTCCCGCTTGCCGGGCTCTGTGAAGAAGAGTTTGCTGGGGCGGATCAGACGAAGGTCAGCCATGCACGTGGCCTTTCTGTGAGCTGGACGGGGGAATGGATGTAGCTGAAAAAATAAAAATAAAAACAGCCAGTAAAACCTCCTGAAATATTTTTAAGCCACATCAAGTTCTCCCCCCAGCACATCACAGTCATGAAGGGAAATGGTGTAGGGGCAGGAGCGAGGGGCAGTGGGGAACAGCAGTGTGGGGGGGTGCTGTCGGCCCCCGGCTGCGTGTTGGGAAGCTGCTGAGGCATCGCTTCAGAGCTGCGCGAAGTAGTACGTGCCCTGTGGCTCCGGCTGGGTGGCTTGCGCATTTCGCAGGTGGTGGTGACTTGACAGAGGGAGGCTGAACCGGGACAGGAAGAGTGCGAGATGAGTGGGAGCCAGGTTGTCTGTTGTCACCTCGCTCTTGTGGGTCAGACGTGTTGGACAAACCCAAGGGCATCGGTGATGACGTCTGTCTGCTCACGATGGTGCTGGAAATATTAGCAATGGCTCCTTCCGTCCTCAGGGCACCGAGGTGGAGCCGGGTGCCCTATTTTGTTTGTGGGGAGCTGAAGTTAAGGGCGCTGCCCGCTCCGGTGGCCTGTCCCGGAGAAGGCAGCGACGTAGATGCTTGCCGGGGAGGAGGCTAGCAGCGATGCTGCCGTGGAGTCGGGGGCGCAGGGGGCTCGCTGCTCGGGGAGCGGCTGCCTCACGCACGGGAGCACGGCCGGGCAGCTGCTGGCCGAATTCTGCCGCCGCCTCCCCCGAGCACTTGCACGTCCAGTTTCATAATCGGATTAAGGCAGTGGTATTAGAGAGGAGGGATGGGTCAGTGGGACAGGTTTACACTGGGGCTTACACAGAGGGGATTGGAGTGTATTTTTTAACCCTGCTCGGCCTGACCTGCGGTGTGGTGTGGATGTGTCTCTGCAAGGAAACACCCAACAGGAAGACGGGGAAAACTGGCACCAGGCGGCGATGTGCTGGGCAGTGTGCTGGGCGACATACTGGGCGATGTGCTGGGCGATGTGCTGGGCGATGTGCTGGGCAACATATTGGGCGATGTGCTGGGTGACGTACTGGGCGATGTGCTGGGCAACATATTGGGCGACGTGCTGGGCGATGTGCTGGGCGACGTGCTGGGTGATGTGCTGGGCAAGGTGCTGGGCGACATGCTGGGCGACATGCTGGGCGACATGCTGGGCGACATGCTGGGCGACATGCTGGGCGACATGCTGGGCGACATGCTGGGCGACATGCTGGGCGACATGCTGGGCGACATGCTGGGCGACATGCTGGGCGATATGCTGGGCGACGTGTTGGGCGACATGCTGGGCGATGTGCTGGGCGACGTGCTGGGTGATGTGCTGGGCAAGGTGCTGGGCGACATGCTGGGCGACATGCTGGGCGACGTGTTGGGCGACATACTGGGCGATGTGCTGGGTGACGTGCTGGGCGACATACTGGACGATGTGCTGGGCAATGCGCTGGGCGATGTGCTGGGCAATGTGCTGGGCGACGTGCTGGGCGACATGTTGGGCGACGAGCTGGGCGACGTGCTGGCCTTGCCGTGGCGGAGAGCAGCCCCCGGCCAGCTGGGGGATGGGAGCTGGCCGCCCCTCCCCCCGGGGAGGCAGCCCTCGCTCAGGCCTTGCAGTAAATTTGCTCTAATTACAGCCTCCAGCAGTGGGAAACCTCACTTAGAGGAAAGGCTCCTCCGGGGTGGGGGCAGGGGCCGCTTCCCCAGCTTTCCCAGGCAGGCTCTGTTGTCTGAGGCCTCCGCTTCCCCCGTCGCTGGGAGGCCCCTTATTCCTCTCCCCTCTCCAGCTTTGCGTCTCTCCCCCCCTTTAATTCTCCTCTCCTTTGAGGCTGGGATTTGGGAACAATGCCTTCCCTGCTCTTTGCCCCCCGGCTGGAGCCTCAGGCAAACAATTGGGGTCGCTGGCTGTGGTGTGGGGAGGGGGGAGCCGGCAGGGCCTGGGGCCGGGCCGAGGGGCTCAACCCGGCAGCACCTGCCCCGGGCTGGGGGGGCTTTGGTTGCGGCGGGGGGCTTGGTGCGGTAGCAGACGCGTGATGTGCACACACCCTGCTTCCTTCCTGGGGGTGGCAGGTCTTGTCTTGATTCCCCCTGGCTTGGGGAGGCCGGGTTTGTGCAGATATATCGGCGATGCATGTGGCGACAGCAATAATCTGATCGGAGCCCTTATCTTTGCAGGTGGATGACGCGATGCTGATGTTTGACAAGACAACCAACCGACACCGAGGTGAGAGCGGTCTTCTGGCTGTAGGAGCGGGAACCAGGGAGGGTTCCCCTGCTGCCTTGAGTAGGGAGGGGTTAGTATCCCAGCAGCAGGGCACGCGGGTCGCAGCTGCTCTTTATCTTGCCTCTAGTCGCCCCATCCTTTTGCATCTGCATCTTTTACCAGCGTCCCTTGCAGCACAGAGAGCTTTTGTCCAGTGTGTTTCCTGTGCTGTAAACTCGCTGAGTTGCAGATATGTGAGAGGAGGCAGCCCCCTCCCCTTCCCGCTTACCTCCGTGGCTCCAGCCTGCAGTGTGTGTCTTACCTTGTCCTGTGTAATCCGAGCTCCGAGAACGCTGACACAGAGCCTGAAGAGTGCCTGCCTCTCACCCCTTGCTCGGCATGGAGCCCACTTGTGCTCCCAGGTCACCTTTTCTTACATGAGTCCTGGTGGAGTCTGGTTACAGGCTGGGAACAAGGCTGTAATATTTGCCCTGTCTGGACCCAGCCCACCCGTGGGTGCCCTTGCCTCCCACTCTGCAAGTGTGTTCACACTGACTGCCTCAGTACATGGCAGGGCTTGACACCGGTATCGCACCAGCTCAGAGATTTATTGGCAGCAACTTAATCTACAAACTTGGCTTCCAAATCAGGGCCAGCAGCAGCCATGTGCTGGGCCGCTGTCTGTCTGTGTGTTGTTTGAAGCACTTCCAAGCACCTCTGCCCCCAGATCAGCAAGGGGACACTTCCTTCCTTCTGCTCTTGCTACACTGTGTGCCCTTCAGGTTTTTTTGCTTTTTTCGAAAGCCATTGGATCTGTTCTGTTTGCCTGCCCTAGGATGTTGTTCCAGCTTCATCTTAAAAGGGAAGAAATGGCCTAACCCCTGTTCCTCCACGGGTACCTTCCAGTCACTAGTTCATAAAACAATTGTCGGATATTTCAGAAGGAGCAGGGAGAGCTGCCAGCCACTGTGCCTGGCGGAGGTCTGGCCGGCCTCAGGACTGGTTTTGGCATCAGGGTTTCGCTCTGGAATTCGTGAGCCCCTCCACTTGTGGGTGTTGAGATGAATGGTGTGTAACTACCTGGGCGCAGGCAGATGGGAAGAGTTTATGGAGAGAGACTTCTCTTGTGGTGTGGAGAAAAAGTGGGGTTCTGGGTAGTGGATCCCCATCTGTTCTTATAAGTTATTTTAAAGCACCATGAAACTGGACAGTTCTGGAAAGGGGAAAGCTCTGCTTAATCCCAGCGTGGCTGTAATGCAAGCTTAAAGAGATTGTCCAGCCTGCCTCAGTTTTTCAGAAACAGCTGTAGTCAGCTGAATTTAGTCTGCCCACCCTAGCTGGTGTTTGCCAAAACTGTCAGCAAAGGGTTTGGTGAGAGAACGGAGGTGCGACGGTGGGCCAGGGACATGCTGTCCTACCTTACCCCCAAGAATAAGTTTACTTTGGTGAAACTTTGCAAATCACTTCGCTTATGTATTACCTATGCAGCTCTGTCTTGCTCTCTACAACTGTGTGGTTATTTTCCTGCTTATACAAGGCTTTTTGAGGAGTGGCTGAAGAGGAAATGTGCAGGGTGTTACTGCTGGTGTGGTGCATTTAGCAAGGATGGTGATGTCCTGGCAAGCAGCTGTTCGTTTCTCCACCAGCTCTCTTTGTGTGAGCGTCTGCTGGGATCCTCCCCAGCATTATCAGCCATGTGGTTTGCCTTGCAAATAGCAAAGTTAAAAGACCAAACCAAACAAAAAAACTTGGTTTTGAGAGCAGTTAGGTTCAGAGAGGGTGGGAGGTACAGAAAGAGAAGGAAAGGGGAATCCATAAGGGCTGGTCTTGTTTTCTTCTGCACAAAGGCAGGGTTTGCTGGAGAAGGAAGATGACAGACAGCTGTTTTCAAGGGCTGATTCTACCGTCCTCGAAGCCAGTGGCTTCTTTTCTTCTACCAGTAAGAGAATGTAGGTAATGGGTGCAAACTGTGCAGAGCTCTGGCCTGACCAAGGAGTTTTGCCTTTTCTTCAGGGTTTGGATTTGTCACATTTGAAAGTGAAGACATTGTGGAAAAAGTATGTGAAATCCACTTCCATGAGATCAACAACAAAATGGTGAGTGCCTGGGGCAGAGAGGTATCTGATGGAGAGCGGGGCAGTGGCACAGGGGCAGGGTGTGAGGCACTTTCTCTGCAGTGGGGAGTTGATTCTTCTCCCCCCAAATCACAGCAGCCAGTCAGGGAAAGAAACACACAGCGTGGAGGTGAACCAGCACGATGCTGGCTTTTCAAGAAGAGCTATCTCAACTGTAACTTGGAATTATGCAGTGCTTGCAGGTTTTGAAGTTACAGTGAAACCTCTTGGTGGCCTGGGAGGGGGCAGAGTATTACCTTTATTGAGAAATGAGGAAAATGAGGCTTTGAGGCCCTGGTGCAGGGCCAGGCAGAGCATCGAGGGCAGGAGAAGAGCAGTGTTTGAGCTTCTTGTTGCCTGATGTGTCTGCAGAGGGAGGCTGGCAGTGTGATTGCCAGAGGCTGGGCCACTGGGGAAGGACAGTGGGACAGGCTGGCGGCGGTGGCTGGGGCCGAGGAGTTCTGTGCTGGTTGCAGCCAAGTCTGATCTTTGCTTTCTTGTGGCAGGTGGAGTGCAAAAAAGCCCAGCCGAAGGAGGTGATGTCCCCAACGGGCTCAGCACGAGGGCGGTCCCGAGTCATGCCTTATGGGATGGATGCCTTCATGCTCGGGATCGGCATGCTGGGTAAGTCCGGGGACAAATCTCGTCCCCAGCTCTCGGTCATGCCCAGCAGCAGCTTAGAGGTTTCATTCTGAGAGCGCTTCCCCTTGTGCTGAGCCGAGCAGCGGGCAGGGTGGCCAAGGGTAGCTCTCCCTGGTGCAGGGCTGGGGATGCACTGGGAGCACCGGGACCTGTTTGCGATCACAACTTGCCCTCTGGTGGCACCTGGAAAAACTGCAAACTTGTCACTGCTGTCCTGCGACAGCCGGAGGAGCTGGCCGGAGGGATCCATGTGCTGGGAAGCTGACCCTATGCAACTCAGTTGGTGTACCCGCGGTGTGATAGCATATAAACGGTAATTCTTTAATGGCTCTTGTGGAATAGGACGTAACTACATAGCTGAACCGAATGTGGAATAATCTGTGCCCAGGCATCTTCCTCTAGCACGTCTACAGGCTTTCTGATGAATTAGTTCCTACAAGAGCCCCAGAGTATCAACTTGAAATAGTGGTCCATGTAAATGTTCTCACTGCCATTTAAACACTATAAGAATGCCCTTGAAATTTTAGTTAAGCTTTGTCTCACTTCATTCCCTCCCTCCCTCCCAGGGACAGCAAGTATCTGATGTTGCAAGGAAAACCATACCCTTATTGTGGGACTGTCTTGTAAGGAGAAATCAGTGACAAGAAAGCTGGATTTCATATCTGTCAGTGATTCTGAGGTAGATGTGTTCAGATACAAGATTTAAAAAAAGGAAGAAAGTGCTCTGTAGGCTCCGCTTCCAGGTCTACAAATCCCTTGTGCCTGGATCTGAGAGTCAAGGCTGAACCTTCCAGCGTAGTTGCTGTTCCTGGCTCTCCTCCCTCCCTGCTGTTCTGGCCCAGCTTGAGCTGAACCAAGAGCACACTGTTTGCTCAGGATCAGCGCTGGTGCTGCTGGACAGGCTGTACTCAGCCTGGCTTTCCTTGCTAAGCCTGCCGAGTAACAGATAGTCACTGAACAAAACCCCCAAAAGGGCATTTTTCCCCAATGTTTTCACTTGACTTATTGAAGGATAGTAAATCTTCAGCCTGTGGTTTTGGGTTTTGCCTTTTCTAAGCCATCTGAATTTTAAAGTAGCAAGGCTCAAGCTGAGTCATTGCAAAATCCATGTACTCATTTCTTGGGAGATCTCAAGTCAAATATTCATCTCTGAGTCAACGTCCTGCATTCTCACAGGCCTGTGCTGCAGAGGTTGTTAGCCTCCCGGGAACGGCAGGCATTGTCCTCCTGCCCGGCTCCAGGAAGAAGTGCTCCGCCTGCATTTGCCAGCACTTCTGGTGCAAAAGTGACTCCGAGCTATTCAGCCTTTCAAATGCCACCACCTCCCTGATCTGTCCATAAGTCTAGCTGATGCATCAGAAAGCCTTAGTCTGCAGAGCTGTGAGCTTCCGAGAAGGAAACCTCCGTGTCCTTACACGTTCAGAGTGAGGAAAACATTAAATGGGCCTGTTAAAACTCAGACTCACACGTGTCCTGCGCTCTGCCTCTGCAGTTTCCTGGGTTTTCTGCTATTAGCCATGTTTGTTCTTTCTAACACTAATGGTCACACTGTTCGTAAGCAGCCAGGCAGGAGGAGATGGACCCTGTGAGACTGCAGTAACGGAGCGCTTTTCTATTCCCCCAGGTTATCCAGGCTTCCAAGCTGCCACCTACGCGAGTCGAAGTTACACTGGCATTGCACCTGGCTACACTTACCAGTTCCCTGGTGAGTGGTGCTCCCTGCTCGTTTTTTTGGTCTGCCTTCAGGTGATGGGAGTCCTTGGCATGATCCATGACCCAGGCTCTGCCCCTTTTACCCTTTCCCGTGTTTGGTCTGTCTTTAAATTGGAGACGGATGTGGAAGGGGGAGGGGAGAAGCACTGGAAGAGGTGGGAGCAGCCTGTCCTTCATTAGGATTATCCTCACGCCCCAGCGACAGGAAAAGCCCTAGGCTGCTCTGATGCCCTTTGTGTTAGCCTCCTCCATAGGGCTGCTGCTGTTGCACAGGAGGGCCCCTGCAGCTCTGCCTGTCTCGCTGCCTTTATGTGTGTCTGTCTCTCTTTACCGGAGTTGCCACCACTCTGAAAGTAGCACGGGAGTTTAAAGCACGGCTTTGTGTAGACTGGGGAACTCCTCGGCACCCAAAACACAGGCGCCTGCAGTGCTGCAGTTGCCTTGTGAACTGTGCCTGGACCACTCGCAGCTCCCAGAGAACATCTGCTGGAGCGGCGGGCTGCGGGTCCCCCGCGTGCTGGGTGGTTTCAAGCTCCCAGCCCCGCCATGTGCTCAGAACATGGACCTTGCGGTCAAAGGCTGGAACCTGCTGTGCCGCAGCTGCTCAGAGCTATCTGGGGCCTCTTCTCCCTCCCCTTCTCTGTGAGCCTGGGGAATGAGGCAGAGCACATTCAGAGAAAAGACCGTCTCGCTGCTTTCTAGAGAAGTGGCAACTCTGAGAATCCCTTCCTTACCTCATCCCTCAGCCTAATGGTTTATATACGAAGTCTTGGTGTTAGGGGCTGGGAGCGGGAAGTTGTGTCCTCGCCTGTGGCAAGCCCAGGCTGTCTGTGGCTGAAAGTTGCTGTTGCCTCCTAGCTGTCTGGAAGCTCTCTGTGAATCCAGTTTATGGGCCTCAGTCATTGTGGCTTCGAGTGCCTCATTATAAAACCATGCCCAGATGAGTCTGGCACGCACCAAGCACCTCCTGGCATTGCAGCTGAGAGGTCAAATTGGATGGGCTGTGGAGCAGTGCTCCAGGGCAGGCCTGAGGCTGCTGGGCTGGGCTGCGGCTGAAGCTTGTGCTTGCGCTGCCTTGCCAGATTTATTCTAAGGATAAATGGATCCTTTCAGTCTCTGGGGCGGGAGTCCAGCACCTTTCAGCACCAGTTATAAATTAGTTTAAAGAAGGTACTGGCCTGGTTGCAGCCAGGCTGCAGGCTGCTCCCACAGTGGCCCTTGCTGCCGTCTGTCTGCGGGGTCTCCCTCGGGGCGTTTGACGAGTTCCTAAGCTGTCTTGCATTTCGTTTTTAGAGTTCCGTGTAGAGCGGACCCCTCTCCCGAGTGCCCCCGTCCTCCCTGAGCTCACAGGTCAGTCCCACTCATTTCCTAAACTCACAAGCTGGGAGAAGGGGGCTTTGGGCTGTTTCAGTGGTGTTGCTGCTCCACAGCCTGATGCAGTTAGACTGGAAACATTCCTTATTTCCTCTTCCATCCGTACAAGCTCCATCCAAAGCTGGGGCTGGAAAGGTGGAGAGGGAATCAGAGCCCTGTGCATTGCCTCTGAGAAGGGCAGTGCAGCTCATACCAAGTGAAGGCATGTAATTCCTAGGTGGCATTTCCTGCTGCTTGCCTCGTTTTTAGCTCCTCACCCTGGGCTGGGTGTAAACCAGATACAGAAAACTCCAGAGAGCAGAGTGACTTCTCAAAGGTCCACGAATGATTTTAACCTGAGCTGCTGCAAGGATGAGTATTGGAGTGCTGGGAGGAGGCAAAAGGTGTGGGGCACTCCTGGTCACTCTAATCCCATTTCCCCGTGCAGGAGATGTAGGGTCCCAAAGTGCCCAGAGGGTACTGCGGAATGAAACGAGGCCAGAGGGCTGTTCTCCAGGGCTAGTCCTGGCTCAGTGTCCTCACAGCGTAAATACGCTCTGGATCCTCAGCCTCCGCATTGCGTGCAGTGTCTTCTCTCTAGGTGATGCTCCTTCTGTTGACTCTCCCTTCCACGGCCATGCTTTCCCCAGCTCTGTTGTGTCCATGGTATTTGTTGTAGAAGAGCAGCTTTGTGTAGCACCCTGCTCCCCGTGTGCCATCTCGTGTCCGTAGTGTTCCTCCTCTCCAGCACTTCCTTGCCCCCACCTGTTTCAGGGTGTGAATCTCTCTGCAGTGTGGGTGTGGAAAAGCTTCTTGAGAAGCTCTCCCGAAATTATCAGTACAAACAGGGTTGAAAGGGGGTTTCTGCTGCACAGAACCGTGTCGGTTCTTCTGGGTATGCTGAGGTTGGCGGCCACCAATGAACAAATTGCCCTAAGGGAGGTAGGAAGAGATTAAATCTTAGCTCCCTCTTAATAATATCCTTCCCTGAGATCACGTATGCAACTGCCTATGCATCTGACCACCAGCTCGAAGCCTTTTGGTTGCCAAGCAAAGGACATTTGGGTCCAGTGTGTATTGACACGTGTGATTTTTCCAGCAAAACCCATAAAATTTGTAGAGGAACGTTGGTGATTTGGCAAAAGTGCTTTTCCCTCCGAGGTCCACCCCAGGTTGCACTGTGCCTCTCCTTGCAGAAGTGAACTGAATTGCCTGGGGCCCACTGTCACTGGCGGCTGGGGTGCAGCAGGGCTCTGTTCAACAAGAAGTTATTAATGCTGCTTTCCTGGCTGAGTGCCATGCCAGCTTACAGTCCTGAGTGTCTCGCTGTAGTACCAGCTGGGGATCGTGGCATTCTTCCCTTCCCGTTACGCTTACCTACTGCTAAACAGTCACTGTGCAGCCTCTTGGCTAGGTCGAGAGCTGTGGTTCCCATGTATAGGCTGGAGCTGGTCCCACAAAGTGCAGAGCCCCCTTCGTTCCTACAAAGGCCCTGCGAGCTGTGCAGTGCTTGAGGGCTCTTGTGCCTTCAAGTGGATGAGTGCGTGTAAATGGGCTGTGCTCTAGGGGCTTGGCAAGTGGAACTGAGCTGAGGGGATGGCACAAGCAGGGATGATTGCTCCAGCATGCAGGGAGATAACATGCAGGTGCTTTGTCGTCACAGCACAGACCTGGTTTCTCTGTAGACAGGCTGCAAAAGCAAGAAGGGATCTTCCTGGAAAAAGAACTGGAGTCTTTTGGAGAAGGCCTGGCCTCCGTTCTTGTTAAAACCGTATTCGTTCAGTTGTGTGTCGGGGCCTTGAAGCAGCGGTGGGGCAGAAGGGCGGCTGCCAGCAGCCTTTCCTCCCTAGAACAGCGTCTTTGGGGTGATGCGGAGCTGCAACATGCTCACATTGGCCCGGGGCCTGTCATGAACAGCAAACCCAGATATAAGCCCCGTATGACGTTTGCTTGAAACAGGCTGGTGCCTGCTACTAAATATTCCCTTATAAGCCAGTCTGGATTTCAGCCTTAACGTGATTGATTTGTTCTGACCTCTTTTTGTGGTGCTCTAAACAGAATCACAGTGAATTTCACATTCAAGCATGAAATGCTGACCCAGTCATTTTAAGGGCAAAGAGAAACATACTGGCTAGATGCCTCCTGCCCCGAGGGCTGGTTGCCTATGGCAGTAGAGTTGGGAATTAAAACTGCTACGTATAAATTAAGACTTACTGTTTTAATTAAGCCGTTGCTAGTTCCTGCTCCCCAGGTATGTGTTTCCTGCTCTTCTACGATGAGCAGCAAGGGGTTGAGCAGTTCAGGAGCAAAACTCAGAGTGGGGAGGATGGTGTGTCTTGACCAGAGAAATAGGTAGAAAGAGGCTGTTAAAATAATAGTATCAAAGGACAGAGAGGAGGGGCTGAGCCTCAGGACACTGAGCTAGCTGTTAGCTGCTGTCCCTGAGCAGCTGGGTTTCTCCCAATGTATAGCCAAAATTGGGATCTATAGCTTCAGATTTAACTGCATCTTGCAAACCAAGTAGTGACTGGATACATCTGAAATTGCCCACTCTCTGGTTCAGCTCTTCCACATCGTGCCGTCAGCTGCTCCCGTTTGTGGGGTTAGTGTCCCTCCGGGACATGCACTGTGCAAACCAACAAATACAGGGCTGTGGACTCCCCTATTCTCATCCTTGGATGTCCTGCGCGATGCACTGGGCTGATACATCTGTGCGGCCCTGGTGATTCGCAGCGGGAAATGAAGGCTCCTGATGAGGAATTTCCCTTGTAGCTGCAACGCCCCTGAGATGCCTGTTCCTTCCTTTCCAGCAATCCCCCTCACTGCGTATGGACCAATGGCGGCAGCAGCAGCTGCGGCAGCCGTGGTGCGAGGGACAGGTAACTGCCACTTTCCTCCCCAGTGCCGTGTCCTGTCGTGGAGGTTTGGGACGCGCTGCGGGAGGGGGGTGGGATGGGGCTGCATTTTTGGGATCTTCACTACGTAGTTTTGCTGCCTCCCGTAGGTTCCACCCCCAGTCGCACCGGTGGATTTCTGGGCACCACCAGCCCTGGGCCGATGGCAGAGCTTTACGGAGCCGCCAACCAGGACTCAGGGGTCAGCAGTTACATCAGCGCTGCCAGTCCAGCCCCAAGCACCGGCTTCGGCCACAGCCTAGGGGTGAGTGTTCCCTGTTGGGCTCTGCACAGGGGGAGGAAGATGGAGAGTGGCATGGTCAGGGTGGGGGGCTGCATCTCCACGTGGTGACGGAGGCGAGCAGCGGCGGGCAGGCTGCTTTCTGGTTAAGAAATGCCAACTGCTGCAGCACCTGCCGTGCCACCGTTGAGCCCCAGACTGCCTACCAGTGGTGCAGGATGCAGCAGTTCACTTGGAGCCCGCATCCCTGGGCTCCACTGGCTCTCCCCAACCACCACTCAAGGTCCTGATCTCCAGACCTTTCCCTGATATGGCCCAGATGTTCCAAGAGCTCATCTTGGCCCTTAGGCAGTGTCCTGCAGGTTGCTGGGCTCTTTAGACCTGGCACCTCCAACTGGAAGTGGCTTTCCTAGCATCTGGGCCATGACTGAATTTGTTTTGGTAGTAATTTTCTTCACTTTTCTTTTGTTTGCTTAACAGGGGGTTTTAACTCTTTCCTCGCAGGGTCCCTTGATTGCGACAGCTTTTACCAATGGGTATCACTGAAGCTGGGGACCAAGGAGGCAGGAGGTAAGAGAGCTTCAAACAGGAACGGGTAGTTAAAGAAGTGAAGTTCTGAGCTGGCCCCTGTGCCTGGGCTCCCAGCAGGAGCTGTGGAGGCTGCTGGGAGGCTCGCTGGCCCGACCCAGCCCATGCAAGGAGTCCTGTGGCCAGCCCAGGTCTCTGTTCTGCACCAGGGGCTTGGCAGGTTGGCTTCCTGCTTAATGCTCCCCAGGCTGGGAGTATTGTGGAGAGATTGCTTAGTGTCCAGGCACAAAGGGGGAGGAGATGAGAGCACTGACAGACAGAGGAAGGGTCTGCAGGGTTGGCCAGAATCATGACCCAGTGGTGATCCTGAGACAAGCCTGGCTCACCTGTGTGGTTGGGGAAGCGTCCTCCATGCAGCTGGTTGCTCTCACTGCTGCTGACAGCACCATCTGCAGAGCAGGGTTTTTCCTCTGCTGTCCAGGAGAAGGGCGGAGGGGACTCTTGAGTCTGATCAGTTCTATTTCTGGTCCTCAGCTGGGCCTGAGAGGGAACTGGTGGATGGTCTCTGCTCTGCAAACGTGGCTGAAGGTTGTTGGCTTAAAAAGAAAAAAAGCTTTCCAAAAAGGAGGGCAAAAACTTGCAGGGAAGGGTGTCCAGACAAGGGCCCGTGGCAGCCTGGCAGGGCTGCACTGAGCTGAGTGCTGGAGAAATGGCTGGGCCCTGCTTTGTCGCAGCCTCCCCGGAGCCAGGAGTACCGCAGGTCTGGGCAGGCCGGCTGCACGGCGTGTGGGGCCTTGTTTCCGAGGCCTGCGCGTTGCCATTAAAGATGGAAGCATCTCTGCTATGCCCCATTGCTGCGCCAGCGAGATGCAGGGCAAGTCTGTGTTGGGGCAAGTCTGGATGTTGAGTATTTCTGTCAAATAACCCTGGGGAAAAAAAAAAAAAAAACGAGAAAAGGTGTTGGTTGTTCTAGATCCTGTCCCTTCCTTCCCCTGCTGTGTCCTGCAGATTCCCCAGTGACCTAACCGAGGACAGCGGCTGGAGGATCTGGTGAGCCTCGGGAGATGAGCCAAGGTTACCTTTTTCTTGAATCAAACTGCACACTGCCGGCTGGCTGCCAGGCTCCTGCCGCCCTGCCCTGATCTCTCCCTTTGACCAGACCACACTGGACTGAACCCGAGGAGATCATCTCGCTTTCTTACTAACCACCGACGGTTTACGCTTCCCCCTTCCCTGCCCCCAGCCCACCGGTTCTTCTTTTATTTATTTTATTAGCTGTTAGTTTTATTTTTTTATTTTATTTTTTTATCTTTTTTGGGGCTCCCCCTTCTTTTTGTTGTTTGCTCTTTCCCGAGCTAGTAGACATATTTTATGAATTGGCTTTGTGATTGTGTTAGGTAGTTTTTATTGAGGAGTATTTTTATTTGGCTTTGAAACTGTTTTGAATATTTTCAACTCTGTTGTTGTTGTCGTCAGTGTTTTTAAAGCACGGTATGTAACAAGAATGCAGTTCTGAAGGAAAGAAAGAGACACAGAGAGAGCAAAGGCTGAGAGGAACTGATGTATTTCTATTTTTTTTTTTTAAAGAAACTGTTTTTAATTGTTTCTGTTTTGTAAATGTGAGGCTTTGAAAAGTGTGAAACTCCAAGGATCCGAAAATGTTGGACATCGCTATGGAACAAAACAAATGTATATTTTGCTAAGTGAAAAACACTATCTTACAGCTGAAAGAGTTTTTGTTTTCCTAGGTTTAGTTTTACGTGGGATTTTCTTTTTCCTCCTGTATAATATGTAAATATTGCGAGCTGAACCTGGCTGCCACTTGCAGCCTGGCTCTGAGGAGCAGCTCCAGGTCCTGGACTTGGTGCCGCAGTGTGAGCAATACTCTCCAGCAGAATCCTGACAGGACTCCGTTCTTTTTTTGTACACCTTTTACTGTAAGATTTTAAGACCTCTGATGAGATGAAAGGGGGGGTGGGGGCGGGGGTGAAATGTACCGGCCATCGGCTGTTTTGCTGAGCGGGTTAAAGCTGCTTCCAATCGCTCGATGTACAGACTCCATCACTGGGCTCCGTAGTGCCAGCGTCTGGTTTGGCTTTAGGTAAAGGGCTTTACCGCCACTGTTTGTCTTGGTTACTTTGAAAGGAATCCACTCTCCAAACACTATCGCTTGCGTCAAGATATCCTGGAAAAGGGGATCCTCCTCCAGAGGCAAGGGTATCGGAAGGGGAGTCAGCCAGGGCCAGGGGGAGATTTGGGTGGTCATTCTCTGAAGGGCAGGGCGCTGGGTCGGGGAGTCATTAACGGGGAGAAAAGCATTAGGGTGGTGATTTGGGGGCGGGTTAAGGGCTTCTCAGGGATTATATGAATTATAGAATCGCAGCTTCCCATTTGCTTTACTCTGTGTTCTGAAGACTGTGGGAATTTGTCCGTTGTCCTGTGCGGAGGTGATCTGGTCCCTTCTCCAGAACCTGCAGGGGCTTCCCCTGGCACGGTCCAGGCCCCTGCTAACGAGCACTCTGCCAGGGGAAGCCTCCAGCAGGAGCATACGGGGCAGGTTTGGGTCTGGATTTCAGTGAACCAAAGACCTTGTTAAGGGGGGTGATTAAGCCTTTTATTAAGATGCAGCCAAACTCTTTTCCCAGGGAAATAACAGCTTCATCTTAAGTTTTAAAAATCATTCCCTCTCTTCCCCCAAACTGAGCCCTTGAAGGGAGAGGGGCGTTTAGAAAAGGACTGGGAGGGCCACTGTGCCCACAGGGCTCGTCTTCTCTTCCATCCCTCCCCTCCCCGTGTGCCGGAGCTTGTCCTGACCTGGGCGATACGTTTGGAGAGTTCTGTTTAGGTAAGAGGGTACTTAACAGATTAGTACTGAAAACACAAAGCAATAATTTTTGTTACTGAGACAAGAGTCTGTATGTCTGTTTTTTTAAATATTTCCTAATTAAAGAAGAGCTGCATTTTATTGGGTTTATTTTTATTCTATATACTTCAAATTTGGGTCTGCGGACAGCGCTTTCCTCCCTCTTGGTATATGCGCTGAACTGCTTCCGTGCCCCCTCCAGACATCCCAGGCCAGCTGTGCTGCTGCTGGGCTGTGATTCACTCTCTGGCCAGTGCTGCCACTGCCTGGAGGCTGGGGCTCCGGTTTCAGGGTGGGCATTTTTTAAAAAAAAATAAAAAAATAAAGCTGTGTTTTTAAGCCAGTAAGTTATTACACTCCGATGTTTGTTCTCTCCACACCTGTAACCCTTTTTCCAGATTTCAGTTTTAAATTCCTAATAAATTATTTGAAAACTGTCCTCTGTCATTATTTGAGTGTGGGAGATTTTCAAATGGAGGAGAGTGCAGGTGAACTTGGGCCTGGCAGGAATCGCATCCTGCCAGTAGGGTAAAAGCCCCAGGGCTTTGACTGTGTGTTCTGCTCCCAGACTTTGGCAGTGGCCCAGTTTATAATGTGAGGCAGATCTGGGTTTAATAGAGATTGTGTCTCTTCTTTATGTTACAGAGGTTTTGTACAGATACTTGTAGGTTCAAGAAAGGAGGAGATAGTGGGGTGCTTAGAAGGTCGGCTCAAACACTCTGGATTCGTTGACTACGGTGAACCAAGGAGGCTAGCTAGATCTAAGAAAGTAAAATGTAGAGATAGGAAAAAAATTCCTTAATAGGTAGCACTACAAGAGAAAGGTAAATTCCAACAGCGTAAAATAGGGTGGGGAAGCCTGTGCAGCAGGTCTTAATCACAGAGAATTCTTAAAAATAATTTAAGGCTCAAGCCTGTGAATTTAGGAACCAGTTGTAAATTGAGATGTCCTCCAATGCATACTGAGCACCAGCAGCTTTGTATACTGTACAGGTTAGGGAAGCCAAAAATAGCTTTGGTGGAAAAATCCCCTTCTGGGATTTTTCTCATAGGGCGCTTGTGCTGCTCACATGCTCGCTTTCCCACACTGGGTGATCCTCTTGTTGAATTCAAATTATGAAATCCAAGATATGACAGTATTTTTGTGATTTAAAAAGGCCAGTTTATTGGATGTTTTCTTGGCAACATCAATAATAAATCAGACATTGAGAAATGGGGAAGAAGGAACCACAGAATCTTAAGGTTCATAGGTAAAAGAACAGAGAAATAAAATATTAAAAAAAGAGTAAAGGTGGCCAAAGTAGCAAAGGAGAAAGAGAACACTTTAATGGATAGTGAAGGGAAAGTCAGCAGATTGATCTGTGGGCAAAAGATTAAATCCTTTTTTCTAAATAAACTGGGGCACTGACTCCTTCACATCAGCCTTTAATGTTTCTTTGATATTCTCACTATTAGGACACGGGAATCTTCAGTCTGTAACTCAGCACCTGTTTGGCCATAGCTAACCTGCGAGTGGGGAATCAGAGAGCGTGTGAGAGATCAAAAAAGTCAGAATGGTTCTGGTTGCTCATCAGCATGTCCAGCTTTAGCTAGATGTCCTACGGATGTGTCAACGCGCTGGATACTGTGGGCACCCTGACACAGTTTCAGCCACTACGAAGGGGAAGATGTCCTCACCATCACTTACAGAAGTGTGCATTTGATCCTACCGAAGGGTGCCAAACCCTACGTTTCCTGAATAAGCACTCGGGTATTTTAGGCTGTTGCAGAAAGATGGGCCTTGCCTCCTCCCTTGCCCTTAAAAGTGAAGGCTTGCTTCGTGCTTTAGAAATAAATGCAGGCTCTTACTGTCAAGGGAATAGTCTACAATTAGTATCTTGAGTGTGTAAAAATGCCAAACCTGTAGCCTTGGCAGTGCTAGAGCCTCCAGGATCTGAATATGAGCGCAATATTTTGGACTACCTCCTGGCTGACTCCAGGAAGCTTTTTAACCCCTTTTTTGGACCCAACTCACCTCATGCCTTGGCATAGAGAACCAAAGGGCCTAATTTGGTTCTTCTCTGGCAATGGAGAAACTGCTGTCTCTGAGCTACTGAAGTCTGCTGCCTATGTTGAAACTTACTAAGCACAGTTTGTTTCGAGCATAACTCCTCTGAAGTCATGTAAAAACAGCCACAAGTCCTTGCTTAAGCCAGATAATGTTGGCTTTGCCAGGAGGATGTGTACTGTGCCACCTGCTCGTACCTGAAATGAGCTAGTTATCACTAGCTAATCACTAGTTATTTCACCAGCTAATCACTAGCTATTTCCATTTGTGACATTACCATTCACCTGGTGATGGGTGTGAAATGGATTCAGCAGTTACTGGAGTAAGGCTGGCCAAACCCACACAACCTGGAGGGAAACTATTGCATCCCCATATACTTAGTTAAAATCTACAGACTATCTAGTATAAAAATTAATTTTGCTTAACTTGAAGAGCAGAGATTCTATCTCAAAGGAAGAATGGGTAGTTTCTTCTGGACAGACATTGTATTAAAATGAAGACCTGCATTTATCAGGCGGATTTTGATGGATGGAGAACAGAATGGACACTTAAAGGGAAGAAACTGAACAGCCAGCATGCTCATCTTTTCCAGAGGGCTGCAAATGTAACTGTTGTGAAGATGGTAAACACACAAAACGTGATGGTGATTTCAGGAGCCTGACGGCAGCGTATGCCATCAAAATAAGATTGCCCGGAGGCTTCTCCAGTTTCACCTAACTCTGCTGGGTTTCGCTGTGTACCTGGTGATGTGGTAACGTACAGACCTTGACCGGATAACGCCATGTCGGTCCCTGCACTCCAACAGGCCTTATTCTTGGTCCTCTGCATCTCTGAAGCCTTGGAGAAAATCCTCCTGAACCTCTGCTGTTTGGGTACTGTAGCTAAGATTTCTCAGTCACCCCACCATCCCTGTGTTACCGTCTCAAGCTCCCAGCACCTTCTTGTGTTCACACTTTCCTTTGTCGTTGTGGTTGTTCATTATGTTGTTTCTTCCGAGAAATTTCAGAGGCTTTCCAGGTTGCTTGGCTCCTGGTTCTTGCCTAGTAGTTCCTCTTTCCCCTATATGGTTTCAAAGTAAAAAACAGATTACTTTTTTTTTCAGTTCAGCTCATGCCAAATGGTCATTTGGGATGAGTGAACGACCTGTATCTTATTCCCTGAGTTAGGCTAGGTGAATCAATGCAGAGGTATGGGAATAATGATAAGTGAGATACCATAAAAAGAGCATGCCAATGTTAGTAGGACGGCTATTAGTGTGCCAGCATTTTCCAGCATAGCTACCACACTGCTATATTTTTTAGTAGAGAGCCCTTAAAAATGTCCAGATCTTTCAGGCAGATTTCTAATACTAGCATTAAAATTATTTAATCGCAAAAAAATAGAAAGCAAATATTTGCCCTCTTGGCTTCCAGTTTGAACTCCACTGGCCTTCATCTGGTCATGTCACAAGCTGCTGTCCACAGCCCCTGATAGAAGAAATCTGCGTTCAGTAACATAAATACTGGCTTGTTGACCTCATTTGTATTTCAAGGTGAGCTTGTAGTATAAAGAGCTGCATTTTCTTTAGCACCAATCTCATTGTCAAGTCCTGCAAGAATGAAGTTCCTTGCCCTGCTTTTCCTGCTGTCGGGTGTGTAGGTGGCACTCGCCCCTCTCAGCATTCCCCCCCTGGACTGGTAACACCATGCCTAACTCTAACCTTTGTGTTTCTCCTCAGTGGGTGCTGCCAGCGCTGATGTCTCACCTCGCGCGGTGTGGCAGTTGCGCAGTATGATCAAATGCGCCATCCCAGACAGTTACCCTCTGCTTGAATTTGATGGCTACGGCTGCTACTGTGGCTTGGGAGGCAGTGGGACACCAGTGGATGAACTTGACAGGTTTGTAAGACTGTTTTTACAAACCTCTTTCCTTGCTTGTGCTTTCATGGGTCTGCATGCCAGCTTCTCCTCAGCTGGCCCTGCATACAAATGCTCACAAAATCCTCTGGCTGCTATGGATAAACCATTCTCCCAAAGACTGGTTCAAGGAAAAAAGGTAGCATAGTATCACACCTCAATGCCTTATTACTTGGATAAAACATTAGCCAAGCAACTCTGTTTTCTCTTCTGTGGCAGCTATGCTGCACTCATTACAGCACTTTTTTTTTTTTTTTTTTTTGCAGCAGTGCTGTGCCTGTAGCCCAGACAGCAGTTCCAAGCCCAGTACCCAGTGCTTGACCATCAACATGCTCAGGGCTGAGCTGCAAAAAGCTAAGAAGTAGCTTGCCAGTTTGGAGATCACACTGGACTGATAGCCAAGATGCAGTGGATTGTGCCAGCTGCTAGCTCGCAGCTACCAGGCACTGCTGGGGAGCGTAGGGTAAATGCTGTCTTTTGCTCTCCCTGTGTCCAATAGACAACTTTGAAAGATGCTGCAGTAAACGCACATGTAGCAGACAGTTCTTGGACCATTAGCTGGCAGAGGAGGAGTTGGACTTGATGATCCTTGTGGGTCCCTTCCAACTCAGGATATTCTATGATTCTGTGTCCCTTTGAGGTCCTTTGTGCTCTCTCTCTTATCACTGGGTATCTTCAAGGGTTCTTTGTTCAGTGCCTCACCAAAGCATATCTGTAAATACTACCGTACTTACAGGTCTTACAGGTCAGCTGAGTTTGCATTTCTCGTTGTTTCTGACCTCTTCCTCCTTCTTTTCCAGGTGCTGTCAAGCACATGATAATTGCTACTCTGAGTCAGAGAAACTGTCATCGTGCGGCTTCCTTGTGGACAACCCCTACACAAACACGTACAAGTTCAGCTGCTCTGACCAGAAGATCACGTGTAGCAGTACGTCCTCCTCTGTGTCACTCTGCTCCACTCAGCGCTTCAGCTGCTGTTAGGAAGGAACGGGGCTGCGTGACCCTGAATGCTCTCGTGGCAGGGAAGCGCGGCGAAAGGCCCTGTCAGGCAGGCTGGTTGTGGGTACTGCACACAGCCGCTGGAGTAAATACTCCCCAGCAGGCACACGTGGCTTGCAGTGCATGGCTGCGCTGGAAGATGCACAGTACGACGGTGTGGAGTCCTGTCCCCTTCAGGGGGATGGAGTCCCTGCGGTACTTCCCTGGCAGTGCCTCCAACAGAAGTACTTGAGAGCAGTGGGCTGCTGGGGAGCGCTACGCAGCTCTGCCAGATGTCCGTAACGCAACGGCTGAGCTTTTATGGCTCTTGAGCAGAGAGAAATAGCAGATAGCCCGGCAAACACAACTGCAGGGGAGGAAGGAAGGAGTAAGGAGATGGCTGGGCAGGAGCACGCACTTGTACAGTGGCCAGGAGGAAAGCTCTGGGGCCAGAGGGTTCGCAGGGAGAGCACCTAACGCCCCAAATGGTGGCAGCAGCGACGCGGGGCCACGCCGGGCAGGGGACGCGCTGAAACGCCCACCTGGCTCGCAGCCGTGGCAGGCAAAGGCGCTGTGGGCTCTGACTGTCCCTGCTCTCTCCTCCAGACACAAACAACGAGTGTGAGATGTTCATCTGCAACTGTGACCGCACGGTCGCCATGTGCTTCGCCAAGGCGCCCTACAACCCTGCCTACCACAAGCTGGACACCAAGAAATACTGCAGCTAGTCCTCCCCCGGGCCCTGAGGGCGGCGGCGGGCCCGCGGCGGCCCGTGACCAATAAAGGCCTCGCAACGACCCGGCGCCTCCCGCCTCCTCGCTGCGCCGCGCCGAGCCCTGAGGAGACCCCCGCGCGCGAGAGCGGGGTGGGGGTGGGGTGGGGGGAGAGACGCTCCGCCCCCTCTGCTAACGGTCCATTGTGGCGCGTGCGGCGCCCCCACCCCGTCAGCGCGTTCTTTGATTGGCCCTGAGANGCCAGGGTCCCGCGCGCCCCCTGAGGCGGCTGGGCGGGGAGGGGGGGCGGGCTGGGCGCGTCCCGCGTCCCCTGACGGGGCCCGGCCGCCCTCCCTGGCCCCCGGGCGAGCGTGGAAGGGAGGCAGTGCAGCTCCGCCCTTTGGCCTCAGCCCCGCGGGTGTGTATCCCTCGGGGCACGGCTGCGTGAGGGGCCTGAGGCGTCCGTCTGGCCGTTCGCTGCCCGCGAGGCCCGTGCGTGCTTACTCCGGGACGGCCTTCTGCCTAGCGCTGCCCCGGGGCAGGGGCTGTGGGGGAAGAGGTGGCGTTGGCCTGGAAGCCAGGAGAGCGCTGGGGAGCCGCTCTGAGGGACAGCATCTGCCCCCTGTTTTCCTGTCCTCCTGACCACGTCCTGCGCCGGAGCTTCCACCCGGACTCGCTGCTGGCAGAGGCTGTCGGGAGGGTGCTGGTGGGCTCGTGTGGCAGGGGCCGCTCGCGTCCCTGTTTGCTGACGGGGAAGGAGGGAGGCCCCAGTTCTTCACCAGAAAATAGCGTTGTTTCTGTCAGCTGGAGGAGAGCGTACAGCCTGCCCTGTCATCCTTGACCAGGTACAGAATGGAAACCTTGGATGAGTTTGACAACGAGTACCCCCTCAGTATATCATTTTGCAAGCAAATTTCCATAGAGGACTTTGAGGAGCAGTCAGTGTCCTACACAAAGCAGTGCCTGCGTGAACTGTACTCAAACATGGAGCAGAACCCAAGGATCTGTGAGAGGGCGTTGAGAAAGCAGAAACAGATGGAGAAGGAAGAAGCTGGCTTGATATCTTATATAAAGGTACTCGCGATGTCATTGTAGAGAAGGTCCCTGGATCTTGGAGGCTATTAGAATGATAATGAGATAGGATGGTGAATCACATTTTTTTTTTCTTTAAAAAATAAAAATTGAGTGTGTGAGTCTCACAGCCAGATACTCCGTCTTGTACCAGTATTTGTTTCCTGGTTTTCCTCAGGTGTTCAGGTACATGAGTTCTCTGGAAACATTGAGCTGTCTGGGTTCTCCACAGAAATCTGGAGGATTCTGGATATTTCCATCATACTGCTAAGATGAGTCATTTCTAGGGACAGAAGTGCAAGATGAGGGCTCTTGTCCTTATGCACTAGCTTTGATTCTGAGGTCCTTGTTTGTAGAGCAGTAGAGGTCCTAAGTGTTACTGAAATCCCTTTGTAGTAATAAATAATAAATCCCATTGTAGAGATAAAAGTAAAACACCATCACTATCTAGAAGAAACACTGTGCTTTTGAGCTATAGCATCCCAAGCAGGGAAGAGAGCTGGGATGCAGTTGGAAGCATTTGAGAAACTGTTGGTATGCATCTTTCCCTGTAGTAGGAACTCTGAATTTGAGGTGGGCAGTGTATCTACTCCTGCTATCCAGTATTTGGGCCATTCTAGCATTCCCTGGATAAATTCAGTGGATAGGTAAAAGCACCAACTCATTCTATGTCTCTTACTCAGTACACATTTCTGTAAGCCTCCACTTACATTTGGGCCATTGGTCATGTTTCTCATTTACATGCATTTAGTGGTACAGAAGATCCAACAGTAGGTTTAAACAGCCCCCCTGAGCAAGCCCTTGTACAGGGCACCTTCTCGCATAATGTAGAGTGTCAGGCTCTAGGCAATGGCAGAAGTGGTGGTGGGCTTTGAATGGGTTGTGCTGTTGCGAAGTTACTCTTTAGGTTGTGGAAAGTGGTTGCTCAGACAGACTTACTGCCAGCTGATGGGGAGTACAAAGAGTATGTGAAGATCTTTTGCCATGCTGCCAGTCTGTGTTTCTGTTCCAAGACCAGAAGCAGTAACTGAATTGAGTGTGGGAGCTCTGAAGCCATACACAGCTGGCACGTGACATGCTGGAAGGATGGTGACTGTACGGCTTTACGTTGCAGAAGTGAAGTCTCAGTCTCTTCGTCTTCTCTGTTGTTGTTTTCTAGGCCAAGATTTTTTGGACTCTGCAGGGAGAATTGAATTACTCGAACTACATGGACATTGCAGAGATGAAAGAGAAAGTATGCCAGCTGAGACAAGACATGCAGAGAGCAAACAACTATGCTTGGGGTAATGACTGTTTCAGTTTCCATTCATGTCTAGAGACCAATACTAGACACTTGTACTGTTACTCTTCCTCTCAGGCGCAGCTTTTCTTCTTACCTGCCACTGTCTACTTAGTGATGCAGAAGAAAAAAGTACCGAATGTGGTAATTAGGTACCTTTCCTTAGTGGGAAGGGTGAGGGCTGGGGTCTGCGCACAGGCTTGCAGATACCATCTGTATCTGGAACAGCGGTTTTAAACCCCAGCTGGTTTGACTCTGCCTTTCACCTTCCTGAAGCAGTTTTATTCCTGATCATTCAGGAAAGATCTCGGGGAGAATAGTAATACTATTTATCTACTATCTCGTTCACGCTTTTTCTCAGTAGACCTCAGAATGCCTTACAAAAAAGCATGGGTCACAGTATTGCATCTATTACATTATGGAAAACAGATGCAGAGAGGCTAAGTGACGTTCTGAATGTCACAGTGTGGCTTCTAGATTGATCAAAGGACTGAGAATTCACTCTGGTCTCATCATTTCAAGCCTAGTGCCCTGTTCCCTGGACAACACTACCAAAGTTTTCCTCTTTGCTTTGAGTCCGCTGTATGCTTGTTGGCCATCCTGTTGCCTCAGGCTGGCTGCCCCAGAAAATAAAAGACGTAAAAAGCACGCATCTTTTGGAGCGGCAATGTCTGTTAGAATTAAAAGGGAAACATTCATGAGTAATTACTATCTAGCATTTCTGAAGCATCTTTTACTGCCAGAGTATTCCACAGATGATATACAGAAAACAATAAATACCGTAAAGGGTGTTGCAAACCCTTCCCATTTAATCAAAAATATTTCTTTGACTTTTTGTCAGAGCCAGAACTTACGGCTGTTAAAGTCAGTATCAGAACTCCCATAATTTAGGAGAGGAACTGAGCCCCCAGATGTTTGCTGCCCTGGCTCCAAGCTAAGGCCTGTTTTTTTGGTTTCCAGGACATGCAGTGGGTATATTCAGGCCTATACGGAAGTTAGACAATTATTCTCATTCACCACTGACTGTTCTTGCAGTTTGATGTCAGAAAAATAAACAGGATCTTGTGTGGTTCATCTGCCAGCTGTTGCAGATCTGCTTCTCCCTCCTCTCTGCGGAGTGTTGAAGGTTGCCTCTGCTCTAGCTGCCGCTGTGCCTCCCCGCTCCCTCAGCTGCCCCGGCTCCTGTGGCATGTGCGATTGTCCCGCAGCTCCTTGAACTCCCCCTGCGAGCCCCAGCGTGAGCAGCAGCGCTGCTTACGCTGAGTGCACAGACAAGGGAGGAGCAGGATTTGACAGTTAAGCAAAGCCCATCTGTGAGGGCCCAGTGTTCACCAGCCAAATTCAATAATGACAGTTCAGCCATTCCACCAACAATGCCCTGTAGCCCACCAGGGAATAGCCAACCAATTCCAGTTTGGGAATAGCCAACCCTGTGAGGCATGGAGAAGTCTGCAATGTGCAGAAATCCCACAAAGCCAGTCACTCTGCTCTGTTGGTACCAGCTGAAATACCCAGTTAGTAAAGAGTGCTCCACAAACTGCCACGCTTTGGGTCTGCATGTCGGCGCCTGCTGTTGGGATGTTAACGTTCTTCCTGTTAGCAGAGGAATGGGGACCCACGCATCTCCTAGGTCACCCTCTCTTATTCTATTTTACTGGGGAGAATGGTCCTCAGAAAGACAGTGACAGCATGGAGATCTGAACTACGCTCAGAATACTTATTTATTGAGGACTGGAACACAAAATCTTTACCCAGCTCATCTCAACATCTTCAGTGACTTTCTGGACTGCTGTCAGATTGCTCATGTCTGTTGTAATGTGCTTGGCAGAACTTGCTCCCAGAGCCAAACGCTCCTTGGCCACCTGGAGAGAAAAGAGCAGGTTCAATACCACTGTGTGTAAATACGGTGTTTCTGCTGCAGCCTTTGTACAGCAGTTATGTGCAGTACAGAGGAGAGTATGCAATTTATCCTGGCTTGATAGATGGGAGAAGTATTTTTAAGGTAACATTAAGGGATGACAGTGTAGGTGGAGAATGTTACAAGTTAGGGAGCAGAGGTGATGGCTTTTAACAGTGTGTACAAGACGGATCTTGAACCTGACCGCCTAGACATGAGGGCTTGCTGAGCAAATGCTTAGATGCTCGGCTGGCTGTGCCCCAGTGAGCTGAACTGCATATTTTTGCTTAGAGAGAACCTAAATGTTCAGTTGATTTAACTGCTCTGTCATGCATCCTTGAACTGCCATTCCCTCCTGGCAGTGAGGATCACGTGAACTCCCAGTCGAGCAAACTCTTAGGCTGCTCCCTGAGCCCTGTGCTTTAGCCTGTGGCTAGCACATGGCGTCCCTCACACCGTATCCTCGTGGGCGAGGTGGGTAAAAGGCTGCTGGGAGGGAGCTGTGCTCCCTTCCCCAGTACACCAAGCAGTCATGGTGCTGCAGCAACAAGTAGGGCAACAACTGCTGACTCCGGTTCTTCTGTATCCCGACAGTATGTGCCATGGAAGGAGGGCAAGGCCTTCCTCTCTGCCCATTATGGGTAGCCATGCCTCCTTTCCTCTTAAGTGGTTGAGGTGATTCATCTGCTAAATGCTGCATGCAAGCACTGTCTTGTTTTCATAACTGCAAAGTAGTGGTGTTGTGGGTTTGGTAACAGTCGCAGACTATTTAGTAGGCAGCTTCAGCTGAGGGTTAATGTACTTGGAGGAGCTGGAGGGAAAGACCCTGTTGTGTTACTGGGCTGCTGTCGCTGGAGGTGCTGGTGGGAGGAGGGGTTCAGCCTGTACCTCTCTGAAATTGCCCCTCTGCCTTGTGTGTTTTTCACAAATTCCACGTGGGAATTGCCAGTCTGCAGAAGGAGCTCAGGGAAAGCATCAGAAAGGTGGCTCTCTGTAGTCTTTTTTTTTTAGAAATTACCTCAGATCAGCTGTTTTGCTGCTGGATACAGTATCGATGTCCTTTTTTTTTTTTTAATCACCACCTAAGCAGAAACCACTTGCTGCAAGTTTCTATAGGAGAAGCATATTCACTTGCTTTTCAAGACATCCGATTTATTTTCCGTTTTACAGGGCATAACTAAAATTTATTTCCTGGATTTTTTTGGGTGGTTCTCATGAGCTGCAAACTCCATGTTTCATCCCCCCCCTTTAAAACAAGCTTTCCTCTTTGATCTGCTATTCACAGCTCCAAATTCCCCTCTGACTGAAAGGTCCAATCACCATAAATCTGGTAGAGCTTTAGGAACTGTCTTCAGCCCATTTGGCTGTGTGCAACTTAATAAATGGAGGTAATTATTCCCCTTCATGCTAAGCTGTGAAAACATATCAAAAAGCATTTGCTTCTTGTCTCAGCTCCAGTGCTGTTTTCCTCAAGCAACAAAGGGACTCATCTTAGTGAGAAGGCAGCCTTAATTCCACTTGTGTGCTATCCTCAATTTCCTGAGGATCCTTCAGCTTTCCTGATCTGCAGGTACAGCTTCTTTATTGTAGTAGTAGGTGCACAGGCAGGCGAGGTGCCTTGCTGCAGCCATGGCCAGTTCTGCGCACAGACGCAGGAGTCCATCGTTAAAACCAGTAAGCTCTGTCTTGCCAATTGCTAGATGGGAGGGTCATAGTCTGATTTTTGTCATACGCCACCTGCTTGACTAAGGAACCAAGCATTGCCTCCCACTAGCAGCAGTTTTAGTGGCAGACTATGAACTCTGGGGCAGAGATTGAATTGTTGCAGATACTCAGCTTTTAGAATTACAAAGTCCAGTTGGATTTCTTCTCCTTGGCCCTTGCCAAGGACCACACTGGACATTTGGATGCAGCATGTGTCTAAGTCTTTTGATACTTTTTTTTTTCTTCAAGATTCTTCTGATAAAGGAATAGCAGAATGTCCCAGAAGTGCTCTCATATTAGCAAAAAGGCACCATTTCTGATTTGCATGTGCTGAAGCTGCATATGTTTTCAGGGTCTCAGCAAGGGCTAGCAGCTCACTCAGGTCATTCACTCAAAACTGCTTGCCTGGAGTTTCTAAGAGTCACGCTGCATACTATAAGACCCTCTAACACAAAACGCTTTTTCTTGGTTTTTTTTTTTTTTCCCCTCTTTTATTTTTAGCCTTATGATTGTTACCTGCTTGGCCAACTGTCAGCATGAGCGGGTATGAATTTCTTATTGTCCATCTGTGTCCCCTGCATGATTTCCTGTATCTATCAGGACTTGGGTGCACAGGTGACAGACCACTCTGCTGTGCAGCCCCCAATGGGAACTCTTCCACTTAAAAAATCACACAGAAGCAATATGATAGGAGGAAAAGGATTACAGGGCTCCTTTGTGTTGTTATGCCAAAAGCATCATCCACTTTTTTTTTTTTAAACTCCAACCAGACAAATCAAAGCTGTTTAACAGCCAGTATACCAGAATTTCCTGCCCTTCAGAAAGAAAGCATCAGCCAGCAGAAATCTGGCATCTGAAAGATATTTTTACAGTATATATCAGTGATGAAAATGGCCAGACCAGTGGGACTGGAGGGGCAAAGTCCTCTATTGTAAATTTATTCTCTCGCCACTATTATCTTTTCTATAATCTAAAAACACAACTGCTAAGGCTAAGTTAATTTAGATCTCGAAACCCCTGCACTGAGACACCCTAGAGGATGCAGGGCATTGTGAAAACACTGACTTCAGGCATTTGGCTGAGACCCTCTTCATTCCTTTCCCATTGACACAAGACAGCCTCCCAGGATTGTAGCTTTCAGTAGCTGTTTACCTGGGGCTGCCCTAGGACAGGTTACGTGAGAGGAAGACTCCATCTGTCCTGCCCAAGCCCTAGGTTTTGAATGAATAGACTGAGGAAACCAGTAACTTGGCACTGGTTTGAAATATTCTTTTTTTTTTCTCCACACAGGTGCAAAGACTAGGAAAGGGCGACATCCAAGGCAGTTGTGGGGGACGACGCACACTCTAGAAAGTGGATTTAGCCCCTTTCGCTCCAAGACTCCTGAACCTCCCAAGTTCACGATGCCCAGGGTCTTTGGTCCTTTTCCAGAAATCATGAATAAGCAGGTTTGTCAGTGGGAGCAATCTGACTGTAAGAGGTGGGAGGCTGCGCTTATACCATACCCACCAGGCACAGTCCTCCAGGCCATCTGCAGTCTGTGCTCCTTCACTGGAGCACAGTTTGTGAAACACCTCTCAGGCTGCAGGACTCTATTACAAAGTTTGCTCTGAGGGTTTTCCCAGAATTGAAGACAGGGCTTGCCAAATAGGAAGTAGCTTTCATTTGCTTTGGGTAACTCCAACCTCACTTTCACAGGAGAGGCAGAAGCATCCATTATAAGGTACTCATAGCTCCTCTAGCCAAACCTCAGGAACTTGGCCTGGTGGGAACAGCTGTAAGAAAGAGCACAAGCTGTTGATTCAGCTAATTTCATTGTAGAAAACTGTCCTTGTGCTGTTGTCTAATGTGTGCTTTTACCAACCCCAGGTGGACAGAGCTACAACTTCAAGCCCTGATCTGAAATACTGGTGGAGTGGTGTATCAACAGTGAGCCAGAAAAGGTAGGAGAGCATTGAATCATGTAGGGATGGTCAGGGCTGGCTTAAAGCAGACAAGGTGGCTAGGAAGGATCCACGTTTCTTCCCTGGAAATGGGGGGAAGAGATCACTCCTCAGGCCCTGTAATATTCTTTTTCTGTTAGTTTCAGCCAGTGGTTGATTTGCATCCCATAGTGCTCAACCCTGGGGGTTTCTGTAACTCCCTCCAGGCTGGTAACTACATCAGTAGGCTGAGAAACAAGATAGATCTTTGCTAGCTACCTGCAATGACATAGTCAGCTTCTGATAGCTGTTCTCTCTCTGCATTCCGTCTTCCCACACAGTCCCAAAGGAGTCACAGGGGAAGCTGTCAATCGGCAGTAGAGTGGTGCAGGTCTGGCTTTTGGTTTGAACTTTAGGCTTTCTGTGGCATTTCTCAATTGAGCGAACTTACTTCCCAATGGCGTGGGGGGGGAACACACTAGGAGATAAAGTGCTCTGATCCTGCTGTAAGAGAAGTCAGTTTTAGTAGTGCTGGATCAGCTTAGCAGAAAAAAAGGAACAACTTTGTCTCAGCCTCATATACTTGTTATACGCGTGCTGACTAACATATAGTAATAAACCATGCACAGGAAATTTACTGTGAATGTTTACCATTTACTGTAAGTTGCTGTCCCTAGTGACTTAAAAGTGTATAGTGTAATCAGTGGAGGGTCAGAGTAACATGACGCCTTTATCAGTGATGCTGAAGAGACATGCTGACGCCTCTCCCATGTGCTCAGCTGCTGAATTGGAGAAGAGGCAAGGAAAGGCGTAGAAGGTTTAGTCACCTGTCACATTAGTAACGCTAAGTCCTCACTGGAAATGTTTTCTTGTTTTAGACTTCTTGGCAATGCTCCCATGCCTTCTCCTCAAAATGCTGGCTCTACTGGCACTAAACCTGCAGCCTCTGTTTTTAACACACCTACGTCATGCAAGTTTCAAGGTGGTGCAGAAGATGACATGGATAGTGAAAAACCTGGCCCCAGTTCCTCTGCTGGCATAAATGAGGCATAAATGTCTCTTATATGGAAAACCTAGGCAAATAAACACCCTGTGCAAGTGCCCTGGTTGTAGGTGGAGACTCCGCTGTGCCTTAGAAATGATTTCTGCAAAAGCTTTGGTTAGCAGGACAGCTGTACTACGCAAAAGATAGATTGACATCTATGAGCTTTCTTTACTACCAAACAGCAGATTTCTATCATCTCACTGGGAAGTGTGATCTCACTTAAATGGGAACAGAATGCAGGTAGGGGTCCTGAACTTACCCCACGTGGCTTTTAAGTGAAGCAGTGTCTCCTGTGACCCATTATAGCCAAGTCTTGAAACATGTTAAGTATCTAATTCCCTCTGCCTTCTGCAAAATTGGGTCCTTAAGGGTCCCTTAGATTCTGTACTTGCTCCTGAAAATGGTAAGAACAAAGCCAAAAAAAACTTTGCATCATGTGGTCCGTTCTCTTTGCTTTGCTACTGCCCTTTTAGCAAATGACTCTGGCACCCTTTCTTCCAACTGCTTGTTAACAGTTCTTGTCAAAATATTAATACAGGACATGTTATGTGACAAGTAGGTCTGGGGCATTTGGAAGACTCCAGCTAAACTCCCTCATAGCCAGGAGGGGAGTGGTAGATTCACATGGAAGGTTGGGTCAAAAATATAATGTTCCAGTCTGGGCAAGATTCTCCAGATGTGGTATAATTTGTCTTAAGCTACCACCCTAAGGATCAACAAAACATGGTTACCTAGTACTGACGGATCTCCTGTTAGGAGTGTGCAAAATCACGTCTATGAATAGCTTGAGATCACCCCCGAGGGAAACCTATTGTACAGATTTAATTGTATCTCTCTCTTAATTCATCAACTGTTAGTAATTATATCCTGCACTTTTGCAATGGAAAAAATGAATCGAAACTGGCTGTTGTACTTAAATAAATCACAGGAGGGAGAGGAAATTACAATGCAAATAGTATCAGTCATGTAAACAATTTTAACTCAGTACTTAGCTAGTCATTAATTAAATAACATCTTTAAAAAATGCAATCTAGAAAGGTAGCAGCCACACTGAAAGCAGCTCTGGTCAGATTAGCTTGAAGTAAATCCTCTGGAATCTCAACAATATACCATTTTTAAAGGGTTCAGATAGTAAGCAGTTTAGCTGGTCAACTGGCAGTTGAGAGAAGTGCTGACTTCCCCTCCTTGCTGGAAGACGTCAACCTTGTAGTCTGTGCTTTCAAATAATTTCTTACAACAGCAGTATTCTTGTTCAGCTTCTCTTTTGAGCCATTTTTTTTGGAAAATGGCAACTGCAATTCCTCTTGCCTCCTTACCCTCTCTGCACACTCCCCATTTGCCCACAAACGACAATGGAGCCTCCAGCTGATACCACGGTGTTTCACATTGCCCTCCTGTGGTATTCTACCTCAAGTTACTTGGTCCAAGTCCCTGTCCCTCATTCTTCTCTTGGGACAACTATTAAAAAAACAAAATAGTATTTTGTTCTCAGATGTCTGATTATCTTGTCCCAATGTTTACGATGACAAGGTAAGGCAGAAAAGAACTTTTTTCATCATCCTTCTCCTTCCTGGTTAAGTGGAGATGGTTTCAACACAGAAAACTGGTCAAGTTGACATGTGCGAGGCTTGCTGCCCTCTCCTGGTGTCATCAGGGGCTATACATAAGGATCTCACGGCTGCCCCTCAGATTGAAGTATTTCCCCTTTTGAGATGATATGTTCTGCAGGAGTGAAGAAGCTGCTTTACAGATGGAATTGAACATTTATGTTACCCATGTTTCAAAACAGCAGTGTTTTGATTAGCCGGATCAATTCAACCAGGCACAGCTTTGGAATCATCAGTAAGAGTACAATGACTTGAGAAACCTTCGTGAATTGCTTTGTTACAAAGAAAAATTGTAGTGTGCAAAGGTAACAGCACCGATCCTGTTCTCTGAATCTGCAGATGATCCCCCTGTAGTTTTCAGGTTGTGACAAATGGATTGGAAGTCAACACTGCCGAGTTTTCTGGCTACCCTTGCCCAATTTTCTGGGAGCATTTACACTCTATGCTTTTTGTTTATGATCATGGGAAGCAGCATCACGGCCCATCAGAGCACACCACGTACAGATGAAAATTTGCAGCCAGGCTTTGATGCGCATTGTGGGAACACATTTTCAGTCAGTACACCTCAGTCACAGCATCTGATGGATATTTAAACCCATCTTACCCTTTTTTTTTTCTGACCAGGGAAGGTACTTACCTTGTAGAAATATTTTTACTCCTGATAGCTACTGATGCTCAGCTTGTTGGCTCAGTGTGCAACAATCAGAGGCAGCAGCTCTCCGCAGCGGGAATTCAGTTTTAAGGATGCAAAGTGATCTAACCTTGTAGGCCCAATATTAAGGATTGCAATTGGCAGCTGCTTCTCCTGGGCAGCAACAGCAAACCTGTAACCAGAGTATACCTGCAGGAATACCAGAAGACAAATTTATTGGCAGCATAGGCAAAGAAGAGCTACAGAAAGGACTAAAGAAAGTGAAATAGTTGCTGTTGGCAGTGGGAAACGGGGCTGTATATACACTCTGTTACGCAACTGCACATAATTGAAGTAGGAGATTTCTGCACTCAGGAGCGCACAGAAGAGAACAACAGCTTTTGACCTCTTATCAGTGAAGGGTTTTCAGTTTTGTAGAAAATATATACATTGAAGGGGAAAGTCCTTGTCTTTTAGTAAATCTCTGCAGCACTTTTTGTTAGTTATCATAGGTACTTAAATGCTTCTGCTTTGATGGTTCTCACATGCCCCAGCTTAGGTACTACAAGAATGAACCTACGGCATTTCAATCATTCCTGTACAAAGGATTATGAGCTTAAGGAGTGCAAGCTCAAGGAATTTGTCTCCAGTATCCTGAAGTAAAGGACAGTCCTAAGCAGCAAGCAGAGACTTTTCTGCTCTCTTCTTCAGAAGCTTAATTAGGAACTAGGAATCCTAAAATCTGGTACTTCACACAGCTTTCCATGAGGCCTAGAAAGCTGGCAAAGGCTAAAAATTTCAAGAAAAAAAAATATGTGGGGTGGTGGTGTTTGCAGAACTGAATTGTGTCAGGTATCCTGGCTTTATGGGCAACTGGGAGCCTACGATGTAGTGATGGAGGCAGCAGCAGAGTGAGGTCCGAAGTGTGAATGGAGTTATTTACAGCAGCATGATAGAAACTGGTAGTGGAGTTGCAGGGAAGCCCAAATAGGACAACTGTGAAGCCAAATCCCATCAACAGTAAAAATAAATTACCAAGAAGCTCTGAAGTGGCTGTGGTGATCCACCAGCAAAAAGCAGTCCTAAACTGTGGGACTAAGGACTGTTGCAGGCAGAGTGCAGCACAGAAACAGGAATGCAGTGTGAGAGGAAGACCTCGTTACCTGCATAGAGGATCCTGCCACCAGCATGGAGTCTGATTCTGCCAGGCGTTGGTGCACAAAATTCACCTTTTCCTGGCTCACTGTGTCTCCAAAGAACGTCACGTCAGGCTTCAGGATTCCACCGCATTTACTGCAAGCTGGGACTTGGAAATTGCGCACCTGCTCATCCGTCAGGAAGACATCCCCATCCGGAGCCACACCAAGTGCTTCGGCTTTCCAGGTAGGATTCAGAGCTTCAAAATGCTCCTGAAGCTCCGAGCGTGAGGTTTGATCTCCACAGCCCAGGCAGAAAACCCTGAAATGCAGCAGAAAGTCTTAACGGAGAGCTTCATGTCAGCTGAAGCTCAGGAGCCAGTAGCTTGTTCCTTACAAGACCTGGAAAGTCTGTTGTCATTTTTACCCACATTTATTTACCAAATAGTGCACGTCAATGAGCTGTCTTTCTGCCTCCAGTTGTTGCTTTGCAGGGGTGCTCTAGACTAAGCACTCTGAACCCTACCGTGCACACTGTCTCACAGTTATGGCTGTGCTTTTTCACCTGGAAATTTTGGGTGATCACAGGCAGACTGTGGTGACTGCTCTCGAGTATGCCTGGCCTGTGCATTTCTGGCTCTACCCTCTCTGCTTAGCCCTGGATAATCTTTACATCCTCAGGATCCCCTTGTCTTCACTAAGAGGACGCTTGCTGCAGCAAGGACATTGGAGGTTCTGACTGATGTAGGTTCCAAGCACAATCCAAACAGGGCTCCAAAAAATGGGGTGGTGTTTGTTTCTTAAATACTGTGCTGTGAGCAGCAGTAGTGCATGATCCTCTTCTCCACCCCAGCACAACAACACCTTTGAGCATGTAATCTCCGCTAACATAGTGCATTTACATTTTGCCTCCTTTTTCAGCAGCTAACACTGCACTTACATGTTGGTCACCCAGAACAAGCCACTGGAGGATTAACCATCCTCCCTCTACCCACAGACAGTACCTGTGTATGCAGCCGTGCAATTCCGTCATGCGCTGGCTCCCAGCTTTGGTGTGAAGGGCATCCACATTCTGGGTCACCAGCCAGTGAAGCTTTCCCAGCTTCTCCCAGTCTCTCAGTACCAAGTGTGCTGTGTTTGGCTGGTGGGAGGAGAACTGGGGCCAGCCCACAAAGTTCCTTGCCCAGTACCGCTGCCGGGCACTGGCACTACGAACAAACTCAGCGTGCTGGATGGGCCGCCTGTCTGTCCTGGCATAGAGCCCGACACCTTCAGAGCGGTAATCTGGGATCCCCGATTCAGTCGAGATTCCAGCTCCAGTCATTACAAACAGCTTCTTGGAGTTAGAAACAAAACGCTGCAGCTCCTCTACTTCCACAGGATCTGGGGGGAGACAGGCTGGCACGAAAGCCAAGTTTGGAGAGGTCCTGGTTACAGACTGGTACCTGAGATGATGGAGTCTGATGGCTCTGCAACCTCCTGACACCATCTTTGCAGAGAACATGTTGAGCTAAAAGCCAAGAACAGAACATGTAGCAGGTAAAAGAAGGCAAAGAGCATATCCTTGAATCCATTTTCTTGGGATCCTCTGGAAAATGATGCTGGTAAGTATTCTTTGCTCTTTTTTTCTTTTTACTAAAGAAATCCAAATTATCTTGGAAATATCAGACCCCACCGTGTGAGGACAGTGTTCATATATCCTTTTCACAGAGGGAAACACTGAGGACTGCTGAAGGTGCAAGGTCAAAGTTAGCACCCCTGACTTACAGGGTTCCTGCTCTCCTATCCTGCTGTGAAAGATGGCTGCCTGAGAGGACTTCTACACAGCCCAGCAAGACCAGAGCATGCAAAGTCTTTCCCAGGTACGTGCACCAGGGAAGAGAAGAAATGGCAGGGGAGCCAAGCACCCCACGCCTACAGGCGCTGTCCAGCTGGTGCACCTGGTTCCTCCCCAGGTAAGACCCTTGCTCTGCTTTCTTCACGGTACTGCCTGCTCCAAATCAGTCCTTTCCATTTAACCCATCCTTTGCAGGTGTTCTGGGAAGGGAGGGAAAACTCACCTTGAAGTGTTGCCCCTTCTGGACAAAGGCATGGACTGGAGCTGCTCCTGTGTTTTTTATAACGGGCTTGTGCAGAACAGGCCTTGAAATGGGACTGAAGATGATCAGGACACTGCCTAAATGCCTCTGGCACCTCCTCCTCCCCAAAATCAATGGGGAGGCGGAGGGGTAGTGCTTTGCTTCTGTAGCAGGAACAGGGGAGAGAAGGGACCCCCCCCAGATGTGTGGGGGGCAGCAGTAACTGCCTGGCAGGTACGGACAGGACGGATATCCTGCTTTAAGGGAGGAACGGCATGCCCTGTTGGGGACAGGCAGGATTGCTTTGGTGACAAGTGGCGTGGAATTGTGTCTAGGACCTGTTGTAGCAGGAATGGGTCAACTTGGACCTTGATTTTGTTTGGACTTTTTAGAAGTCCGTAGTTCCCCATTTCACAACTTTTGAACTATTTTTTTTTTTCTGGTCTGCTCTGCAGTTTTGCATACAAAGCACAAAAAGTTTTAAGAGAGACTGTCTGGTATTTCTCACTCACACCATCTCTCTTAACAAGGGGGCTCGTATGAGATCTGGAAGATGGAGGGGGACTTTAATTACTGATGAAAAGGGTATTGCAACAGTCTGGTGCTTAAAGCTTGCTTGGTAATGTGGGTCACCTGGGTGCAGATTTAAGCCCACTCACACTTCTGCCCTCACCATCACAAATGACTGGGAGGACACTAAGAGACTCCCTGGGAGTCCTCAGCCCAGCTGGAGCAAGTCCTTTTCAGGTATTAAAGGCAGTGATTTGAGGGAGGGCCCTGAGCAGCTCGTTAGCTGTGAAGTGGTTGCAGCGTGTGGGCAGTTTCACAAAGGCTGCCTACAGGAAACTTGCCTGTGAGATCTGGGGCAGCTCTGAGAAAGTTGGAGTTCTTCAAGTACCGAGCTTGCTTGTCTAAAAGGCAGACACCTCAGCACTTCTGATGACCTGTGCTTCAGTGCCTGGATGGTTTGTAGATTCCTGCTGTGTCTGAGTTGCTTTGCCTTAAGTCCCCAGTCTCTCTCAGGTACCAGTTCTTACAGTAAGTGGAGCAATATCTGAATACATTTCAAGTCTGGGTGTTCAGCTGTAAGTATCTTGATACTAAATTGATGCTAGTGGCAAACAGTAGCTTTGTCTCAGTTAACTTCCAGTCCTCAAGGCTGTGCTTCATCATCAGCTGAATTACAGGGAAGGCTGGCTGGAGTCAGGGCCAGTAAATTAGAGTAAAATCGCCAACATACTGATACAGGGGCCATCACAGCGTTTTCTAGGACTGACCGATTCTTTGCAGAATCTAAGCACCACGTGCAGGCTTACTCTGAGAGGCCTTCCTCTATAGGCCTGAATTCTTTCTTAAATCTAAGCAGAGGATTATGTTCATGATGATTTTTGCCTTCTTTTGTTGTTTAGCAGGAGTTTTGTTGGGCTTTCCTTCTGAAGAGGTTTAATTGTCCATATGAATTAATTAGAAGGGACCAAGCTTCCCAATAAACTGTAATTTGATTTGAGAATAAATTCTGTCATGATGCTCCCAAAAGGCTGATAAGCCAGCGTGACAGCGTTTAAATTGCTTTTAAGCAATGAAAATTGATGAAAATTCTCCATTCCTGTCCCTTATCATCAAAAGATCTCTCAGAAGGAAACGTTTTGAGGGGGAATGAAATGGAGATACAATATCGGTCGGCCCACAATAGAGAGAAGGCAGTAGTAGGCCCAGCAGCAAAAATAACACACACATTTGAGAGCCGCTGTGAAGCGTAGAAGTAGGACAGCGTACAAGAAAAATGTGCAAAGGACCGAACGTTTCTTGTGAAGTGTAAGGCTGCTTTAAAAACCAAAGTGCTCAGATGTAAAACACCAACACAAAACAAAGAAACTACATAAGACTCCTTAAACGTACCTATCGAGGTCCAAGCTTAGAGTTTGTTTTTTAACACACATCCAAAACGCTCCACAGGAAGAGAACAGACAAGTTTAAGGTAGAAGACGAGCAAGTTTCTACAGGCCGGAAATTCAGAGGGACAGCCACGTCATCCGAGCCTCTGCTGCTGTAATAATGACACGGCAGAGGGACGGGGGTGACGGTCAAAGTGAGCGCATCTAGGGAAATAAGAACGTTACGGTGAATAACGCCTGAAAACTTACCTTTCGTAGTGCTGCCGTGACCCCTGAGAAGGGCTGGCCTGCCGGGAGACGAGGCTTCTGGGAAGTGTAGTTCGTGCAGAACTCAAGCCCTCTGCATGAAGACTACAACTCCCATGTTCAAGGGGAAAAAAAAAAATCGCCCAGCTTCCTGAAACTTGATGAAGTTAAATTGGAAAACACTGAGTGCTTCTTAGCTGCCCTCAAGGAAGCGTATGAGATTAAAATCAGATTTGGTACAAATGTAAGTAATAGCTTAGATAAAATGCAGTGTAGATGCGTGTCCTTACAAAAGCATGTGTTTTCCTTTCACTGCTGCTGACATGACAGGTTTTAGGCTCCAAAGGTGACTGAACAAATAATGGAAGAAAAATCCACAGGGGGCTGTTAAAGATGTCTCACTTGGGAGTTCCCTGAGACGCGAATCGCTGGAGGCTGTGGGAGTATGCTGGGGTGATGCGTTTGCCCTGTTCTCGCGCTCTTCCTTTGGTACCTACACTTGGCCCCAGCAGACATGGACCAGCCTGGCAGTCCTGATGTTCATAGTTAAGTACATTTGGAACAACAGGAAAAAAAAGTTTGGGTGAAAGACAAGGAAAGAGCCCATGGCAACAAGGATGGACAAACAACGAAAACCTGGTCCATTGCCTTGCGGTTAATGCGGCCAGACAAAACTCTAGAGGTCAGCACGTGACAAGCGATCTCTGTACAGCTTCCAAAGGAGGCATGGATGAAAACCGAGAGGGCAGCTGTATTTCTTTGATCTGGTTGCACCTCTTCCAGGGCGTACTCAAACACCCTAAACCACTTCAATATTAAATTCTTTGCCACCGAAGGGCTTGCTCCATGTACCAGTCGTGCAGTTGCCCAGCTCCCACCAGTGCTCAGTCTGTCGTTTGCCTTAGCCTTTTGTCGGTCTGTTTATCATTTGCTGGAGGTAGGATTCTGCTGGCCTGGTGAGCTGACCTGATTAAATGTGAGCGATGGCAGAAGGGGAACAGAGCACCTGTGATCCTTGGTGCATGATGCTGAAGCACAACTGCTATTCACTTAAAAGATCTGCTAATAGTGCATGAAGAGTCTTGTATTTTTGGCAGTCCGCGAAGGCTGTTCCCCTGTTCTCTCGAGAGAAAGCTGCTTGGTTTTTGCTGCTAGGTTTCTCTGGGCAGTGATGTTCTCTGTGCTTTGTTTCTTCACAGTTTCTGGGAAAACTGGATCCTTGTTGGAAAGTGGCAGGTTATCAAGATGGTGGTAGCATTTTTACCAGTTTACTGGAGTGTTCCTACAGGGAGCTCCCCTCCCTTGACCTTGAAAATCGCTTAAATAATGGGATTTTCTTGTTCATTTTGTTTTTTAACAGTTCTTTGGGGATTTTTTTTTCCATTTTTGGAAGGCCTTTTCAGGTGATCCTGCTGGGGCTATGTGGTTTGGGAGATGAAGGCTGCCTCCTCTCTGCATGGCATCAGCAGAGGCATTTTTCTTCTAATTCAGCTGCTGATGCCCACTGAAACTTTAACTGCTCAGTCTCTGAGACGCTCCTTGGACATAGGCGGCTGGAGCTGGCTGACGTGGTCAGAACGATCAGGTTTGCTGTGGGGACCGTGGTCCCGTTTCAGCCGCTGCAGTGGTACGGGGCTTGGCCATGCTGGCTGGCAGCTGCCACAGGCAGCGCTCGACTCGGCGCTGGGCCCCCAGGGAGGCTGCGAGGGCACCCTGGGGCGAGAAGCGGGCTCGGGCCTGCTCACCCTGTTCCCCAGGGTGGTGGGAAAGGGCCGGGGGGCCAGGCAAACCCTGGCGCAGAGCTTCTGCGCTGGGCCGTGCTCCCAGGCAGGAAGCGATCGTGCCTGCTTGGTGCAGGTTTCAGTCTCCATATTCACATGATAAACCATATGATTTGCCTGGCAGTGAGGGTTGTTTTTTGTTTCCCATATATATATATAAAGGAGTCACATGTATATATATTTTTAAAGAACACGTAGAAGGAAGTCCATTCTGCTGCACGGTGGCAGCCTGGTACTGGCAGCTCACCTGTGTTACTCACAACAAGCTCTTTGAAATAATTTGGATTGCTCTGCCAATGCATTCTCCAAATACTCTTGCTAATTAATTCAAGACACTGCGAGAATTTGTAATCCATTTTTAATTTTTTTTTTCTTGCCCTTTACAGTTATTTCAAAGCCCAGCAGAACCCATGCCTGCCAGAGCACTGTAACTTGGCGACCACAAGGACGAATCGCGTCCCGAATGCGCGGCACATGGCGCTGACCCCGGCCCTCCCCGACGCCCCGGTGTCCCGCGGGGGGGCGCGGGCACGGCTCCTGCCTGCAGCAGTTCCGTGAGTCCCGGCGTCGCGCTGCCGCTGCCTATTTCAAGAGTTGCCGCGCTTTCAAAGCGCCGGCCGGCGACTTCGCTTTGGTGCCGCCGCCCGGCAAACCCCGTTTCCCCTCCCGCGCATCCCGGGGGCTCCGCGCCGCCCCGGGCCCTACCTGCAGGGGAGGGGGGAAAGGGCGATTTTTAGCCGCCGGGGGCTGGGCGCCGGGGCAGCCCCTTCCCGGCCGCTCATTACCATAGCGGCCTCCCGGCACACCCCGCGGGCCGCCGGCCGCCGCGCCC
>VXAL01002474.1:288146-332852 GCA_013399475.1 Chauna torquata | reverse complement strand
CCGAGGCACCTCTGGGCACCGCAGCCCCGGAGCGGCGCGGGGCGCGGCCGGGCTTCGCTTGGCGAGACCCGGTGTGGGTGTGCAGGGGCCGCGCGGGAGCCCCGGCGGTCAGCGGCCTCTGCCCGGGCTGCGACCGCGCTCGGGGCTCGCCCTCCCCATCCCTTTGCTTGGCCCAGGTGTGCCCAAGCCTTCCCCAGCGGCGCGGCGGGGAGCGTGGGGCGGCTGGTCTCGGCGGAAAGATCTGGAGAGTTTGAGTTCCTTTGCTACCCAGCCTGAGAGGGGGTGGGTGATCTGCCAAAAATCCCTTGCGCTCTGGGAGACGTTAGGGTGACTGAGTTCCGCTTATGAAACTGATTAAATCAGACACTTGGGAGGGGCCGAGATCCGTTACTTCCACCCTACCTTTAATAGAAACCAGACCTTCTGTTAGGGTATGCTGCAGGAAAATTGCAGTTCTGTTACGGGACCCAGAACCTCTCGTTACGGTGCTGGCGTAAAGCTGGGGCTCACACCTTCGGAAAGGAGACTCTAAATTGGGCTAATGGTGAAATTTACAGGGTGAGGAGTCCATCAGCTGCTTGGCTTCCCAGTGAAAGGTACACGAAGAATTCTTTCCTAGGGAGTGAAACCTCACCCTCTGCCTGGGTGAAGCAGCTGGTGGTGCAGACAGAATGAATTTCTGCCACGGCTTCTTCTAACAGTCCCTGTTTCTTTCAGTGGAGACGATTCTGTTTACTGTTTCTATTATCCCTCAGCCTGGTTATCTCTTGGAGATTTGGTGCTGCTCCTCCAGCAAGTTTCTAGCTTGTTCAGGAATGCATTGCTAGTCAGAACAGGATTCACCCAGTCTGTGTATTGACTTGCTGAGTGGCCCTTCAAGGTGAGCATACAGATAGCATTGTGTAGGCCCAGTTCAGTATCTCGCCAACATGCTGTTGAACTAACTATGGGAGCTGTGCCATGCCAGCTGCAATTGTTGCATTCCTTAAATTCACAGAAGTAGTGAGACTTTCCAGTTGGCCAAATAGGCTGCTGCAGTTTCAACACATTTTTTCTTTCCTCTGTAGGAGGATTAGAAGTGAACTGCAAAGAAGGGCTGAACAAGACCTGAATTTGTGCTTCTTTTGTTCTTCTGAGGTGCTAAACATTAGCACAATCAAAAGTGAAAGTTCTAATCTGATTTTTAAAATAGAATTTTTTGTCTCAGCAACTTGGTTTCATCAAGCCATGATTACACCAGGACTTTCTCAATTCTTTGTGCAGTCCTTCAGATTGGACGAGAGCTGACTGTAACAGTAATCAGTTGAACGAGAAAAGTGGAACCCTTTCTCTCTTTAAGCTTTTTTTTTTTGGTGTACAGAATTCACCATAAAAGAGCATATCAGCTATTTTCCCCCTGCAAATCGTTGTTAGCCCCCAAACTGCTCACTTGTTTTTTCTGAAGGCACCCACCTTGAGATGCGTAGATAAGGCAACAACGCAGTGCTGATACAGCTCCCCTGAAATAAGTCAAACTTTGGAACCGAAGTGAACGTTGTTTGTTTTTCTTTCCTCATTATCTATGGGTGGATTATCTGAGTTGCGGATTAACTGTGCCATGGATCCAGACGGCTGCGCTGGCTCTGTCTGTAGTCAGGCTGGTCCGGCAGGACTTGTTGGTTCAGGCACGATGCCATGCGGATATAACCGCGCTGCTTCCAGGGCCACTTTTGGCCCAAAAGTAGTTTAGCATTGAACCTGAGCTAATATGCCCTGTAGGTTCAGAGTTGATGCTGTGTAAAATCGGCTGAGATATTCCTGCATCGTGCTTCTGGCTCTGTGTGGTGCAGAAACAGCTAGTGACTGACAGACCTTGCTGGACGCGAGGGAACACCTCACAGAGCCTACTGATGTCTCTGTTCCTAACTCTCTGAATTTATCAAAAATCTTGTTTCTCTCCCTGCCAGCGACGGGAGCTGATGGGGTGTTGATCAGTGTGTACTTGTGCACTGTAAAAAGGAGATCCAGAAGTATCTTGGTTTCGTTCTGCTTTGGCTGGACAGGTTATGAAACATCTGTGAGAATGGTTTGGGTTGCTTTTGGGATTCATCTGGACCTGAAAAAACTTTGTTCATTTTTTTTTTTTTCTTCCACCCTCCAGCATTGGCGAAATGGCGTTACAGCGCACAGTTCATGCAGGAAACTGTTCCAGAGCTCTGCAGGAGAACTTGCGCACCCAGTGAGCCGGGGGAGCCGCTGCGGCACGGGGCGCCCGGTGCTGGCTCCTGATAGAAACTAGAATAGCACGCTGTGGGAACCCGGGGAGGAGGCGGTGCGTTCGGGCAGCTGCCCAGACCCCTCCGGATTGCCTTCCTTGAATCTCTCTGAGGAAGCGTGCTTTGCGGATGTGCTTGGAGTTTGACAGGAAGCTTGCTGAATGGGTTTGTCGTTCTGCAGTGCTGTGAATTGGCGTGGAGAATAAAACTTTGTCCTAAAGGGTGCAAATCCTAACTCGGGAGTGTCAGCCGTTCCTGGGTTTACCAGAGTGCATTGTGTTGTTACAAGCTGTACTTCCAGCAAGCAAGTGATCGAGCATATATACTTGCTTCAGAAATTTGAGGTGTTGGATCAGGTGTTGAATTATTCTTGCTCTGTGGTACTACCTTGTCTAAGCAGTAAGTAAGAGCAGGCCGCTGGGATCTGCTGGCTGTGGGGGAAGGCACCTAATTCATGTGAAGTGTCATGCGCGGTGAGAGAAGTAGGAGAAAGGAAACTTCACCATTGCTTTAGTCATACTGTTTGATTTTGACTTTGAATGTTTTTTGCAGCTTCAAAGAGTTCTTTTTCTTTCAATAAAAACAAGACCTTCAGTCTTTTTTTTTTTAAACTAATTTTCCCTACTTGTTCTTAATTTTGTATATTTACTGCATGGCTAGTGTGGTTACTGTTTAGTTTTCTGTGGGCCAAGAGATTAATTTCACTTTTGTAAATTTGGTCAGCTTGGTTTTCAAGAGCTAGCAAAAAGCTGTAGTGGTTTGGTTTCAAGGATGAGAAAGGATTTTACAGCTTCAGGAACTTTCATTTTTTATTTTAAGTTTTTTGAAAAGGGTTGTTTGCAAACGCTACTGTGAAATCTGTTTAGCTTTGTTTTATTTTTGTTATTTATTTATTTATTGAGAGCTTTGGTAACTCCGGACAGAAATGATGTTGCTTTTAGAAGCTTTCTTTTGGTGGCTTTAAAATTCTTGCTTCTCTACTACTTGGTTATTTTATTTTTTTTTAAGACTTGCAGATTTCTTTTTTTAACTGGAAACTTTTTTTGCAGTCACAAACAAAACAGCATTCACTAAAGCTTGTAAGGGGTGTTTTACAAAGAAGTTGTTTCTGCTGTTTCTTAAGAACATATTTATGGCAGTGTTTTGGCTGTGCTTGTAAACTGGACTCTGTGTCTTATTTTAGGTGCGCTTGCTCACTTCTAGAAGGATTTTCCTTCTGGAGAATGTTGGTCTAGCAACGCGGCTTTAAAAATTCTGGGCACAAAGATGAAGCGGCACAAGAGATTTTACTTCGAAAGTTGTTTCTCTCTGTTTTAGGAACTTTCACCCACCCTCTCTTCAGGGCTTAATCCTCTCAAGATTGACTCGCCACTGATTTTTCGTGAGAGTGTGGAGGGGGGTGCATGTGTTTCCATCTGTCACCTCTGCCAACGTTGGGAGGATTGCTGTGCTCTGCAGGGCTGCGCTGTCGGGCCCTCGGTGGAGGGGGGTGCCTGCCCGTCTCTGACTCAGTTCCTTCAGTTTGGAAGTGATATGTGGTGGGTTTTTGGTCTTACTTGACTGAAAGTTTGGTGTGAAATTGCTCACGGTCAGCTGTGCCCAGGAAATGGTATTGGGAGGGAAACACTGGTAATTTGGTCCCTTGGCTTTCTACTGGCTCAGGTTTCTGAGTCGTTCCTGCTGCTGGGCGAGAAGACTGTAAACAGGACTAATACTCTGCACAATGGGGTTCTGACTTGTTTCAGCTTCTTAGCTGTTCTGACCCCTCGTAAAACAGGGGCTTCATTGTCCTGAGCAACTCAGACAGGGAGTCCTCTGCCTCGAGCAGTGCGCGATGCAGAGAGAGGCTTCTTTTCTTGGTGCTCTATTTCCATGGAAAGTCTGGACTCCGTGCTGTCTTTGGCTCCTTTGTCTCTTGCTGGGAGAGGTCAACTTGTCCCAAGTGTTCAGCTGCCCTCCTGGTTAAAATTGATCCTCTGACACCATCTCTACCATTAGAGAAAGAAATGGGTAACTTGTCATAAAACTTTAATTCCGTCTCTCTGCTAGCTCTTGCTTTCCTGGGGAATCGTAGCACCTCGATTTCTCTGGACCCTTTTTTCCTCATCCCCTTCCCCTTCAACTGTATTGTGTGAAACTTGTGAAACTCCAGAATGAGAGAGAGAATTCTAAGGTCTGGTAGCAAAACAAGCAGTAACAGTGCACTTCTGGTAACATGAGAGTTGTTTTTCTGATCATCTAAGACAGATATGTGTAAATTCCTTAAATTGAGTCTGTGCAACAACTGTGCAGCTGCGGGGGAGCAGTGAACAGTCCATGGCCACAAAACAAATCTATTAGAATCGGCCTAATGTGTTAGTTATGATACCCAGGATCTGCTGCAGCTCTGGAGAAAGCCAGAACAGGTTCTGAATTCAACAGTGTTACACAGGTGGAAAATGGGTGTGAGTGAGTAGGACCTTGGGTCCCAGTTTCCCGCTCTGCGTCTCCACTACGCCTCCCTCCCTTCGTGTGCTGATCTTCTGGGTCCCTCTTTGTCTGATGTGGAAGCTGTTAATGAAGGTGCTCTTCTGCTTCAGCTGCCTGAAAGTGAGACGCTGGCTGTGGGAAACTTCCCTGGCATATGATCAGAAGATGGGGTTTAAGGAGTGGAGTGAGTTTCTTGCTCACTCTAGCCTATCCTAACTAACTGAGGTGTAATAACGCTACCTGGAAGCACAGAGTGTCATACTATTGGGCTATTATATTTAAAAATGCTAAGTAGGGAACCCTGGAGACCTTTGGGTCCTGTGCTTGTTTTTCAGTGTTTGTAAAATCTCACTGCGCATCTCATTCAGTTTAATTTCAAACTGCAGCCAAAAACGGTGATTCCTGCCTTCCCATCTCTTGCGTGCTTGCTGCTTACTTAGTGAGTAATCAGGCTCCAGAGTGAATTGGTTCAAATTGCTGATCTGTTGGAAAACCAGCCCTGTCGCCCAAATTGAACAAATCATTTGCCGTTGGATCAGTGAGCTGAACTACCTTGTCCTGTGGCAAGATAACTGGAACCAGTGCAGTGTGGAAGCAAGGGAGGGGCACCATTCCTTTCCATTTTGGGCTGAAGTTAAATGGATTGGAGAGAATGTGGAAGTTGTGATTTCGCATTGGTTTAACCTGATCTAACTGCTGGCTGCAGCAGTGTTTTTTTTCCCCATCTCCCTTCCTTGTGTCCGCAATAACCGTTGCATAGTTAGCTGGATCAGCAAGCTGATTCCTCTGAAAATTATTTTAATTGGTTTGTTTTCAGCCAGATCCGTTCCTTGCCCTTTTTGACCACGTGTTTGTACAAATCCTAGTCCTGGCACAAGGGCGTTGACAGGGGACTGGGAAGTGGGTGAGGCCACCTCTTTTAGCTGTGGTTTATGTTTAATCTAGCATAAAGTAACGATTTATACACAGCTACAGAAACTTGCCCTGACTTTGGACATATTGTTTCTCCATCTATACAACAGGGATAATAGCTCCTTACCTGCAAAGTGTGGTTAATGTTTATTAAGATCTTTGTGTTTCTAAAATAGCTTCCAGCTGAATATCTCAGAATAGTAACTCTTTCGAGCTTCTCCTGTCTCCCTTGCTGCAAAAACATGCAATGGCAAGTTTGAATTAGATTTATAAGTTTTTATGCCCTTCTCAGCTCTGTTTATATTTCCTCTCTGCCTTTCTGATTGCTCATCCTTTCTTCATCCTCTGTTATGACAGGCTGTGAGTAGGGAGAAGATTTCCTTTCCCTTCCAAGTTCCCCGCAGCAGCACTACTCTCTTCTTTCCCTTTACCACAAAATGTCGTGAAGTCATTCAAAGAATGTCGTGTGCTAAAGATATACCATAAAAATAGGAGGTGGGTAATGACTGTCATATCACTTGTACTTTTTTTCCCCATTTGTGCTTTTTCTCATCTCACCAGAAATGGCACCAGAGCAGCACAAACCAGCTGGCTGGGGACAGTCTCCCTTGGTTGGTGTTAAAATCCATGTGTTCTCTTCCGTGCTAGGGTTCTGGAGCATTCAGACACTTTGAAATAAGTTTTTAAATCTTCATGAGGCAAACAAAGTAGAAAAGACAACTGGAGTGAGAACAAGTGGTGTTTTTAGTGTTTCAGTTATGGGAGCTTGAGTCCCTGAGGTTACATGCTTGTGCTGTTTAGGAATCTAGTAAGCTTTTTTTCTGTTTATATAAATGCAGCTTTTTCTTGTAGCAGACAGTAATTATTCTGAATTTACATGGGAAATTTATCTAAGCTGTTTGAGAAAAATATAAGCTGAAGATCCAAGAGAACTTATGGCAGGCCACAGGGGGAGGCAGCTGTGCTGTTAGTGCTTGACTCTTTTTTCCATGTGGTGGATTGTCTCTGCACTCTGAACAAGTTTAATTTAAGTTATTTAAATGAGGTTGAGGTAGTTGGAAGCCTTCAAATGCAGTTTGACGTGCCACTTTTCACAGTGTTCCTGTTGTATCTGAGTTTAGCGGAGATGGCTTCGCTGGGCAAACTGCTGAGTGTGTCTGGCTGGCAGCGTGCAGTGGAGTGTGGCTTTATTTCTTGTTTGTTACTGTTCGTTGCACTTGTTTAAACCTCTAACGTTTTGCAAACGATGTAGAGAACGTAAGAAAAAGTAAATGCCGCTCCAGGGAATAAACTTTCTGAATGACACTTTGCATGGAGAATTGTGCTTTAAATGGCTTAGCTATAAATCGGACTGTGTGGGGTCTCCAGAATAAACCAATCCCATGTTTTTGTCACAACATTGAGCTAGCAGACAGAATTAGTCCGTGTCTGTCTAGATCCCTGACAGGATCTTGCTTTATTTCCATCCTTGAAGAGCAAGGTGAGCAGAGAATTTCACTCCCTGCTGTAGGGAAGTTTCTGGTGGCTCAGGGACCGTGATTAGGTTGGATTTTTCTAGTAACAGGAGAGGGCAAAGAAAACTAGAAGTAGAAAAGGTCATGCGCAGGAGGGCTGTAAATGATTTGCCATGGATTAGGGGTTTAATTCTTCCTTGTTCTGTCCTCTTTCATGGGTCTAAACAAGCCCAAGGCTTCTCCCTGAAAAGATTTCCTTTAGGTTGGAGCCACTAATTTCAACTGGGTCGTCAGACAAACGAGCCTGAGGCTGACTGCACATCAGCTGAGTTAGCTGGTGCCCCACAAGCTGGAATAAGATGATGGCCTGGCTGGCCTTCTTCACTGCTCGTCCTGTTTGGCCATTAGTTGTGTCTGCTGCTCCCTGTTCCTCAGCACGGGCAGCTGCCTTCTGACTAGGGTTCTTGATTGTTGCTAGCAAATTAACCCTTCTGGGCAGAGGTGCTCCATGAGAGCGAGGTGCCTGGGAAAAGTACCGCTGGATTGCAGCTCTCCCTCGTGTTCGTTTTATGTGGGAGACTTTTCTTGGGCTGCCTAGGTCTGGTTAGCAGTGTGATACACAGCTGGAACTATTCTGCCTGGCTGTGAGCAGCTCCAGCAGTTAGACAGGATCCCTGCAGAGAGCTGGAGCACTGGGGGAGGGAATGAAATGCCATTTCGGCCACGTCATGAAATCTCTTATCAGTGGCCAACTCGGTGTTGTGGGTGGGTGAGCGGCATTTGCCAGAAGAAGCTGCCTTTTATTTCTGCTGTGAAATGTGAGGAGCTCGGAGTTGCCAGTCGGGCTGGGCTGTGTGGAGTTTGGGATGAATTTGTCAGTCAGGTTCTTATAAACCTAAGCCTGTAGTTTTCAGACTGCCCTGCTGGTGCTTAATCTGAAATTTGCTACTTGGCTGTCCTGAGTGGTTCCCTTGGGCAGTGCCTCACAAGCACAGCTGCTCTGGCGTGCTGCTGCTGTACTTCTTAATTGCTTAAATCTGGCGCCTCCAGCACCTTCTGCCTCGGGATCGTGCTTGGAAGCCTTGGCTATATGAGTCAGAGACAAAATCTGTTAGGTTATCATTCATTTTTCCTTAATAATTGGTTACAGGCTCAAGTTGTTGGATGCTAATTTGCCGTCAAATGTGAGGGAGCAAACTCCACGAGCAGATCACCGTGGTACTGCTCACGGTCGTGTGAAATGCAGACCCTCTAGGCTCTTTGGACCTGCTGGAGTCCTCTCATTACCCTGCCTAGCTTTGAAAAACGCTTTATGTGGGATGGCGTAGGCAGCAGGACGTGAGGCGTTCGGCGCGGCTTTCTGCGGGGTGCTCTCGCCGTGCTGTGGTCCCTCCATGGCGGAGCTGGGAAGCCGCTCTGGTGCTGGGGGGGAGGCTTGGAGAACGGGCTGGGGGTGGTGCAGGGAGGAAGCTTTATGTAATTCTTGGCTGGCTTCTGAGTAATTGTTTTAATGAAATGGAATGCAGTGTATTCAGTGCTTGCTTGGCAGAAACAACCATTTTTTTTTACATTTTCTATTTTCGGGGGGAAAGGAGTTGAAGTTAGTCTATTTTCCAGCTGCTTTGAGCAGTTAAGCTTGGATTTGTCGCAGAGATAGGGATGGAATATTGTTCTCAGCAAGGGGACAGTTGCACTGGTGTGTGCGTGTGCCGGGGGGGATGTCGTCCTTCTATGTTTAGTGTGTAAGTGATTCAGCCTGGTCCCGCTCTCCGTGGGGTGTGAATGCCGATGTGGTTCTGAAGTGGGATCAGGTTGATTTTAAAGCGCCCGACAGCGGCATGAGTAGGTACGTGTGCTTATAAAATGTGTGCGCATCTAGGAACTTGAGAGAAAATGAGTCGAATTTCTGCTCTACCCTAGCTCAGGGTATAGCAGGGAAGAACGTGATGAGTCGAGACAAGGAAGTCAACTTAAGATTCCCAGCTCCTACATTTCTGCTTTGCTGAAAATTGACTTTTGTAAATTAGTGCAAAATATTTTCTCCAGTTCTCTCAGATGGTTGGTAACTTGTATCTTTAGGATTGGTGGAGAAACAATCAGAGATCATGCTGAAAACCCTTTTTTAGAAAGTGATTTGAAGAAGGATTTAGTTCGTGTACCTACGAAGGGAAGTTTATTCTCATGCTGCTTCTATTTCAGTATTGCTGGCATTTCCATTTTTGGTCAGCGCTGGAGATTGGTCTCTTACTCATCTTCTACCTCTCAAAATCTACTTTCTACTATGTCTTTATTGCTTTTAATTGCAGTTTTCTGTAGTCATGAGTGTTCTTGGGAGTAAAACAGCCTTCAGTTGATAGAATAAAGTGTTTCTTTGGCTAATAAATTTTGTGCAGAACACTGAGATGGAGAAGCTGTCATGCATTTGTTTGCTGTATTAATACTGCTTTTGGTAAAAATCTTGTTATTTCTCTTGCAGGTGATGAAACAAGCAAATGGCTTGTGACTATTACTTCTGTCATGACGCCAGAGGATAGGTAGAATGATAGGTTGTCTACCTTCTCACAGTAGGAAGAGATGAGAACCTCAAACAGATTCTCTAGCTCTTCTCCGTTCACTGGTTTAAAATATGTTCCAGTTCTAAAAATGTTAGTTTTCTGTCGGGCTTTAACAACTTCTTTTCCTTCTGTGGGCCTTTGTCATGACACTGTGAAACTCTTGAGCCACATTTTTCTGCCAATGCTGAAAAAATGCAGAGTTCTAGAGCTGTTGAGCCATCAGCAAGCTCCATCAAATTGCCACACACGACTCCCAAAGTAAATGGGGGACCAGTTCCCACATTAATTTCTGCAACATTGTCCTCCTTCCGTTCCCAGAGGCTGCTGTTGAAGTAAAAAGAAGCTGTTTTAATTAGATTTTCAGTTATGTGCTCTTTGCCCCCTTGTACTCTGTGGTCTTTTCTAGGGGGTCTTTCCAAGATGTTGCTTGCCCGCTCTGTAATTACTTGGGTTATCTTTAGGTTTTATAGAATGCTCATCAGATTGAAAGCTTCCTTTTGAATCTTTCTACCTATTATAGTTATAAGTAGTACTAAGATCAACATGACTGAAAAATGTTAAATATTTTGTTGTCATTTCCCCCTGCCCTGCTCTGTGAGTTTACATTGTGCTCTTGGCAGTGCTTTGTGTAAAGTCAGTTCCTGATGATGACTTACAATTTTTGGCTCATAAAGAGGTCGGCGTTGCTTCCAAGTCTGCTCCCACTCTGTTGCAGAGAACCCTTACAGAAACTAAAACTTTTTAAAAAGAAAGATCCACCATTTTGGGAGTATTTTCGCAGTAATTAAGTTTTTAAAAAGCCAGTTAAGCCATATGTCGCATTTGACAAACGTTCTTTTTTTTTTTTTTTTTTTTTTTTTTTTTAAGAAAAGGGGAGCAGCTCCTCTCAGAGTAGTTGGCAGGTCAAGCCAGCAACTCTTTTTCACTCGTCTTAATTTATATCTCAATATACTAACCTTTTATTTGGCATCCCCGGTGTCTGAGTGAGATTTGATGGGACTTCGTTTCTCCTTACAGGCATAGACTTTTCCAACTTGAGATAGCTTGTTTGTTAGGGGTAGGTTTGCATTCGTTGGACTTTGTGTACATTTATGTTCGTGGGAGATATGCTTGTTACTTACTAAGGGGAAGTTGCTGGAGTGTACGCAAAAATATCCTCTTGAAGGACTAAAATCTCTCAAGTTTGCTTTATGGTATTCCGTTTAAGAGCCTTCAGGTTAGGCGTGTCTCAATAAGACTACTAAATATGGATATGATTGCAATGTCTCTTTCGTGTCCTCATTCTGTACTGCTGGCCTCCTCCGTTTGGTAGCCAGGGGGTTCTGTATCTCCGGGGCAGAATTTGTGCTTCTAATGCTTGTAATGAATTCAAAATTCATACTAATATTTCTGTGCTTCATTTCATCATCTTTATATGTGGCTCAAATTTTGTAATTGGCACTTTGCCTGGAAGAGTCTATATTCAGATCTGTTTATGCTACTTGGATAGGATTTCCACTGTTTAAAAGATGCTGTTTTTTTCCTCCCTTAAGTTTCATGTCTGTTCTTGCATGACCACGCAAATCTTATCCTTCCCTTAATTGGTTATAGGGTCTACATGCTTTCCTGTTTCTGTTACTTTTAAAAAGGCAGATAATTAAGTTAGAATGTGTGAGCTCTGACAGTATTTTGTCTCTGGCAGTGTCCAGCACCATTGCATATGCAGACGGATATGATCGTGGCGATCTTTAGCTGAATGAGATGCAATGAGGTGCTGGGTCTGAGGTGGTCCTGCAGGCAGTTGAGCCTGGCTCAAAATACTGGCTTATCCCTGCTGAAAGGAGGGTGCCCTTACTTCCACTCATCTCTTACACCTTCCTTCTGCTGCCTCCTCTGGCTCTTTGGACATACCCCTTCCTTTGTGCTCACTGCTATGTTCATCTCACTTTCTGAACTCAGAAGAAACAGTCTTTTTTTTTTTTTTTTTTCCTGGGTGTATATTCTGTTAAATTGCCTCATGGAGGGGTCTTGCAAAAGCCAGAGCCAACAGAAGTGGCAGTAGGACACGTCTGGAAGAGGGAGTAAAACCTCTCCATTTTTGGCAGTGTTGATCTGCTAATTCACCTTTCTGCATCTTGTGAAACTGTATCCTTAGGTCTGTGGTGCTCACTGTCCGGTGGAACTCCTGCACCGTGGTCCCATGTAAACCCTGATGTAACATGCTTTCCTTCCCCAGACCAGTAGAATCAGCAGTTCCCAAATTATGATCTGCAAGTGGTAAGTACTCCACAGCTGTCGTGAGGTGTACTGTTAAATGGTCAAATTTACAAACTTGTCGTTCCCACCTGAGGGCCCTGAAGTGCAAGCAAATGGGGGTTGCTGTTGCCCAAAGACTTGGAAGCCACTGCTGTTTTCTAACTATTCTGATTTGCCAATGCATATAGCACTGGGCTGATCCTTAGAACCTGCTCAGAAGAGTTGTCTGCTGCTGGATTAGGATATATTGTAACTTCAGTGCTGCTTGTAGCAATGTGCAGTTCAAGTCAGATCTGACTGCCTGCAGTCTTGCAAATCTCAGCCGAATACAGTCCACCCAGGGCTTAAAAAATGCAATTAAAAATGTCTACCGTTATTTCAGCGGGCATGTGGAGAGCTGCTTGGAAGTAGCTGGGTGCCACGCACCTCTGCACTTGGTGGTTTTCTCCAAGTCCTGTAGTCTGGGGCTGAGCAGTGTCTGGCACACGAATGATGGCAGTTTGTTTCACTCTTGCCTGCTGTCCTTGTAGTCAGTGCAGTTCTCTGCCTGCCTGTTTTCCAGAAAGACCTGAGAACGGTTTGCCCAGCCTGGGTTACTAGAGAGCGTACTTTCTTTCCGAAGGAAGAAAGCTAGTCTGCTGGAGGAGACCTACACGTGTTGCCAGGGAAGAAGAAGAATAGGTGGAGGGAACCTTTCCTTTCACTGCACAGGGAGGGCAAATTGACTTTTGGCAAGATGTTAACTATATGGCATCAACCTGGTGTATCTGGCTTGAAGAGAGCAGCATGGGTGGGGGTGGAATCCTTCGGAGGAATCCTTCGGAGCAGCATTGTAGGCTGTGATAAATTTCCCAGCGCTCTGATGCTGTTATTGCCCACTGGCACTCTTTCCCATGAGCGTACCTGACTGACCAGCCGAAGAACTAGAAGTGTCTCGAGCCCTGAGCTTCTCTTTCTTCCCTTTAGCAGAGCTGTGGTTTAAAATCTAATGTTTTGTTTCCTGATGTTTCTATACCCATGCTTGGACTCCCTGCTCTGTTTAATGGAAGTCGCCTTTGTACTAGACTTGTTGGGTGTTTGTAAAATGGCAGCGTGCACTGTGTGTTTGACCTAATGCCTGTGGAGTACCTGCGTGCTGATGTAGCAGGAAGGGTCTGGTTCCTCAGATAGCTGGCTTGGCTGAGCCCCTCTTCCTGTAGGAATACAGGGGACTTGGTATTTTGATCAGAGGCCTTGGCCCTGGGAGATTGTCCCTGAGGGGTCAGTTCAGTGGCTGCTTGTTTGGTTTTCATGAATATTTTTTTGTTTTGGCAGAGGAGAGCAGATCTTGTTGGATTTTTTTTTTTGAATGTTGATCCCTGTTTCTAGAAACTTTCTGAAAGAAACCAGCCGCAAATAAAAATTCTTATGACACGCATGGGGAGGCTTTACTTGCCCTTTTGCCTGCGTAAGGGTAGATAGAGGACTAAAGGTTAGTGCAGTGGCGATTAATTTTTCTTAAATTTTTTTCCGCCCAGAATGCTGACTGAAATCCACCCCAGGTCAGTACTGAGCTGGTAGTAACTACTTACTCACTTGTGTAAAACACCTACATTCGTTCGGATCCGTTCCCACTGAACTCGGGCGGGGTGCTATTTCACTCTTGTTCAGTTTGAGCGTTGCCATGTTTTAACAGAGCTAATGTCCTTCAGTTTTGTGTGAGCCAACTCGCCTCCCTCGCAGAGACAGGTAGGTCAATACTGGCCGTTTGCTAATGCCTTTTTCTAGGACTTCCTGGAAATGCCTGAAGATCTATTTGCTGTCAGGCAGAGATCAGAAATAGATCTTACACAAGAAGAGCCGTGCTAGGAGAGGACTGTCAGAGGCTGTACTTACCCTCCTCGGACACCAAAGCTGTTTCCAGTTTGGTAGTTGAGGGATGGAGACTCCCTAATTTGTGCAGATTGTCGCTTCTCTTAATCTTTCATAAGGATAACTATAACTGCCTGTAGGAACATCAGTTTATTTGCTTCTGAAAGGAGAGGATTCTGACAAAAGACTTGATGGCAGGTGGAGTTCATGGCAGGCTGCAGAATCAGACTGAGAAATTCCAACTTAAGTATTTTTAGTACTGAAAGGCAGACTTGCTTTCTATTCTGATATAACGTGGACTTGCCGTGTTATATTGGGCTGTTCACTGCTGCACATCAGTTCTCCGCTTCTGCAAGGCAGATGACTTTTCTTGCTGTCAAGGGGATTTGAACGGTACGGTAAGGATTCTGACTTGCGATCCCAGTTGGAATTTGGGTGCTGTGGCTGCAGGTTTTACTGCTTATAGTTGCTGCAGGTCACAGCCTGTTGTATCGAATGGAGTACCTGGAGGTTTAGGTTTAAGGTGTGGAGCTGTCAACTGCTGTAACTGAAAAATGCAGTTGAAAATGGCTTCCACGTCTGCAATTAGTGCTGTAACTTGTGGGTACGACGGTCATCTGAGGGCTGTAGTACTTAAATCATGACCATCTGAATCATTGGCGGTCATGAGCTCAAATACCGAGTAAAATCTGGTTAAATCTCTGTGAAATGGAGTGTTTTACTTGTCACAAACTTCTCTTGTGCAATCTTCAGCTTCTCCGTTCAGTAAAGCACAGCCTGGCTTTGTGCTCCTAAGCAGTGTGCAAGTGAAGAGATTAGCTCTGCCTACTGCTTTTGTGCGCGCCGTGTCACAGGATGTGCCGGAGCTGTGACTTGCAAACTCTTTCCAAACTTCTCCTGACTCTCATGAAGATTGTTCATAGAGCAGTGGAAGAATTTTTTGACTAAGCTTATCCATATTTGGTAATTGTTTCCTGTTGTTTGGGACTCGGTTTGAGAGCGCAGTGAATCAAGACGGGAAGGAACCACCCAAGGGATTATTTTCTCTTTTAGCTTTACCCAACTGTGGGTTGTCTGTGAACTGCTATACAAAGGCATTCAAGGCTTGTGTTAGCTGGGGAGCTGGCATTCCCAGCAGCCTTTGGTAGCTGTGAAACTGAAAATATTCATCTGTCTAGTAACTTGGAGCGTGAATTCAGTTAAAGGCACCAGGCCTCAGCAAAGGGTGTTTTTTCCTGGGATGAGCCGAGTTTGTTGCTCAAGACTATAAATTTAAACAGAGGGAAGTAAATTCAAGATGTCTCCTTTTCACTTCAAGTGTGGAGAAACCCACACTATTAAAAAGAGGATGCTGTATACGACAGGAAATAACTTTTCCCTCCCACCCTCCCCAGAACTTTCTGGAAATGAGAAATAAATAGGAGGACACACCTTTGGGTGGGAGGCTCTGAAACCGGAGATGTTGCAGCGTTGCTAGTAAGCTCAAGTACTCTTCTCTGGAGGCAGTACATGAAGAATGCAGCAGGCAGCCTAGGCTGGATTTGTACGGCCTTGCTTTGCTGTAGCTGTCTTTAAATCTTCAAAGCCAGTAAGAGTCTGTTGCTCTTGGTGTTTCTGTTGACAGCTTCCTGATGAGATAGCCACAACCGTGGAGCGGACGGCTTAGGATAATTTGAAGAACTTGAAAAGGCTACCCTTGATTTAGCAGCTTTTTGGCTGGAATAGGTTCTGTTCCAGTGACATACAGGAAACACAAAACCGTATTTCCTTTTGGATGCTGGTACGGTAACCTTCCTGTGCCGCCTTTTCTGGAGCATTGACTGCATCCTTTCTGAAAGGAGATGATACTTAAATCAGAGATCACTTCTGATGTGAGGATGCTCAACAAACATATATTGAGAATATTTCTGTCCGACAGTGTGATTGTTACGTGCATTGGGAGGCTTGACTACCGTTAGCACGTGCATAATCTGGCTGGTTCTGCTTAAGTGTAGACTTAGTACTTTCAAGGGTTTAAAAAGTCTTAAGGGTAAGTCTCACTTGTATCAGTTTGTGTGGGGCAAAAATGTCTTCAAAGTGTTCGAGAATGACAGAGATGATGTGAAACACCCTCATGAGCTGTTCTGAGATAGCAGAAAGGGTGTGAAGGTTTTTCTAGGGAAGCTGGAGGAAGGCAGAATGACTGTGCATTCCTCTTGTAGGTGGTTGTTCACTTCCCCCAGCCTGAGCTGGGTCTAATTTGGTATTTGAGAGCTAAGTGGAAAAATTCTGATCCTACAGGAAAATCTTTTGTGGTTCCTTCACACAGCTTGGACTTTAGGCCAGGGAGTGCTGTGGATTTGCGTTGTTTCATCCAGGAAACCGTGCTGACTCAGATCTTCAGGGCAGTTGCAGTGTCTGTCTGTCAGCCTGCATGCTGTGATGATGATCCCATGCCCTGTGGGTCTGGTTAAGATTAGGTTACCTTCCTGCCAACTCGCGGTGCGAGCGGAGCCAGCGCTGGAAGGATTTCCCAGCCTGTTGCATCAGAGCATGGCAAGAGGTGGATCGGAGCTGCTCCCGCAGGGAAGGGGCTGTGGTCGTGCCCTTGAAAGCCTCGCCGCTGGGTTGCACAGGAACTAGCTGACCCTTGTGATGCTGGCAGTTGAGCTCCGTCAGCATGCTGACAGCTACACTGTTGCTGAGGTTACTGGGCAGTTACACATTTCAGTGAAATGCTTGTGTTAATTGGAAAGGAAGTGGTGTGTCCGGTTCCAGGAAGCATCTTGCAGGGACCTTTATGTTTTCCCAGCAAACATGCAAACGACTCTCTTGCCTGTGCCACTCGGAGGGATCCTGTGGAACGTCTAAGCTCACTTAATGCCTTCTCTTGGGTTTTTGTAGCATGAACTGGCTGGCTTTTCTTCAAAGTTTTATGATAAGGAGTAGTCTGTGTCAAAAGCTGACTCTTAAGCTGGGTGGCACGTACGAGGTGTGTCACTGGCTCTAACAACGTATGCAGCCCTACTGATTGAACCATGACCGTGGGGCTGCAAAGCCAGCACAGCATGTCAGCGTGGGCTCAGGTGAGAGTGGCTGGTAGTGGTGAGGGGTGTCTCCAGAAGCTAAGAGCATTTGAGTGTCTGTCTGCTGATTTTTTGTGGCCTGCATCAGAGACGCAGAACAGTTATGGGAATTGGACAGGAGGATGGGCGATTTCCCTCAACTAACGGCAGGATGGGGCTGGATTTCAGTTTGTGTCCTGGCCTGAGCTTTGGAGGTAGAAGGTCGAGTATTTCCTGTCTCAGGCAGAAGTTTTACTCTGTCAGGCTAGAGAAGGGCTGAATTCTGGCATTGTTCTCTTTGAAACATTTTCTAAAAGCTGCTTAAGTCATAGAGTGGCTAGGGCTACGCTTCCAAGAAATGTAGTGAGTTTATCTAAAAAGAATAACTTTTGCTGGGTTACTAAGTTGGAATAATTTAGGAAGTGTCTGGCTATCAGCAGAGCGAGTCCCAGGAACAGCGTGGGTCTGCATGCTGGGGAAGCGGCGATTGCCGGGCCCTTCCCTTCACTGGCAGCGTGCGGTGGCGTCAGCTCTGCAGAAACTACAGCCAGAGCACTTGCAGGGTTTGAATCTCATCCCCGGACCCCTGAATGTGGAGTAGTAACTGATTAACAGTTACTGAAATCGTCTTGAGCTGGCTATATTTGCACACTTACAGCCCTGTGCTTGGAGTGGTAGTAGTGCCGGTTGGTTAGGACCAGTTAGTTGGCCACAAGCCCTGGAATAAAATCTCCAGCTTGGGTCTCAGCGGTTGGGACAGGAAGCCACAGTCATTGCTGCAGCCGATTGCGTGGACCACATCTCACAGCGCAGTGTCTTGTCTTTGTTTCAACATTCGCTGATAGCGGTCGGAGCTGGGTGCGTGGGCTGGGTCGGAGCTGGCCTGGGGAAAGGTAACTGGTTTGGCTGCCCTTATTTGAGTCGTGGGATTCGTGGTGGCTGCCACCAGGTGATGTTACAAGCGGTTCTGTCCGTCACGAGATGAGTTCTCGTTTAGTTTGTCTCTGCAGCCTGATGTAGCTGGGTATGACAACGAGATGGATGCCTTTGCTGTCCAGCTTTTCTGAAGCACCTGTGCAATTTTGGAATCAGTGCTACAAGTGCATAGTCTTGCTGATTCTAAGGGACAATGTTAGTTTCAGAGAACAGAGAAGCTGCAGGGATTTTCACGCCTATTGTCTTCTATCGGAGCTTACCATACCATGTATTGATACTAGTCCAGACATTCCTCTTATTAAGCAATGTATCTGTGACCCAAGGCACAACTTTCACCAATACCTTGATGATGAGAAAGTGCAAGGCTTCGAATAAACGTCAGTCACTGGCATACCTTCAAAAAAAAATTAGCTGAGTGGTTTTTTTTGACCATGTCATCTGAACTTCCTCTGTGCAGGTCCAGACAATGTGAAGTAAAAATGCCAATGGTGGCTGCTCTGCACTGGTAGTCCCGCAGTTAGATCTGGCAAATGACTTATCTTTTGTGCCTTGAATTTGTCTGTCTTAAATAACAGTATGTCCCTGCTCCACAAGAGAGCTGAGAGCTGTTACACGTCCTGTATTCCAACCACCTTCTCAGTGTTATGGTTAAATTTTGGAAAACTTTTAGATGTCTCCTTCTCAAAATGTTTTAGAGAGTAAGCCAACCTGTTCTACGTGCTTTCTATTTGTGAGCTAGTGAACTTCAGGATTTTAAGAGCACCTATCTGCACTCCCAATTTTTCAGGTCTCACTCTGAATGTAGTCTTAGATTTTATTGCATTTGTCGTTTCTGATCTTTTTTGCATTTGAAAACATTGGTTGGGATATAATGCCATAAGAACCTGTTAATACATTTCTTTTACCTGGAAGCTAATGCCTGCATTCACCTCTTCATGTTTTTCCTATTTCTGTTAATTCTCTTCTATTTTGCTAAGAAATCAAATCAGCCACTAAAAAGGAGATTCCCATCACCAATGTTGCTTTTTGGGGCTCCCACTGCTTCCAGACTCAAACTGGAAGGCAGTGAGAAGTCCTGCTGCAAGGCTCCAGCAAGTCTTTGGGATGCAGCTCTTTGAGCATTGCAAATGTTTCTTCTGAAAGGCTGTTTAATAGGATAAATATACCCAAGCTCCCCATTCCTCTGCAGTTACTCACAATGTAAAACTGTCTTGCCAGGGATTGGGTTACCGCCCTGAGCTGTCTCCCTATATGTGAGCTGGAGTTGCTGGAGCCGGGGGAGAGAAGACTTATTTGAACCTAATAAGTTTTTTAGAGTTTGGATTCTAGGATTTTGTGAAGAGCCTGCTCAGATGAGTTTGAGAGCTCAGGGTTTGGTTCTGAAGGTGCAGTTCCCCGTATTCTTTTAGGGCAACAGCAAAAATCAAGGATCTGAATTCAGCATCTTACAGCTATTAAGAAAAAGTGGTTGGAGAATGACGTGCCATTCTGCAAATGAGGGGTCTGCAATTTGTCTTATGCTGAGTGAGACACAATTATCACATCAAGTCCACATCCTCGTTTAGACCAGTCCTTGCAGCTATTTTGCTTTCTATTTCTATTTGCCAAGTCAGTGGCAAATCTGCTGCTGCCTAAGCCAGGAAAGCCTGTAGTGGTTTTAGTTATTTGGGTACGCAGGGGCGTGGGGAAGAACAGGAGAGGTGCAGACACCTGTTCTCTGCAGCTGCATTAGAGGAAATACTGTAGTTTGTGCTCCAGCATCTCATCCTGAATACCTGGTGTGCCCACGCCTGGGCTGTCAGGGACGCATGGTGGGGGAGATGCTAGGGGAGATGGGACTCTGTGGCTGAACGCTGACAGCATTTGCTCTGTGCGGTGGCTGGATGAAGAATCCTGTCTCCAGTGTCGCTTGCTTTCCAGATGTCCCATGCAAGAAGCAGAGCTACAGGCAACGTGCGGTTTGATGGATGCGCAGATGTGGCTTTTTGCTGTTGAAAATGAAAGGCTGACATCTGGGGCATTTGAGGTATCCTGCCTCAGCTATTGCTTCCATTTCCTTCCCAGCAGTAGATGAGATGGAGAAGAAAATTTGACCACCACCCTTTTGATCTACTTACTGTAATGATAATGCTCTGACTCGCTGTGTCAGCATGGCTTAATAGCTCATCCTCAGCTGTCGAGAGAGAGAAACTCCATATGGAAATCTGAGGTAGTTTTCTCTCTTCTGGCACTAACGCTGTCGTCTTTGCACTGAGTATGCTGCATTTCCAGCCCTCTCACAGGCTGGAGTTATGCTGGACACTCAGAAGGCTTCTCCTTGATAGGTGAAAGCAAATTTATGTTGATAATTCTCTCTCATTCAATTTTTTTTGTTTCAGAAAAGTTAGCAAATAGCTGGCAAATATACTTTGAGAGTGGAGTACATGCGGTGATGTGCACGTTCAACTGCTAACACTTTTCTTTCAGCTGGCGGTTTGTTGGTTTTTTTTTTCATTTATTTTTACTGCACTGCAGTTAGATGTGAGTGTTACTGGGTGGTGAGAACTAATAGGAGGAATTGCCTTACTTCAAAAAAAAAAAATCCTAGCCTGCTTATGAACAGTGGGAAACAATTTACTGCTTGAGGTAAAATTAGTGCTGAAAAGCTACTTGTTGCTGATTGGCAAATGTGAATTTGTCAATGCCTTTTCACGCAGGTTTTTCCAGAACTAGTTCATGGTGTGCTCTGCTTTGCTTCATTGTGCCACCTTAATCTGGGAGCACCTGTGACATGCACAGAAGGCACAGGGAGAGGGGAGTGAACAAAGAGTATGCTTTGATGAGCATGGGAAGATGCATGTAAATATCTTTTTTAATAACTTCACTGTATCTATTGCAGGGGGCTGAGTGCAGCTCAGATTTATAGAAAAGGGAGTTGCTGTGTGCGTCAGTACAAAGGGTTCCCCATGTTGTCAGTTCCTGTTCTCTACCTCAGCACTGTGTTGTGATCCCTAGCCTGGCATTACTGCTCTTTATCAGACAAAGCTGGGACGTGGGAAGCTGGAGAATGTGCCCCCGCGGCTATACACGAGGCCGTTTCTGCCGGAGGATGGTGCATTTGCAGGACAGCGAGTGCTGACACGCAGCAATGGCGAAGGAGCCTGCGCCAGAGCCCCGGGAATGCGTGAGCCGTGCCTCCAGCTGACAGAGGTGTGTGCCGGGGAGATAGCGCAGGAATGCGCGGTGTTTCACTTGGGGGATGATTGCTCTCTTCAGTGCAGCTTGAACTGGTAAATGGGACTTCCCCTGAGGTGTTGTCCTGCGCTTTCATCTTGCTGCTCCTCTTGGAAAAAGGGATTTTTTCGAGTGGTTCGATGCATTGGACGTCAGCTCCCTTTTCCTCCATCCTCGAACTCTACAGACAGCTACGCTGTGCTGAGCACGCTGCAGCTTGAGAGTTACTGTCCCATGCTAAATGACTAGCAGAGCTTTGGCAGGTGCTGGAAGCAACGCAGCCGGTGTTAAATGCCACTCATCCATATCTAATGCATATGCAGAGCTGTGTGTGGGATTTGGAGGCCAGAATCCCAAGAACCCTGTAGTTAATGATGATTTTTTTTTTTTGCAAAAGGGAAGGAGGGGCAAACTAATGTGCCTAGACCTCCAGATGTTTTGGAGTGCTGCATAGTAGTAAGGGTATCAAACACGGTATCATTCTTTAACTGTCCCTCCTCCACAGAAAAATCTGTATAGAAAAGCCACTTGAATGTGAATACAGATGTCCTCCCATACTGGGGAGGATGTGGTTTGAGCAGCCCTCTGGCCTGAGTGTGATTTCACTTGGGCATGTAGTTTTTGGGTTGCTCGGTGCAGGGAGGACTCTCTTCTTCTGTGCCACTGCCTCGTGCTTGCCAGCAGCTTTGCCAGGTAGTTGGCCAAGTCCCCCGAGCTGGCGGAGCACCCAGGCGCGCACGCGTTGAGCTGCGCTGTGCTGCAGCACGCAGGGAGGCACGGCTGCATCAGCTGCGCGACGGCAACAGCACGGCGATGACAAGCAGGAGCGTCTGGACTGGTGGCGTTTTAGCAAGTATCCCTCACTCTTCCACACCCTGCTCCACAGCACTCTGTTAACGTAGTGGAAAATGCAAATTTCTGCGTGTACAGCTCACGCTGGTGCGTAGGCTGAGCCCTCCTTAGTCTCTGGTAACTAGAGTTTCACTCCATCCATGTGTCTGGGAGTTGACATTTTGCCTCTGGGTTGCGTTAGAATATTTGGGGCAGCGGTGAAGCTGCGGCGGTCAGCGTGCGGTGGTTCTTGGGGGCTACCGCCCAGTACCCCTGGGTGCTGCAGCGCACGCTGGGGAGCTGCGGCACACGTGGCAGAAAGTTTCTGCCTGCCTAAAATAGGGATCAGGTCCCTGACTCTGTGGGGGTGACCAAGCGAGGAGAAGTCACTGCCAAGTTAGCCGTTGCTGTCCGGTTTCGTCGTTCGGTCCTTGTAAGGATGTGGTGGTGCCCTCTGATGGCTGCAGCTGGGCGAACTGGGCTGCCCCGCTTCGTTGGATGATCCCGTCAGCGGGCTGCGCGGGGTGAACCGGCTGATTTACACCTCCCGCAGCGCTGTACCGCAGGAGTTGCCTTGGGAAGGAATGCTTCATTACCCAAGAAATTGATAGAGCCTTTAATTTTTTAAGGCTATCTATTTATGAATTCAATGTTTCCATTTAAGGAGCAGCTGCTGGAGCGGCAGCACTGCACAAGGCGCAGCGCCTCCGTTACAGTTCATCGGGTCAGGGCTGTCCGGTCCCTATGGTCCCTTTTGTGAAAGAGAGGAGAGAGCAATGGGTCTTTTTTCCATGAATACAACTCCCTTCTTTGCCCCCTTCTCTTATCTCACGTTATGCTCTGATAGTGTTAAAAAGGTGAGCAGATCCTAAATGACTGCACAGTGCTTTGGGACTTCTTGGGATGAGGTGCTGCCTGGAAATCAAAATGTTAATTCCCTTGGTTGGTTTTGAACAGTTGCCTCGAGTGGGTGTCTGGCCTGACGAACTCCTTACGGCTTGCTCCCCTCCCGCGGGGGGCACGAGCGGGCGCTGTGCCCGCACCGCTCTCACCCCTTGTTGGCTCAGGGCGCTTGTGGAGCTCTTGTGGGACCCCCTGAGCGGGTGCGGCTCCCTAATCCAGCAACCCCTTGGGGAGCTGCGATGGCTGATGGAATTGGTCCAGAAGAGGACACGTGTGGCTGGAAGCAGAAGCGGGGACGGACGTGGATGGAGAAGAGCTTCCCTCCGTCATGGCAGCGAGCTCAGGGAGGAGCGACTCCTCGCGTCTCGGCTCTGGGCTCGCTGAGCAGGTTGGCGTGAGGGAGGGTGGGTGTGCGGGACACGGGGCGAGCAAGCACGAGGAGAGGTCCTGTGCCGCAGGGAAACCTGTGCGTGCACGCCGGTCCTCCTGTCCCGTGTGGGGTGGCAGCTGCCTCAGTATCAGCTGAGAAGTTGAGTGCAGTTTGAGTAACCCAGTGATTCCTCTCCAGCCTTTTCTCCTCCCTCCCTCCGCTTCCTGTTCCTCAGCTCTGCCTTGTTTGCTCAAGTCAGGAAGGGGGAGGGTATGGGGGAAGTTAATCATTAAACTGCAATGTCTTCTCCTTAACTCCTTCACAGCCTGGGGCAGAGTGTATTTCCAGACCCCTCTTCTGCAGACTTGTCAGAGTAAACCACTAAATTTAGCTGAACTCGCTTCTGTGCCGTTAGTAAAAAGCAGCGGATTGATGTCCGCTGGCTCGTTCAGCAAAGGGTGCTGACCTGAGGAGGCGAATTCCGTGGTGAGATGGTTACATCCCTCTGTCCTGCAGTGAGGGCTGGGGGTGGAGGGTGGAAAAATGACTTGGGTCCCTGTTGCAGGGCTGGAGGAGCTGTGCACCCTCATGGGATTTTTACTTCCTGGTAGAGTTTGATTTGCCTTTGTCATTGGTGGGGAGAAGCAAAAACCACACCTTCTCGGGTAGCACTTCTGTTGGAGGTTGTGTGCACGAAACCTCCAGTCATAGGACCTGCCTGGTGGAAGGGATTGCAGCTCTTCAGCAGTGCCCGTGAGGTATGTGCCTTTCACTGTGGAATCCACCAGCTGTTCTTTTGCTTAAAAAGAAGATTAAACTCATTTTTCCCCAGCTGCAGCAAGCTTGTATCCCTTTGGAGAATCTGATTCTGGGGTATTTTGGTCCCCCTAGGAAGATGCCTGTAGCATAAATGATTTGGAGCATCTTTCTGGCTAGATGAATGGTGTATACAGTTAATTTAACACAGTATTTAATTTGCTAATGGCTGTATTATGTTCTCTGAGGGCAGGACTGCTTTTTTTTTTTTTTTTTTTTCCCTTTTATGATGCTTTGGTTTGTGGAAGAGAGTGAATATAAAGGCAGCACCTTCCTTGTCTTGTAATGCGATAATGCTGTCCTCCATTTGACCCTTTAATATATTTTGGAAGGGTTGCTAAGTGTATTGGCTGGTGTGGGCTGCTCTGCTCAGGAAGTGGCTTTGAGCTGGCAGGTGCCTGCCCCCCTGGAGCCGATAGGCAGCCATTAGGGTGAGCTGGCTCAGCTGCTATTCTGGTGCCACCCGATAACTTCAGCTCCTTGTGACCCTGGCTGGAGGAGACTGCTGGATCCCTACGCTTGGGCTCAGTCCTCAGACCCGAAATCTGAGTATCGAGGTACCTGTTGTGTGCGGGAGGAGAAAGGCAGACCCTCTCACCGAGGCTGCTTGAAGACAGTTGGGTCTGCTGCCGAGGGGAGGGAGGCTCAGTACTGGTAAGAGGGCTTCCCAGGGCCTCTTCTCCAAAGCGCGCTGAAGTTACTGGTGTCTGGCTGAATTCCACATCTCTGAAGAGTCCTGCCAGGTATGTCCTGATGCTCTTGTAATGGAGAGTGCCGACATACCTAGCGGGCTGGCTCCTCTCTAAATAGCCTTAAAGAGGTGCGCACTCCGCCTGCTGCCCCAGTGGAGAGCTGGGCACCCGGCCAGCGAGGCTTTCGGTAGGAAGTGCATACAGTGCAGACCTGCAGTCGCTCGCTGGAGTTTCCCCCGCTGGGGACTGCAGTGGGCTCTGTGGGGTGGGTTCACAGGACAGAAGGCCCAACAAGTTGGGATTTGCCTGTGAGTCACAGCAGAGGAGTGCAGGGTTTGGAATGGGCAAAGGATAGTCTGCAGGAAGAAATCCAGAAAGGTGGGTTTTCTTGTCCCATCGTTGAGGGAGAGTATTTTTCCTGCTTTAAGATTTCTTGGAGGTGCTAACCTTGTGACGTGGGTTCCTCTGCCTGGCACGAGCGCTGGTGCTTCTAGCGGATGGAAGTTTTTTCTTCTCTTCAGGAATTTGTGAGCAGGCTCCACCCAGCAAGCTGAGAATTGTTTCCAGGAGAAGAAATTGCGTTTACCTTGCAGGCTCTGGAAACTAGTTAACTGTTTGTGTGATGTATTGAGAGGGATTTTTGTTAGGAAAGCTGAAGAACATAGTCCTTCTGCCACGCTGATAGACTCATTTGAAAGTTGCATGCTTCTTGCAGTGCCTTAAACTCTGGAGAAAACCCCTCCCGAGATCTTGTTTCCTGCAGAAAGCAGTGCCTGCGGCCACGTTAAATGACTCTGTGATGATGCGGGGCCTGTAATTAGCTTGTGTCAATATCCTGTTGCGGGTCAATCTCTAGGCAGGTTTCTCCTAGGCTGCTCTTATGCAGGGTGCAGTGAGACTGCAGGTCCCTGTTGTTGGACAGTTTTCCAGTGAAGACAAAAATCTGCGACTGGCAGAGTTTTTCTGGCTGCTCTGTTACCTCTTGACGTTTTTTCTTTATACTAGAAGTCCTGGGCTGCAGCAATGTTTTACAGGGCATTTAGTAGATCACCCTCGGTGAAAACTCTTCCCAAAGACCTTCTGATGCGGATATCCTGAATAATGAGACAAAAGAGAAAAAGCTGTTGTCCAGGATTTCACTGTTTGTTTTTTTTCTTTTCTTTCCTGCAGACGCCTTACTGGCAGACCTGGAATCCACCACTTCACATATCTCCAAACGACCAGTGTTTCTAACGGAGGAGACGCCTTACTCCTACCCAACTGGAAACCACACGTACCAGGAGATTGCTGTACCGCCTCCAGTGCCCCCGCCACCTTCCAGTGAGGCCCTAAATGGCACTGTGATTGACCCCTTAGACCAGTGGCAGCCCAACGTATCCAGATACGTCCACCAGCAAGTAAGTGAGCACATGCTGATGGAGATGGGGAAGGTGCATGCTTGTTTTGTTGGTGCAGTATCTCTCCAAGGCGTAGGTGAGGGGAGGGAACAACAAGAAGTGAGCATGAGTTTGGATAAGAACAGAGTGGGGAAATGGGGGGAGGTGTGGGATTTTAATAGAACTAATCAGAGCAAATGGCGAAAAAGAACTTGAAACCCATCATTGTTGTTCCAGCAAAATGGTAGTGTGATGACATTAGTGTTAGTCATCTGTCTCGCAGCCTGTGGAAAGCAGCCTGGGGGTTTCCAGCACAGATTTGCAACTCATAGGCAAATCTGAGCAAGAGGAGAGCAGTTGTTCCTGGTGTTGCTCGTCTCGTGGAGGCTGGGTTGGCTATGTAACAGATATTTTTTGCTGCTCGGTTTTCTCCTGGGATGTGTGGGTTTGCAGTGCAGTATATATGTATTCTTGTTGCATTCTCTGTTTCCAATGCAAATCTTGTTTCCACAGCCTCAGTCCCAGTCTCCTATATACAGCTCTAGTGCCAAAAGCTCCAGTGCCTCTGTTCCTAGAGACGGGCTCAGCTCTCCTTCCCCCCGTGCCAGTGAAGAGGAACACGTCTACAGGTATCTTGTCCCTGTTAAGAGATGAGCCTCATTCACAGCTTGAGCCAGCTGTGGCTCAAGCTGCCTCCTATAACTGGAAACAAATACTATGCTCCCTGTGTATGTTCTGTTGCCCTTTGTTGGTTTTTGTTACCTTGTTTGTAAGAGGATACTGTACCTTTCATATTTACTTCAGGGGTTAACGTGGGCCTTCAGTTTGCTCAGCTAGAGAGGTTAAGGATCCGTCAGAGAGGACTGGATTTGGATTGTTTTGAGGGATACAATCCAGAGGCAAGTGACAAATCCACCCCCCTTGTTAAGCAGCCTCAAAGCTCTTGAGGTGGGTGGCCTTTCAGTCAGTTGTCTCAGGGACCTCAGTTACCCGTCACCTAGCAGGATGTGCAATGATTTGAATTTTCAAGTAAATTTAAATTTCGTAATGATGGCTTTAAAACTTCCCTGTCATTACTACTGACTTTTACTACTTACTAACTGTTTTATACTCACAAAGAGTTGTTCTTGCACTGAGAGGCTGGAGAGGTGGCCTGTACAGTGAGACAGACATTTCTGCTGACATTGGGGGTGAGAGAGGAAGAAGCTGTCAGAGCTTCATCTCTGATGGCCCCATGCAATGCACTCTGTCCCGGGTGCCTTTTAACAGCGTGGAGACTAGTGTTTCTCTGGTGTCGTGTTCTAACCACGCCTAGCTCTTTGTGCTGAGCAGAAAGTTGCTTGCAACCAGAACTACTACTGGGTAGAACCAGGCATATCTAGAGGTGACCCAATGGAGGCAGTAGTTGCAATTTTTCAGAGGGCTACACGCAGTTAGTACAAAATGAAGATAGTTAGGTCCCAAAATCCTCCTGTAAAAGGGTCTGGCATGGCCTAGTTCTGGTATGAATTGCAGCTTGTGTGCTTGGGCCAGGATGAAGTAAACCCTCCTCAGAGTGCATTTGTGGACTTTGTTTTCAGTCTGAAGAGAAGGATAATAACTGCCTTTATGGAATTTCATAATTGTCACTAGTGTTATCAGAGTATCAGAGTTCCTAGAGGTATCGGTGCTAAAGCTTGTCATGTATTGACTTTCTGAGCAGAATCTGGGAGAGTGCACAAGACAGAAATTCCCATTTTGGATTCGGAAAGTATCTTTTTGATGCAATAAGAACCTCTAGAGCATTGTAAGTTATTTGTCCATTTGTAAAACTAGGAGAAAATTATTTCCCTGCCACTGACGATGGGAAGACTGTTATTACAGTGCAGTTACTGTAAAAATCACTGCATTAGTACTCAGTTTTGCTTTGAAACAGCTTGCAATTGTATGTTGTTAAATGGGATCACCCTTACCAGATAAGCAGTAATTACAGCCAGTGTTTCATATACGCTTGTGCGTAGGTAAACTTTTTTAAAGGCCCGTGTGTTTAACACAGCGGAAAATGCTTTCAAATTACTTTCTTGTAAATTGATTAGAATTTCCCAAATTAAAGGTTTGAGGACTTAAAAAGAGACCTTGTATGCTGCAAAAGGTTGCCACATATCCTGCTGCTTTTGGCTTTTTGCTGATAGTTTGAGATTTGTACTTTGCCTCTTCTCCAGTCTATGCTGGCCCTGCATCCCCTTGCTTCAGAGGAGAGTTATTTGCTGCTTGGTGTGATGTCAGCAGAAACAAGTCATTTTCCCATATGCCAACTAATGCTTCTGCTGCTGTTCTGTGCATCTTGGATCTGCAGACAGTTAACTCTTTACTACAGGGCTGTGCAGCACACAGTCTTAAAGTCTGAGCCCTTGTGCATCAATGCTGTTTCTTTGTGATTGACAAATGAAGATGTGGCTATGCAAACCGAAGATGTGGCTGAGCAGCAGCTATGTTGATAGGCATTTCACAAAGCACACATCTTTCTCCATAGAACTAAAAGCCTCAGTTTGAAAATAACACAGTAGGCGTGTAAACTCTGTGAACCTAATACAAGTTTCCCTCCATTCTTCTGCTTTATCTTGAAGTAGAAGTCTTATGCTTCCCTTTTATTTTTAGTTTCCCAAACAAGCAGAAGTCTGCAGAACCATCTCCCACGATGACTAGCACCTCTCTGGGCAGCAACCTCTCAGAACTAGACAGGCTTCTCCTGGAACTGAATGCCGTTCAACATAATCCCCCAAGTGGCTTCCCAGCAGGTAAGGAGTAGCAAGACATTTGGTATTAGTAGATAGCTTGCTTCCCAAAATAGTAACCTACTTTTTCCTTCCAACATCCTTACTGAGGGAGATGCCCCCAGTCCTGATCAAAGATTCATTTAGTATGGATGGGATCTCTTGAGGTCCCGCACCCTACTCAAAGCCAGGCCAACTTTAAAATTGGCTCTAACTTCACAGTTTCAAAGATGATGTTGCTCAGGCCCTTGTGCATTTAAGTTCTGAATATCCGTAAAAATGGAGATTCCACAAGGTTTCTGGGCAACTTGTTGCTTTTGCCTCTGATTTGCACGTATGTGTGGACCTGCATGTCTGAATGACTCTTTTCTGCTCCCCCTTTCTAAAGATGAAGCCAGCAGAAGCCCATCACTGCCCAGTGTGACTGGACCTCACTATGTCATCCCAGAGAGCAGCAACTCTGTGGGAGGGAAGGCTGCACCCCCTACAAAAGAAAAACCAAAGCGAAATGGCGGGCGTGGGATTGAAGATGTGCGTCCCAGTGTGGAGAGCCTGCTGGATGAGCTGGAGAGCTCTGTGCCAAGTCCAGTGTAAGTAGTATTTTGGTGGTTGCTTGCCTGGGTGGGATTTGACAGGTTGTTGTGGGAATAGCGAGGTAGTGGAGGGACAGATGCTGCAGGACAGTGATAGGCAGACGACGGGCTTTGTCTGAAGGGTGGGAAATCAAGCAGGCACTTGAAGATGCTGGTGCTCTTCTATCTACTGCAACTGTTCCTGGTTGAAAAAATACATGAGTCGTGTCACTAGCGGTGCATTGTTTGAACTCAGATTTATAGCTGATCACAAATAGTCAGTGTCTGGCAAAATGAATGTTTGGTCACATTCCATTCTTAATGGACGGGTGTGTATGTGCCTGTGCACTCATGTTAGACTTGGCGGAGAAACAGGACCTGTGTGTGTTGCGGAAGTTGGATGTGGGGGAAGGCTGGCCAGGGTGGGCAGTGCTGATGAAACTTGCCATGCTGTGCTTGTTTTGGGGGGACAGTGGGACTTTCAGTCTAGGAAGGCTCCCCCAGACCTAAATGCACCGTTTTTTTGTTTTTTTTTTCCTTCTCGTCAGCCCTGCAATCACTGTGAGCCAAGGTGAGGTGAGCAGCCCCCAGCGAGTCACTGCCAGTCAGCAGCAGACCCGTATATCTGCTTCTTCAGCTACAAGAGAACTGGATGAGCTGATGGCGTCTCTCTCCGACTTTAAGGTGCCCTATCTTGACAACTTATGCTTCATCTTGTCCTTCCCCACACCCACGCTCTCTTGCCCGTTGGCTACATCTGCTGACCTTGTGTCAGCGTCCTCCCGAGTGTACTATTTTCCTCTCATCCTTGCTCTGAGAAACTTCCTGTGGTGGTATTTGCACGTTGAGTGCTGCTGTAGGTTCTTGACTGCTATAAATTCTCATCACTGGCATGGGTAAGGCAATTCTGGGGTCTGTTTTTCCTTCCATCCTGCAGTTTGTCTGTGTTTGGCAAAGATAACGAGCTTAGTTACTGCTCAGCACAGGGTGAATTATTTTGCTATGCTGCAACTTAACAAGAAGTAGGGGAGCATGGGACACCAGTCTGCTTACTGACAGAGACCAGGCTCTTCTCTTCTATGGGATGACCCTCTCTGGAAAGCATTTTTACCCTGATGTGCGTGCCCTGAGGAGGGTGTGTTAGGGGCTTAAAGGCATGTGGTATGAGCACTGAAGCCTTTACATCGAACAACTGGAGCCTTCAAAAGTTGCCATCTTAAAACAATATCGCTTATTCAGCTCAAAATAGGATTAAAGAATGGGCTTCTTGCGGAGTGGAGGATGGCAAATAGTAGTCAGAATCTTGTTTGCAAGTCAACCTATTGTATGGGAAAAAACCTGCTACTTCAGTCAGAAGTGGCACATAAAAAATCCCCAAATAGGATAGCCAGAGGAGTTACTTGCGCACGGTCAACCTTGATACATGAAGCACTTGGCACATGTATTTGGATAACTTATAAATGCAGATGTTTCTTATTCATATAGGTATGCTATCAGTCTTATACTAGATGATTAACTGTGGAGCTTATTTTAATGCTACTTCATTTACCCGCAATCGTAGCAAAAAAACTTTCTTCTTGCTTCCTACTTGCAGCTGGTTTGCTTAAAGCCTTACTGAATTATTCACCTGAATTTGCTCTGAGAGAGGAAGAGCAGCAAATATCTGATATATTCTCTATGTTGTCATTATTGAGTGTGCCTTTCTTACATACACGTGTAAGTCTGCTTTGTAATCCTAAGAAAGTTCCTAACTCTTTTAGTGTTTCCTCATATGGAAGAATCTGCTGATGCTTGGTGTTTCTTGCCTGTGCTGAACTCCATCTCCTCCTACCATGAGTTTAGGTGTGAGGCAGCCAGAGCTGAACAACATTTTGTGAGAGGAGGTAGGCCATTCAGACACAACTTTGCTGGTTATTATTCCCTCTGAGCACACATCTGAAGTACTCACATGAATGTGGCAGTTGATTTCATGGAGGTCAGTACAATACCCGGAGTTTTGACCAAGCGTGTGAGTTCAGAACCCAGCAGTGAGCATGCATGCTCCACGGGACTTTACTTGCCCTATACTTGCTGGGATTTAATTCAGTTTGCAGTCTGTGACTCATGTACTTGATTTTGTGAGAATCAAGGAGTTACTCACTGTTTTCTCTGGACTTACTGTAGTATGTATTTAGTCAACTGCAAATATTGACACCTTACTGTTGCTCCAAATTAGGTCCTAGGGTAGAGTGCAGGATATCCACAAGTATCTGTTCAATCAGGTTGAAAAATTGCACTGTTGTGAAGCTGGAGAGAGTTCCAACTTGTGCTGCTGGCAGCATACCCTGCTGTGCTCTTTCTGCATGCTGTGGGAGCGAGAGTGCCATGGCCTCATGCCCCTGCTGCTTTTATCAGAGCTTGGGAAAAAAAGCTCAGGGTGTGGTTGCTGCCACCAGCCTTTGCTCCTGGGTGAGCTCTTGGCAACTGCGAATATCCTTGCCTAGCACAGGCTTTTTTTGCAAGACTACAAAGAGGGGATGTTTCTAAGTGTGGGTTTTGGGAAAAGGCCTGAGACTCTGTGCAACTCCAATAAAAATTGCATGATAGAGACTGGCTGCTTTCTGTAATACTGCCCTCTGTCCTGGCTTAGTTTCTGGCTGAACTCTGAGAGCAAGCTGAAATGCAGCAAGACTTTAAGATTTGGGTTTTATAAACACGGTGTTATGATTTTTGAAAGGCATTGAGGTCATCTGTGTCTAAATGTTCTTCCCTAAAGCACCACCAACATGGTTTCTGTGACTGTTTCCCTTTTGTTAATAATTGTCACTGGCTGTTTTTAGCAGCTACTTTCCTTCTTCCTGTCCTCCAGGTTGCTTCATTTTCCCTTCGGTCCTTTTTGTTTGTTTTTACCTCCCCTATTTGTGCCGACTAGTGGTGTTAGCTTGTCTCTAAAAATGGATGTCTGGTCTGTACCAGTGGCAGGATATAAGGGAGAAAAGTGGAGTCTTTCCCAAAGGTGAAAGATAAAAGGCTGTCTATCGTTCCAGTGCCAGACCTGTGTGTGGTTGCAAAGAAATAGGACAGAAAAACTATATATGGTATGTAATTAGCTGGAGTGTGTGGCTGGTACAGCTACAAGTTCCAGTAGATGGGGGTGGGAGAGCTGGTGGCGCTGATGTTTAGTTTCCCTCATACCCCAGAGTGCCAGGTGCTATTACACACTGATACATTTTATCATCTTTTTCTCACTTTAATGAGTTGCTCATTCTCTTTGCTTACCGAATCCATTTGATTTTGGTTATCTAGCTCATGAACGGGCACTGAGATTGCTTAATGCACTTGTGTTTTCAGCCTCTGCCATTTCTGTGTAATACGATGCCGGCTTCCTGCATAGTGAGGTGCTTGTATTTAACTGTTATGTTAACTGCAGTGTGTGTAACCAGTGCTCTTAATTTGGAGCTAGTATATTTTTAATATGCCAGAAATACTTGAAATACTTGCTTTTGAGCAAAATGACAGTCTTGCCTGGAAAATGACTGGCTTTATTTTAGAAAGTCTGGAAACTGAGTAAATGTGAACCATAGCATAAAAACTGGTTACTCTGACAGGTTAGACAAAATATGGGGGAAGGGCAATATTGGCAAATTCCCTTCTTATTTTAACTAATGAATGTATTTGCTAGTTATTTTCATCTTGCTATGCTCCTTGGAAAGAGGAGCAACCTGTGATGAATTGTGGTCCCCTACTGCTTTCTGAGCGGTCTCCCTGTAGCGCTACTGTTGTCACTTCACAAATGTGTGTGTGCTTGCCAGCCCCTGACCCCTTGGGATGGTAGCTGCTTAGGCCAGCTGAAGGTATATGTCTCTTCCACCTACTGGCAGATTTTGTGCGTGTTCTGGTTAATTTTATCCTTCAATTCATGACAAGTGTCCCAGAAAGGTAATTAAAGACTTGAGATACTGTGCATGGGCTTGGAAAGTTATGTGCCCTGCTACATTAGAACATGAGCGTCTGACTTCTTAAAGCTTCTTTGAAAAAAAGTGGCAAAGAATCAGAGCGGTCTTGATACCTGTTGGATTTGGAAATCTTTTGGATAGATTTTTAAAACTGGCGTGGCTCAGCATTGGCCTTAGGTAGACCTGCTGTGTGAACTTGGCTAAGCCACTGTTCTGGTTTTCTTTCTTTAAGAAAAAGGAGTAATGCTAATTTGTCTCCTAGAGCTCAGCCAGGCGCCCCTGAAAACAGGGAAAGGAGGATCCATGATCTTTTGTTTTTAAAACACCCTCTAAATCAAGGAGAACCAAAAACTTGGTATCAGTCACTCTTGTTTGAGTGTATTTTGGATTAAAATTAATACCGATTTTGTAAGAATGTAAATGTGGAGATTGTGGCCTAAGGGGAAGAGGCTAATCTAGCAATCTGAGCAAAGTTTATGAGGGCATAGAGTGACTGACAGACTTGTTGAGATTCAGTGTGTGTCACATCCAAGGTGAGATTAATGATGTGGGTAGAACAAAGCCCATGTCATCTGTTCTTGCTGTACTTGCCCTGAAGCTTTGTTTTCATTGCCATGAACTCAGCCAACTGGAGCACGTTATTAGTGTATCAAGAAGAAAATGTCATCGTTTGTTCTATTCATTGATTGCTTTTTTTCAGCTTTGAAATGTAAAATTTACATGGCTGACTGTGGGTAAGTTGCTAATGTGACCTTTAATCACAGTCCAGACATTCCAGGGTTTGTAGCTGGCTTCCCAGCAGCTGTCGCGTGTCCCCATCACAGCTGCAGGTGAACACGAGGTGTTACTTGGGAGCGCAGCACAGAAAAAGGATCTTGATGGCTGTAGAGCTCCATATCCTGTGATCTCATGCAAAGAACAGCACAATGTCACACTGGTTCTGCTCTTTGATATCCTGTTCTCATTCCTCATTCTCTCATGTAAGGCTCTGGATCAACACAGCTCTTTGATTTGGAGGTCACAATTGTTATAATGCTTTATGCCATGCTTTTTTTTTTCTTTTATTTTCTTCTGTCTTTATATTTTTTCTCCTTATTCCTTCTGTCTCCTTTTTGCAGACTAGTTCCACTATGTGTCTGATTTCTGAGCGCTCCCCAGAACTGATTCCCAATTCAGCAGATGCAGACTCCAGCAACACTCCTCACAGTTTAACAGTGCTATCCTCTTCCAAACACCCTTCTGCAAGTCACAGTGGGGACTTGGCAGTGCCAACATCTGCCCCCTCAGCAGTCCTCCGCATTGAGGAAGGCAGTAACACTGTAGTTCTGCCTACTTCAGGGCATTCTGCTGCTCCTCCACGCATGCCCTCTTGGCCACAAGTGGTCCCTGTGCCCCCTCCACGTGTCTCTTCTGCTACTCGTGGGGAGCAATTGACCTCTGCAGGCTTGGTTAGGCTGAGCAGAAAACCTGACTCTTCTAGAAAGACTTCCCAGGCTGTGCCGGCTTCCAATGTGGAGCTTCCGTGTAGATCTGCTAATGTGGAGGCACAAAGCCTAGAGCTGGCAAAAGAGAGTGAGAGAAAGGAGCAGAGAACTGACCCCAAAATCGCAAGTGTCCCAATTTCAAATACTGGAATAAACGGTCAAGGGAAGGGGCAGATAGCTAAAGAACTGGATCGGCAGGGAGCATTCAGGGACAATTCAGCCATTCCTTCCCAGGGCAGAAGTGTGGAAACAGGTTTAGATGAGCTGTGGGCACTGGAGCTGTCTGAGCATCTGCCAGAAGTACACGCAAAGAATGACAGTGTTTTGAGTCCTATGTGTGAACCTTCTACTATGGCCCTGGATCGGTGGGATGTCTTCCCAGACACTAAAAAACAGTTGGGCTTTGTTATGGAGCAAGAACAGGACCTAAAGGCTGAAGTACCACATGAAATCCGAGTAGATGGCTGTCCTGATCTGGTCAAGAAGAGGCTGGGCAGAGAGAGAACTCCTAGGAAGGCAGGTACTACTAACGTGATCAAAGTCAGAGGAGACCAGGAAAATGAGCAGCTCAGAAGCTCTGCAGTTGCTCCAGAATCTCCTGAAAACATTTGGAAAGCCGAATGGGACCTGCTGTGCGTCTCCAAACCACCCGTTGAGAGGATTTCTGCATCAGGCCAGGCAGGCACTGAATGAATGTGGGAGTGGGAGTCCTAGCTAGGACTGTCCTGATAGCGTACTAACGTTCTGTGTGTGGTGTGAGTGCGCCTGGGCTCACCCACGCTAACAGCATGCAGTGCTGAGCAATGTTACTGACAGTTGCATGTCGCGGAGGTTCGAAGTCCTCTGCTTTATCTTGTGGTCTCTTCTGCATGTCGATCGGCAGCACAGAACATGGCAGACTGTAGGACTGCCCCGTGAAATGGACTTCTATTCCCTAACTGGAATAAGGCAAATACTCAGTCCATAAGGGGCTCTGAAAAGTTGAAGGGCTGTTTCATGCCTCTGGAGGCTGTTCCTGACTTGGGATGGCAGCTCCTCTGCTCTGCTAGCCTTTTTAGGTCTTGTTGCTGGGCCTGTTAGTGTTCCTTCCAGCTCTGGAAGTACACTTTGTGCAGCAAACATCTCTGACCAAGAGCCTTATCCCTGTAAAGGGCAAACACAGAGAGGCTGCTGCGTGTCCTTGTGATGCTGAGGTTTCTTTAATGCTCAGTGGAGCGGTCATGCTGCATCTCCTATCTTGGCTTTCTGCTGGGTAATCTTTCCCTTCCTTTTCTAGATAGTTATTTTTGGCTGCAGTGATTATCCTTACAGGGTTTTTCCTTGCACTGAGTCACTGTTCTGGGCTGTGCCAAGAGGAATTTTGGCACTGTGGAATAAATGTCATCATCCTTCCTGCTCTGCTCACAGTTGTCACTAATGGCTTGAGTTTGTACTGTTGCATCTTGGGGCTTGCTCTTACATTGCTCTTCTCTGCTGATACTATTACCTTTGTCATTTAGATTAAGTCTTTAATCAGGAGGACAAAGGAGACCTCAAATGTGCATCCAATGAATCGTGACCGTGACCTCTCTCCAAGGCGTAAACTAGGTCCTGCAATATTTCACAAGACTGAGTCCCAGGATCGCTTGATTGAAGAGCTGCAGGACAGACTGGGCATCGCTAAACAGGAGCAGGAAGAGTGGAAAAGCCAGGATGACTGGCTGACAGAGGGGGTCATTGTCACTGCCAGACCCCAGGGGGAAGAACAGAGTGGTGGACAGCAAGTAGAGAAGGTAGAAAGTAGGAGCATGTACTGGGAAATTCCAGCATGTCCCTCTGTCCAGACAGCATTGTGTGGAGGTGCAGATTAAGTTTGAGTGTCCTAAGGAACACGAAATGAAGAACTAACTCTTTCTACTCACCTTTGTCTGACCTAAAAAGGGAACTGGCTCTCAGGTCTTAATTCTTCATGTTTAAGAACTGGAGTAGTATCTGAATGTGCTGGTAATGGCATCTGTTTGGGCAGTCTGCTGCTGTCGCATATCAAATATCCACGTGGGGATTATTTGAAAACCATACTGGGAGGCCTGTCATAGAGGCATGCTTTGTTTTCCCCAGTACTGTGCCTGTACAGGAAGTTCTGGGTGTAAAACAGTGCTCTTCCTTAGAGCTGCACAGAGAAGCAAGTTTTCTAGTTCCCTTGTCTGTTTTCCCTCTCCTTTGCTTTCTTGCTGCTTTTTCCCCTTAGATAAAGATGGTAACAATCAGTGGCCTCTGTTCTTACCCGCTTGTGCTTGGCCACGGCAGTGAGGTTGATGTCCTGTTTGTGCTCTGATGTGAACCGAAGGAGGTTCAGAAGAGGAGAGCACTAGGCAGTAAAGATTGTGTTATCGTCTGCTCTGTGCTTCCAGCCTTCCTGTTACAGGAGGTGCTTGTTGGTTGCTCTTTGGATTTATTCACTTTTCTTCTTCCTCCATGTCTTTCTAGGTGGTTTTTCCTCCAGAATCCCCACACCCACCAAGGAGGACAGTCTCTGTTTCAGCCTCTCACCCACTCCAGCCTTCCAAAGAAGCTGCAAAGACAGTCCTTGCTACTGCTGCTCCCTCTTGTGTCCCTGGCCCTGCACCCCTCCTCCCTCTCCCATCTCAGCCTTCCCATCTGCCATCTACCTCAGCTTCTAGTCCAGTCTCCTGCTCTTCCTTCAGCTTGGCTCCCCAGCCTCTCTTCCAGTGGGAAACTTCTGACAATGACTATCATGAGCTTTCTGTTGTGGGCACCCCTCCTGAAGATCCTAGGCACTCCTCTTCTCCCCCGACCTGGACCCCTAGCACCAAGACAGTTTCTGTTGGCTGTCAGACTGAAGATGAGGCTTTCTTCCCACAGATGCAGGCAGGCTTGTCTTTTCTGATTTGTTTTTTTTTTTAATTTTATTTTGTGTTTTTAGCAGAGTGTTGTCCAGTCTGACCACTGCTCCCAGCTTGATAGCTCAGTAGATATAATGTTCAGGCAAAAGCTGGTACTGAGTGGCTTGATAGAAGAGCAGAGCCATTGGTAATATCAAATCAATCCCAGCTGTGCCTGTCTGGCACTGCAAAGCACACATCTGTGCAATAATTTGCTGGGGCGCATGCGGTTCCTGTCTGCCCTTTGTACAGCAGGGATCACGTAGGCTTTATTTCCCTCTGAGATGAAGAAGGTGGCTCTGAAACTAAGGCTCAACCCTCCCTGCCACAATCTCTCCCGAGATGGGGGGAGGGATGGAAAAAAGATGGCAAAATCACAGTCCTTCCTGTGTTGTCCACAGTGCGAGTGGGTTTGGAGGAGGAGGTGAGTTGATCAAGAACTGTGCTCTGCTCCTCCTGTCAGGGAAGGGCTGCAGCTCCGCGGTGCTGGCAAGTCGCAATATACGTGAGCAGCGCAGCGGTGTGCCGCGGTACTTGTATGGGCAGGTCTCGGCAGCGAGCGAGCCTCTGCATCTTGTACTGTTGTACTTTTCAGGTGACCTCTGCTCCTCCCCTCGTCCGCAGTGCCAATCTGCTGGCTGCTCACGCACCCCCAGGCCCCCCCAGCCCTGAGAAGGCAGGACCTCCTTTCTGTTTCCTCTCAGCATGGCGTGCTCTGCTGGGGGATGCATGTGCTGCAGATGCTGCTGCGAGCTGCTCCTGGAGCTCCCAGCGTGGTGAATGTGGAGGATGCTTTGTGGAGCGTGGTTTGTTGCTCATAGAGCTCTTAACCGAGTTTGAGTGGCGGCTGGTCTCGTGGGTGAAGGGTGAGAATTTGAGGGGCCTGAATTTGAAAGGCCTTTGCATGACGAATTCATGTGGATGCTGTGCTGGGTGTCCCCTTTAAACAGCAGGCATTGTGTAGGACGTGGAAACAAGCCTCCCTCACGTGGGGACTCATCTGTGAGCTGCCGAGAAAGCTGGATCACCAGGCCAGGTAGAAACTGCGGTGTCCACAGGTCGTTGTGCCTGCACTGAGGTCATCTGTGGTTGCTGGAGCATGTGGTCCCCACGGGCAAGGGCGAAGCGCTCTGTTGCTTTGTGCTGAATTCATCTCACCTCCTTTCTCTCCAGATTATCATTTGTCTGTGTGTGGTGTTTGTACCTGCTCTGCCTGGCGGCCGCAAGCCCCTAGTTAGTGAGAGAGGACATGATTCTCTCGGCTCCGTCCAGCCCTTTTCCTCCTGCTGTGCCATGCAGCAAGCCCTGACTTTGTCCTGGGATTCTGGCCTGGCTTTGTATGCAGCGAGGCCTGTTGTCTCTCTCCTGCGAGAAGTCTCCTTGCAATGGTGTGCTTTGGAGACACTGCCTGTAACCATTAGGTAGCAAGTAACTGCATGGCAGAGGGCTTGTTTCAGGCTCCGGGCACTGGGGCTGTTCTGTGCCGCTGGACTGGGAGAGGTAGCGAGTCACAGGGGTGGCTGGGAGGTATGGGAGGTGTGCTGCGTGCAAGGCAAGACTGAGGAGGGGTGAGTGTGTGTGTTTAAAAAAAAAAAAAAATTATGTATGTCATGAGAATTTTTGTACAAACAAGTGGAAACCAGGGTTTCTCACTGGGTATACTGGTTGACTACAAGCGTGACCAGCTGCAGGATGGGGAGCAGAGCTCCTCCTGTGGCTGGAAGGGCAAGTTCTGCAAAGGCTCTGAGGCGCTTCAGCATGTCCTGCTCCCCTGGCTGTGATGGCAGCAGGCTGGTGGGTTGTTCACATGTGTAGATTTTATGTCTGGTTTTAATCTGTCCTCTTAGTAGGAGGAAACATGCTCTGCACCAACATCTCAGGGAGGGACTTCTTTGGGTCGCTCTAAACCTGACAGTAGATACTGCAGTGCAGAGTCAGCTAAGATAATCTATATCTCAGTATTGCAATTTGCATGCAAAGGGGGCTGTGGTGTCCAAAGAGAATGTATACTTTGTTCCTACATCATGAACCTAAGTAAAACTTTTCTCCCTGTCCTTCTCTGGGAAGCCTTTGCAAGCTGTATGCGCTGTGGTGGTGTGAGTTCCAGAAACTGCCTGAGACAAGTATCTTAATCCCCTTCCCCCCACCGCTGTGCGTTTCCAGAGGTCCGACAACAGACGTGGCAGTGTTTCCATTGCAGTCCTGGCTGCTAGGGCTCTGCTGTGGATGCACTGCCCTCTCTGTAGGTAAACAACAGGCAACTCGAGCGGAGTTTCCTTTCCGCATCCACTTGCTTAGCTTAGGTGTGGGATGAGAGCCACCTGATGGGGCAAAGGAGACTTGGCAAAAAGATGTGCATAAGTGGTGCAGATGGAGGAAGGAGAAGAGAGAAGATACTCTAGCTGGAAGGGAGATGGAGTGTGGAAGAAGAGAGAGGTCTCTATCAGAGAGTACAACGAAGAGCGAGCAGCAGCGTAGGAATAGAGAAAGGTCAAGGGGAAGGGGCCCTCTGGATGGCGTCTCTGCTTTGTCAGCTGGCCAGGAACTGATGAGGTAAAGGGAGATTTTTGGCAGAGGCTTAGAGAGCACTGTACCGACTGCTTGGGATCTGCTAGTAACTTCTGCTGTATGTGCAGCGAAGGAAAGTCAAATCCTTAGTTCACAGATCTGCTGTTACACATCCCAGGGTCTCTGCATGTCTCTGCATGGGCAGAATACATGTGTGTACTCGATCCTGGCTCTCACTGGCTTCTGCAGAGAGCGTAGCTGTCTCCTTACAATCTCCTGTCTGTCGCTACAGAGGAGCCACTGGCAACAACAGCAGGCATTTTTCTCACAAGTGCAGCAACGCTTGCCTTACAGTCTGTGTTTTCTCTTCCCTGCAGTTCATGGCGCAGGGGAAAGCCGGCAGCAGCTCCCCGCCGTCCACAACCCCCAAACCTGGCAGTCAGCTGGACACCATGCTGGGAAGTCTCCAGTCTGACCTGAATAAACTGGGTGTAGCTACAGTTGCCAAGGGTGTCTGCGGAGCCTGCAAGAAGCCTATTGCTGGGCAGGTGAGTTGAAGGTGCTGTCTCATTGCTGAATCTTGGGCTGCAGCTGGGCATAACGGGGAGGGCTTTTTCGTGAGGCTGAAGAGACTGGAGATGCTGGAGAAACTGAAGTACTCTATTTATCCACTGGCTAGGTACGCTGTAAGCTCCTCCAGTGACCTCTACCCTGCCCTTGAGGGACTGCCCTCTCCTGAGATGATAGGTAATTCAGTTTTCATGCTACCCCAGTCCAGGGCTCACTTGAGTAGTAGAAGTTGTCATTCTTGCTGACCTCCAGCTGGTATCTTGTCATGTGGTCAAGGGGAGAGTGAGACAGAGTTGGCCTTCATAATTTGTCTTCCCAACAGGTAGTTACAGCCATGGGAAAAACCTGGCACCCTGAGCACTTCGTCTGCACCCACTGCCAGGAGGAGATCGGGTCACGGAACTTCTTTGAGCGGGATGGTCAGCCCTACTGCGAGAAGGACTACCACAACCTCTTCTCCCCTCGCTGCTACTACTGCAATGGGCCGATCCTTGATGTGAGTTCCAAGGGGGGTTAAGAGCGCTGGCAAGGTGCTGCAGGCCTCGGTGTTAAAAACTCCACCCATATGTCCTGGGTGAAAGATTTTGTTTAGGGACTTCTGTTTTTCCTTTGCCCTGCCTCTGACAGGGAAACGACTTGACCCAGTCCAGTTCTTACACTACTGAGATGGGTTAGTCCCTCTCACCTTCCCTGAAGCTGTAATCCTTCAGAACTCCACATGGCTCCATCATTCTGGTAATGATTCCCCAGCTCTTGTCTGTTGGTAGCCAATAGTAACAGGCACCAGTGCTAGTCCTGAGAGCTGGATGGGGCCCTGTATAAGGGAGGAAGCAGTATGTAAGATCCTTTTAGGGTTTTTAAAAAAAAAAAAAATGCTGTGAGGAAAGCCTGAATGAGCCAGAGGCAGGGGAGAGTTGACTCGGCTCTCTGAAGCACAATCCATTCTAATGCACACAGTTGTCAACACCAACACTGATGTGTTCTTCCCTCCACCCAGCACCCCCTTCCTTGTTCACCTCCAAGCTGAAGCCATAATTTACGTGACTTGTACTTTGTGTCTTCTTCTGAACAGAAAGTGGTGACGGCTTTGGACAGAACATGGCACCCTGAACACTTTTTCTGTGCCCAGTGTGGAGCTTTCTTTGGACCTGAAGGTATTACTGGTTTATGCAAGGGGAAAACAATCTCCTCCCTGAACTGCAGACAAGTGTGTAAGGCAGAGTCGCTATTAGGGGCCAGCCAGAGAAGTGACAGGAACTACTAAAGGCAGAAGTTCCAAGGGAAATAGCTGTTCATGGGGAGAGGATACTACCAGTAACCTTTCCTCTCTCTTAGTCTCTGGAGAGGAAGAGTATGCATGTGCATGTGTGCACATGGGACTGGAAGGGCAGCAGAACGAGGATCAGCTGCCTGCTGTGTATTAGAGGATGAGAAGGATGATCTTACCCACAGTGGTTACCCCACAGAGCTTGGCTGGCCATAGGTGAAGGTCAGGAGCTGATGTTCTTTGCCTCTATTCTTCTTTGGCAGGATTTCATGAGAAGGACGGCAAAGCCTATTGCCGCAAGGACTACTTTGACATGTTTGCTCCCAAGTGTGGAGGCTGTGCCCGGGCTATCCTGGAAAACTACATTTCTGCCTTGAACACCCTGTGGCACCCTGAATGTTTTGTTTGTCGGGTAAGAAACCCAAGGTCCTTTGTAGCTGCTGTACGACCCCTGGCATTTCCACCCCGCAGGCATCTGGTCCCTTATCAGGAAAAAGGCGTCTGTGGGGTCGTGAAGGACAGCCAGCCCCACGAGATAAAAATGTGTCAGCAACCAAACACCTTGTTCCTCTGCCTGTTTACATGAAACTTGCTAGCTGCTTTGCTGTTTTTGTTCCCAGCTGCAGTTATGGGCTTCTGCAGCAGCTCACAGATAAACAGAGACATTTTCTGTGACCTTTAAACAATTATAAGCTAAGCTTCTCTCTAAGCACTTGCCCCAGCAATCAGATTTTGGGGATCTTCCTCCCATGCTCCATCTGACAATGTAAACTAATGAGACTGACCTTGTTCAGACAAACATAAAAGTCAGTGAGGTAGTGGCAGGCTCCATACAACAGGCATAATAAACAGGAATACTGCAGATTACAAGCTTGGCACTCTTTCAGAGTGCCTTGCAATTATTAACTCTTACGGGTCCCAAGAGATGAGCAAATATAAGCCAGTGTTTCCTAGAGTAGGAAAGAAAGGCAGAGACCAGAATAAGCAGCAGAATCGCAAGCTGCTGGTTCCTGGTGCGGTGCTCAGAGCACTGCTCTGCTCCTCTTTCCGTGGTGCAGCCAGCAGACTGTCGGCATGCTGTTGGCACTGCCTGCCCAGAACTGTCTGTGGCTCCCGCAGTGGTGTGCAGGGAGTGGAGCCGGAAGATGGCAGTCCTGGCTGCTCGGGGCTGGGCAGGGCCCTTTTTGAGACCTCCTTAATGCAGTTCTGCTTTCCTTCCCCCCTGCTGCAACGCTGCATGTATTAGTGGGACTAGCACTGATGTCTTCCAGGACACGAGGCAGGATTCTCTTCCTGATTTTGCTAAAGCCGAGCAGACTTTTCAGCTGTCCTGCTGATTGAGGGAGGAGACTGTTTATTGAACTAATTGTCAGCGTTAGATAAGTCTTGGACTCGCTGTAGGCAAACTGCGTTCGACCCAGTATTGTGTTTAGCTACTCATGGCTCTGCATGCTGGACTCCCGTGTACGCGTTGGGGTCTGGCTCTGTGTGATGCTGTGCGTCCTCCCTGGTCAAGAGGATGGTGTCTGGGCTGAGCAAAACCAGGATTCTGGAGATCTGGCTTCTCTTCTGGGCCTTACCGCTGCTATGTTCAGTGAATCCAGCGGAATCCTCAACTCTCCGCCATGCCCTGTTGCCTCAGTTTGCCACTTGCGCAAGGAGGGGAATCTCCCCAGTCTCGTGGGGAGGATGGGTGCTTGTGTTGTAGATTCTGGTGTCGCATTCTTGGCTGCCCGGTACTGAGGGTGATGAGGAGTGCTGGACTCCAGTAAGCACATAGCTGGTGTAGCCTCTTCTCATCTATTCAAAATCATTAGCACTGTAGAGCAAACAGTGGTTTCTCCCAGCAGTGATGCATGTCTTCCTGGTGGAGGTGTTTCAGGGTGGAATCCTGATCCTGCGCAAAGCGTACCTGTGTAATGCCAGCCATTCTGGAGAGAGCACTTGTAAAAATGAATGGTGCCTCATTTTCTCAGTTGGCAACAGCCTCACGTTCATTAAATTTTTCTGTATGAAAGCCTGTATTGGTCCCTGCCTTCCACCTCCTGTTGTGGGGAAGCTGGAGTGAGATTAGGAAAAAAAAAAAAAAAAAGGGAAGGTGCTGCAGCGTTTCCTGTCTCAAGGGAAGGAGTAGTGTTCTCCTTCCTCCTGGCTCGACGCATCTGGTAGCTCGTATTTCCTTTGTGTGAGAGAAGCCACCTGGAAAGGGGCATGGTTATTTCCCTTGCTTGTGGCTATATCTGTCTGTCTATCAGCCTTTCCTTGGAAAACTCTTCTTGATGGACCAAATTTGGCTCCATGGACGACAGGATGATGTTGGAAGGCAGCGGTTCACCCTGCCCACAGCACAGCCAGCTTGTGCCACGGAGCGGAGGAGGTTTGTGGAGCTGCCCACATCCCCAGCTTGTTACTGAACCTGTCCCCTTCTGCTTTCTCCTCCTGCAGGAATGTTTCACACCATTCATCAACGGCAGCTTTTTCGAGCATGATGGGCAGCCCTACTGCGAGGTGCATTACCATGAGCGTCGCGGCTCGCTGTGCTCTGGTTGCCAGAAGCCTATCACAGGACGCTGCATCACTGCTATGGGCAAGAAATTTCACCCTGAACACTTTGTCTGTGCCTTCTGCCTCAAGCAACTCAACAAAGGAACCTTCAAAGAACAGAATGACAAGCCCTACTGTCAGAACTGCTTTCTCAAACTCTTCTGTTAGAGGCATCATAGATGGGAGCTAAGCATCTTTCTGCCACCCCCTTGGCAGTTCTGTCTCTCTGAACATTACTGTGATTTAGAAACCTTACCAGGCAGGGGAGAGGGCGGGTGG
>VXAL01002474.1:237617-281718 GCA_013399475.1 Chauna torquata | reverse complement strand
CCGAAAGCCGCGTCTCTCCCGGGCGTGCCCCGCGGCGCGCCCGGCGCTGGGGCTCCGTGTGCTCGCGGAGCTGCCGCCGCTCGGTGCCCACCTGCGGCGGGCGCGCTCGTTCCCGGGCGTCGTCCCCGCTCCCGCGGGGCCTGCAGGAGGTGCCTGCTCCCCGGTGCCCGTCAGGCCCCGGTGTTTCTGCCTCCCGCTTGGAGCGTTGTGTCGAAACGCTCGCAAGGCGAATCCCGGCGTTCTCGGGATCAGGTTCTTACCGAGAGAAGTCCTTCAGTTGCTCTCGTCGTGCGCTGGCAGCAGCGCTGCTCGCGTTCCGCGCCGTAACGCGTACGCGGACATCTTAACACCGACGAAAAGCAGACGGGTGAAGCCTGACCCCGCGGCTCTTCGTGGCGGCTGGGAGCCGGAGCCTGTGCCGCTCCTGTACGTCAGTGGGCTGCCTGGGAAGTCCGGTGGTGTTACACGTGACTTGTATTTTTAATTTCTAGATTGCTGGGATAACTAACAGGTTTTTCGTGTCTGTACATCTCCCTGCTTGTGATTCAGCAGCATGAGTGAATGCAGCTTGATCTGAGTTTGCGTATGATGAACTCACGTAATTGAAAGGTTTTAAAGGTGAGATCTTTAATGGCTGCGGTGACCGTCCTCTGCAGGCCAGAGGTGCAGCCCCGCGTCGAGCCAGTTTTTAAGGACGGCTCAGGGTGTGACGTGGAGGTTGGGTCTGGGAAATCCTCTCCGAATCCTAGGCAGCCCTCCTTCTTCCAGAAGGGATTACCCTTCGTGCGCGCCAGCGAAAAAGCTTTACTGAAAACAGCTTTTCAGAAGAGTGGAGGCAATTTCCATTTCTCAGATTGCTGGGTTTCCTGTACTTCCAAAAGACCTCTTGTGGCAAAACTGATAGAATTTTGCCTTAAGAGGGAAGGAGCAGTTGTGATGAGTTTCTGAAGGCGTGTTTATTTACTGTCCTTCCTAAAGATATTATTAATTCTTATTACTATTAGAAATTTATAGAGGTTCTCAGTTTAAGAGGTGAATTTCAGAAGCCTTTGCTGGAGCCCTGTTCTTTCGGTTTATGTAAATGCAGAGGACGCCTGAATGTAATCCCGACTGAGCCCTGTTCAGGCTACACAGAGCCTTTTGCCTTGTTTACCTTTTTGAAACTGGAAAGTTCATTGGAATGGTTTCCAATGAGCAGGTTTCTAAAGGAGCAGGTCATAGAGAACGTAAACTTCTCTTTTTTCAGACGGTGTCTCTTGCCATCTCCATACCACTTGAAAACTGACAAACTATTTACAGAAGGTAAACTTAGTGAACGATCTCAGGCCCTTTCAGCCTGCAGATTCAGGCACATAACAAACACAGTAGCATGAAAAAAACACGTTTGGTCGTATGGTCTGTGTTTTTTGTTTTGCTTGGGTAACCTTGGGTGCTGTTGATAGCACATGGAAGGAGTTTTGTAGCGAGGCGTAACGTTTTGTCATCTGGCGAGTCCAATGTACAAAATCCCTGAGATGTGTATGCTAGTTCTGGATAAGAATAAAGGCAAGCTGTTCATTCTTTTCCTGGTCTTGTGCAAGTAATTTCATAACCTCTGACAGCCTGAAACCGCAGATCAGTGCTTTAGGACGTGTGGGTAAACTCTGTGCTAGGCCATCAGCAGTTAGCAGTGGGCTTTAGGAGGTAACGCACCCCGAAAAGTACCTTTGCGTTCTTGAAGTGTGTGGGCTTTTGGCTTTTAAAGGCCCTGTGCTCTTGAGCGTTTATTTTACCTTTCACTCTGTCCTACTTCTAGAAGGGCAAATGTGCCTTGAGAGTGCTACGGTCACAGGTTAACAAATGGAAAGCAGTCATCCTCCAGCTTAAGGGGGAGTCTGCTGAGTTTCATCTTGTATGGTGTAGTGACCCTTTCCCTACTGGATAAGACCGTGGATGATCACATTGTGTCGATAAGAGGTTGTGCAGCTGCAGAGGACATGCTTGCCCTGGATAAATGTTCTTTCTGTATGTTGGCATCAAAGGCAGTCTGATGTTTTTTTCCTCTACATGTGTGGTTTTAGATTTCTGATACACTGAAGCGGTTTGCGGTAAAAGTCACGACAGCCAGCGTGAAGGAACGGAGAGAGATCCTCAGCGAGCTGGGAAAATGCATTTCTGGGAAAGGTAAAAGCACTCGAGCACTGTTTTGATCACCAGGGTGGAGAAGACTGTTAAAGTGCTTTGTTTAAAAGGCTGTGTGAAACTTGTGGGGTGGTTTTTAGATGCAGTGGGATGGCAGCATTTGGAGTGTGTGCTCCCTTACAGCATTAATTCCAAGCATGGGTTTTGTGTGTAATACAGAGCTCCAGTTACATGTGTGCGTTTTCCACGTGTTAGTTTTTCATTAGTGTATCAATTGCCTGTTTCTTTCTGTCTCTTCACTTGGTTTTGTAATGATTCGTGGACTATTTATACACACATATAAGTGTATATATAGACAGAGTACACAAACAGAAGACTTTAGATAGTCTTAATAAAATGAAACAAATTTAAAAAAATCTTTTTGATTTGTCTTGTTTTCTGAAGGTGACTGGAATAGCATACATTCCAATTTGGCCATTATTTTAAAAAATATGCATAAATTTTATAAAAAGAGAGAACTGTGAATATGATCCTTGCAAACACTCACACACACACGCGCACACACACACACACACACATGTAGGGGCTGTGATCAGTTCACTGATTTCAGTTGCAAGGTGATCGGGTGTATTAAAGACCTCAATGATTTGTAAAGAAATATGTTGAAATACAATCTGTTACAGATCTTCCAGAGGGTGCAGTGAAAGGCCTTTGCAAACTCTTCTGCCTTACTCTGCACCGATACCGGTGAGTAAATTGACATAGAAAGGCTGTATTATTTAATCTGTTAAGGTATTTATCAGTTAAACAGGCACGGAGCATCTGGAAATGTTACCGTGCAGCATCACATAGATGTGTATGAGATGGAAAGGTGCCGTCTAGTAATTAGGCTCTCAAGTTGGGTTTGACGTTAAAAAGTTTCACAACGCTTACCTTGTGCTTCACTTTTAATTTTGAAATTAAAACTTACATCCTGTGATTCAATTTGCAAGAATGTATGCCACTGTCCTTGTGAAGCGAGAGTGAGATGTCTTTTAGATGCTTCTAGACTGGATTAAATCGTGACCTGCTGCAGAGAAGCCGTTCAGAACCTGCGTTTTCTTTTGCAACCTGCTGGAGTGCCTCAGTGTGATTTCTGTCAGCTGAGGAAGGGAACGGAGCTTTCTGCCAGAAACTTTTCCACTTCTTGGAACAGCAAGGATACAATAACTATTAGCTGAAATGAGAAAGCAGAGCCCTTTGTGTGATGCAAGGGTAGTAATATGTGTAATGTTGGCAGGATTTATAATTTTACAGAGCTATATTTTTTGTTCCCGCTAGCGATGCGGCATCCCGCAGAGCCCTGCAGCTGGCGCTTCAGCAGCTCGCAGAATCCCAGCCAGATGCAACAGCAAAAAACCTTCTGCAGTCACTTCAGTCTTCAGGGATCAGCGGCAAGGCTGGAGCTCCCAGGTGCGGGATGAGTTGCTTTGTGTGGAACCACTTCTGAATTGCTGGTAGTTATTCTTCCCTTCAGAATGATTGCTTTGCTGCAGCTTGTGAGAGGTGTTAAAGCATTTAGAGGCATAGTTAGTAATGATTATTCAAATTTTACTCTTTTACTTCTTTCGTGTCTTCTGTGAAAGCAGAAGAATTTTCTTGGTGTAACTGCTGGTGGATTGAGTCCAAGTTACATTTGTACTTCTGTTAAACTTGTTTGGAGCGACGAGGAATAAACTCTTACGAAGAAGCAATCTCCAAAATGATTAAGAAAGAGGATTTCCTAGCCCGTCTTGTGTTCAGCTGATGGAATTCAAGACCTTATCATTCATAGGAAGAAAACGAAGTTTGAAGTTCAGATGAGAAACATGCTGCTGTTGTATAGCGGTAGCATCTGGAAACACCAACTAGGGAGTTGTTTCTAAACAAGTTACTGTTTCTAAAAGGTGATTTAGGGTTTTGTTAGGCTGATAGAGGCCCCAAAGTGCCATCCTGCACCTCCTCTGTCCACCTCTTGCCTCCTGGCTGAATAGAGGTGTAGCTTTTAGAAAAATGTCTGATCTTGGTTCAGAGGTTTGCAGTGATACAGTATTTACCCCTCAGGTGACTGTGTCAGGGTGGCTGGCCTTGTCCATCAGGATTCTTACTACCTTATTTCACTTTGGAAGAGAGAGAGAGAGATCAAAATGGGGTGGGGATCCTCAGGAAGCTCAGAGGTGGGATCTGCTACCTGAAGTGGAGGAAGGAGGCAAGAGTTAGCATAAATCAGAGCTGAGCGGTGTGCCAGGAGGGAATGTAAGCTGAGAAATGGTTTGGCAATCTAAGACTGTGAAGCTCTGACAGTAAAGATGAGCAGCAGAAATCTTGAGTCACTGTTTGGGCAGTCTCAGTTGGCAAAGTATTTAACTCGTTTCTGTAATGCCACTGGAAAGATCCAAAAATGATCTTTCTCATGCTAAGGCTTTTCATTCCCAGCAGGTGAGATTTAGCCTCCTTTGTGCCATTCAGGAGTTCTGAGTGTTAAACAGGAGCTGAAACACAACAAGCAAAACCCATCAGAGCTTATGAGCACCGCTTGTTTCTTTTAAAAGCTGAGAGTTTAGCTGTATTTTTTTCTGCTATAAAATAGCCTCCCCAATGAGGTGGTGTTTTGGCTTGGTGTAGATGAGCCAGTTCTGGATTAGTAGGTGTAAGTTATGTACTGGGAGCTGTAGATTTACCCGTCTTCCATTTTCACAACAGTAAGAGCAGTGGATCTGCAGCTCTGCTGGCACTCTCCTGGACATGCCTGCTAGTACGCACGGTCTTTCCAACACCTGACAAGAGACAGGGAGAAACATGGAAAAAACTGGTAGGTTCTTTTTGGTTTGCAGAAATACCCTTTGGAGATGAGGACTTAAGTATCTCTAATGGCTTTAATTTGCTGAAACATTGCACATAATTCTGAATGTGACTAACAATGTCACGTTAAAACCTGCATTTATAAGATGATCTTTGCTTTCTGGTGTGTTTTGGTCTCTCCTATTCTGCTGGAGAAGGCAGGAGATGTATAAAACATGGACTGGGGCAGTCTTGCACCTGGGCAGGCTTGCTCTGCACACTGTGGTGTATGTCCGTGTTTCTAGACTAAGTTGTGCTAGTTGTGCCTCCAGGGTGCTGTCTGAAGCGTGCCGTGAACTGCCTGTGCTTCCCTGCCTTGCCTGTGATATTCTGTCCTATGGTGTTAAGTAGCCTTTTGCTTTCTTTTTACCTGCTTTAACAATCTGTCCCTGGGACCACGCTCACAGCACCTTGGAATGCACTTTAAGAAGACATGTAACTTGATATAAATTGTTCTTTTCAAAGTCAGAGTTTCCAAAACTGTTATGCATAGTTCTGCGAAGTGGTATGTATGGGATGAAAACAATGGCAGCTCCTAATTCTGCCTGTCGGAAGAACTTACACAGCCTAAGGACTTCCTCATAAGCAGATGGAGTTAATCACTGGCATCTGACACTTCTTGTTTGATACAAGCTCTCTGAGAAGCAGGTTCGTGAGGGTTTTCTTGGCTGTTTCCCTTGGCAGGTGGAGGTTCAGTGTTTACTCCTATTGGAAGTCTTGGGAGGTTCTCATAAGCAGGCAGTGGCTGGGGCGGTGAAGAAACTGAACAGGCTGTGGAAAGAGGTGATGTATACTTTATGTAACTTTATTCAGAAGCAATTCTAGTTTCTGTTGTGTTAATATGCTTTGTTTGTTCTTTTTCCTCATCAGAACCAAGATCTGGTGGATCAGTACCTATCTGTCATTCTTGGTCTTGAACCAAACCAGAGCTATGCTGCAATGCTGGGACTTGTGGTGCAGTTTTGCACAGCCCAGAAAGAGATTGATATTATTAAACGCCACAAGGTAAATCTGCCATACTGCTTTTTTTTGTTGTAATAAGTAGCATTGCTTTTCCTCGTGGAGAAGGGTGGGGGGACAGATGCATCAGTGATGCTGGTACCTTCCATCTGCCCCTGCTTTCATTTTCCATCAATTCAGTAGTAATGCACTTCTGGTTAAGACAGTGGGATGGATTTATAGAGGAGGTGCCAAGTATGTGGGTCTTCACTGTGGCCTGTCATTTTACACAGCTGGCCAACACTGCAGCTTGCTGCCTTCTCCCTTGTTGTAGGAATGGAAGGCAGCAGCTAGCCTTCAGTGGGTTTTGAGTGTTGGGCTGGCGCGTACAGCAGAGAGCACTGATCTCTGCTTGACCGTCTTTTGTGAGGATGGAAGCAAAGCTTCTGCTTAGTGGGTAGGGCTGCCTTCCAGAGAAGAGTGAGATAGAGTGTCATGCCTGGCTTACCAGTGGTGTGCAGGGAGCTGTGTAGGTTGTGACGTGGCCATAACTGGTGTTTCTGCTTGTTCAGAGTGCTCTTCTGGATTTCTACATGAAGACCATCCTTATGAGCAAGACAAAGCCTCAGAAGCATGTGCTGGTGAGGCATACTCTTACAGGGCTGTTTATGCTTTTGTCCTATGTGCAGTGTCTGCTGCTGTGCTGAGTACTTTGTTCCCTTTGCAGGACAGCTGTTCCCCAATTCTTCGATATGTCTCTCACACTGAATTCAAGGACTTAGTTTTGCCAACTCTGCAGAAATCTCTGCTACGGAGTCCTGAGAATGTAATTGAAAGTGAGTCTGTCATCTGTACATTGCTCTGCCAAAGAGCACAAACAGTTGTTCCTTAGAGTTCTGGAGTTGTGGGGGGCATGCATCCCTCTGGACTGTGCTTATGGGTCTGTGAGCATAGGCAGCAGGATTGTCTGGTGTCTAAGGGCTGGATGTGGAGAAGCAGCATTTGTGGTGTGTGATCCCAAGTGTCTGGGTATGTGATAGCTACTGTTTGAGCTGCGGACAGAATTTCACAGCTGAGTGCTAAGAATAATCCCGAATTAATCTGTTGATTGGGCATCAGTTTCAGTGTTTGTCCTCCTTACTCTTTACTAGCCCTGTCTGCTCTTGATGTGTGCTGTGGAGAAGAGTGTATTAAAATGCTAAAATCAGTTACTTACCAAAATATGATATGACATTATCTGTTCTGTCTTCAGCAATCTCTTGCTTGCTTCTATCTGTGAACCTGGATCTTAGCCAGTATGCTCTGGACATTGTGAAAGGACTGGCCAGTAAGTACTTAATTCTAGAGGGAGTGATGAATTCAGAATAAGGCTTTCTTCAGCTTTCTGGCTGTACCTGTAACAATTTGGTTACTGGTGACGAGGTTGATTTATTTGAGTGGGAGGATGATACTGTAACTTGGAACTGGAATAGTTCACGTGACGTTCCAGAAGCTGAGTCCGGCCACACGTAAAGGTATGTACTTGTCTCACTGATTTTATGCATTTTTGATAAGTAGCTCTTGGCTTGTGCATCATTTTCTAGGTCATCTGAAATCCAACAGTGTGCAGCTGATGGATGAAGCAGTTGTTGCATTAAAGAATTTGGCTCGACAATGTAGTGATCCTTCGGCTGTGGAGTCACTGGGCAGACACCTTTTTGCCATCTTAGGAGGTGAGTAAATTGGGGGATAAACGAAGGTTTGTTGGCTTCAAGGAGTTTTGTGTATTTTATTTTCTGTTGGTTTTGACTGTCCGTATGGTAGGAGCTGCTCAGCCTGGGTCAGGGGTAATGGGGCAAGCTTTTGTATTTTAGAGAAGATACTTGATGTAGCACGTTGCCATTGTCTGTAAGTCAGCCGTCACTCGTTTGTTTCTTGTTGGCAGGCTCAGAGGGGAAGCTGACAATTGTTGCTCAGAAGATGAGTGTCCTTTCAGGTGAGGATCCTAAAAGAAAACTGCTTCTCTAGTGGAGCAAATCCAGCAGATGGCTGAATTAGAGGGATCTGAATTTGAGCCTTTAGGAATCCCTGCCTGGTTATTCTGTATTGGCTATGGTTAATGTCATACAGGTTGCTGGATACTGCATGCAAATTCTTGACTTTCTCGTCAAAGGAAATAGTTTGCTAATAGGCTAAAATGTTTTCTGAAAGGAAGAAGGTGACTGTATCTTGGGTAAAAATGAAGACAGGATCCTGTAGTGTTGGTTCATGGCGGATGTGACATCCAGGTGTAGTGACAAGAAAGAGAGATGTCTGCGCAACGACTGAAATGTGATTGTTTTGAGATTTTGCAGTGAGTGCTGGTACTTTGGGAACTAATGAGAGAAGTCTCCTTTCAGGGATTGGCAGCCTTAGTCACCATGTGGTTTCTGGGTCATCTAGCCAAGCTCTTACTGGAACCATGGCTGAGCTCTTCATCCCTTTCCTGCAACAAGAAGGTGAGGTCTCTTGCTTTTGTTCTGGGTTTGCTAAGCCGCTTTCATCTTGAGCAGGCTTTTTGTATGGCCTGTTATTCAGGATAAATCCTGATTCTTGCCTGGGGTGTTATAAAATCCATTGCACTGTTTTGATGAGCAGCCCTGTGGAGACAAATGTCATGCCTGTCAGAAGCATGTGCATTCTTTTCCTTCCTCACCCCAACATTGTTACCTGCTTTCTGTTTTGTGTGTTCCTGTGTTTTATGCAATTGCCGTACTGATGTGAGCTCTGTGTTACTTCCTAGTCCATGAAGGCACGTTGGTTCATGCGGTCTCTGTCCTGGCTCTTTGGTGTGTTCGGTTCACCACAGAAGTCCCTAAGAAGCTGGTAGAATGGCTAAAGAAAGCATTCAGCCTTAAAACCTCTACTTCAGCTGTGAGGCATGCCTACCTGCAGTGCATGCTGGCCTCTTTCAAAGGTAAAACTGTGCAGCTATTAATAACTCTCTTGACTGCATGGCTTAAGAGAAGAGTAATCAACTTTAGTATTTCTTAATATAAGTGTGTGTGGATTAAGAAAGATTTTTGTAAGGTGATATCTGTTCATTAACCTTCTTCATCTTTGTCCTTAAACCCTCTTTTGCCTTCAAGCTTTTAAAGATAGCTTATCTCCTTGTGTAACTATCACCATCCATTGTGATTTTTTTTTCCTATATCCCCAAAGTAATTTTTGATTGATTTATTTCTGTTTTATAGATTGTAATGTTTCTAGCCAAGGGACCATGCTTTTACTTCATACTTCACCTCCGACACTGGGATTGTAGTATGTGGTTTTGGCACTCAGAAGCTTTTAAAAAAAAAAAAAAATCCAATTTTTGGAATCTTCACAAATTCTAAACTTCCGGTGATCCTTTTGAGATTTGTTTCTGTTGATTATATCCCCTGTGACTTCAGCACTTCATCCACAGGTCAATAGGTGACCAGTCTGATCCCTGTATGAGATCTCCCTTTCTTGTTGATGCCGTATGAATCAAAAAGATGGTATAGATTTCCTTGAGAGATCAATAACAATATATTGTATAGGTACAAGGGGTTTGCCATCTTTTTCTCAACATGGGTATGAGTGAAACTGTAATTCTACATTTTTCTGTTGTAGCTGCCAGGAGTTTGTGTGTTACCATAGAGCTGGAAAAAAAAAAACCAAACTCAACTTTAAAAACTAGTTAGGTATCACAGGAGGCTGGTCCCTTCAGAGAGATCAGTATGGAAAACCTGAAGTTGCTCATGCTTGGCAGGGGCTAGGGGGATTACATGTGTCGTGTGTGGCTGTTCAACGGATCAGGGCCTACGACATTCATATTCCAAAATAATTTACTCAGCGCTGGAATGCCGACTACAGTTGCTTTGGCCCAGCCAGTGAAGTATCTGACTGGGACATACAAGATACATATTGTAACTCTTCCAGGTTTATGGTTAAAACACTACCTGCAAATACTGGATGTACAAAATTGTAACGTCTTTTTGTGTGGTGTTTTTTTTTTTTTTTTTTTTTGCATCATGTGTGAGGTGTTGCTTGTGGAAGTATCAGGAATGCCTAGCTCAGTCCCCTTGGAAGCAAGGGTCGCGGATCAGCGGGATTCCTTGGCTTGTGAATGACTGAGATGGAACAGATGGCTGTGGCTTGCCAGGAATTTACTTTTGCTTTCTTAAAGAAATGTAGTCTTTAAAGTCAGACTTCCTGTGATTTGAACGAATTCCTTTTATGTAACTGAATTAGCATTTTCTTTTGCATCCCATGAACAGAAACTCAGATTGAGATGGGATCATTTTATCTGTGAGGAAAGGACTAAAGTGGTTATCATCTTCATAGCTGAAGTTTAATCATAGCAGTGACTGGCAAATACTCTGCGAGGTTCAGTCTTCTCCCTATGTGTCTGGTTTGCTTCTTGTGTCATAACAACAGAATAACCATTGATACCTTTGGTGTAACATGTGAAGGACCACATTTTGCGATTTGTCTCTTTCTGTGTCCTCAGGTGACACATTATTACAGGCAATGGACCTGCTGCCAATGCTGATCCAGACAGTAGAAAAAGCAGCTTCTCAAAGCACTCAGGTTCCCATGGTAACTGAAGGAGTTGCTGCAGCTTTGTTGATCTGCAGGATGTCTGTAATTGAGGGACAAACTGGTAAGATCACAAAACATCTTGGCAGAATCCAATATGAACAAGTTCAGAGGAATAACACTTTTTCTTGACAGCGTGCATGAGATGCTCCTTAATCAGTGTATTGCTTCTGTATAGAGAATCACTGCCCTCTGGTAAACCAGGGAAAGATTTATTCCAGTCTCTCTCAGTGATGTCAGTGAGGAATTCCTGCTCTTCTGTGGCTTTGCAAATTCCAGCTTCCATTCACTTGGGGCAGTATTTCTCTTTATTCTGACAGAAAATTCACCCAGACGTGCTAGGACATGATTGACGCATTAAAAGTGTTTCTTGTTTGTCATTTATGTAGTAGTCTTACAAACTGTCTTTGGAAAACAGCAGGACTAGAATTCTGTCTTCCATTAGAGCATATTACAAGAACTGTCTGAATTCATACATCTGCCAGGACATAAAATTCAGATATGTTCCACCTATCAAAAGCAACACAATTTACTCCTTTCCTTTGTTTTTCGGAAGACCTGCCCTATTAAAGATTTTACATTTCACAAGTGTAAGTCAGAGAAATACATTTTTCTTTTTTTTTTTCAGCAGGTGTTTTTTAGACATGCTTGTAGTTCTGAATGAGAGATGAGAGGCTTTATAACTGAAGACAAGCAAAAGCTAGAAATAGCTTCAGTAATTTCAAGAGACAGAATTCTACTGTATTGTATGTACCCTGGCAAGTTCTTACTTATTTTGATAAGTCCTTGATAGACATCTGTTCTTTTCCTGTCAGAGTCAAAGCTGAGTGGCTTCTGGCAGCTGATTCTGGATGAGAAAAAACAAATTTTTACGTCTGAGAAGTTCTTGCAGTCTGCTTCCGAGGAAGGTAAATCATCAGTTATTGTGTATCCAGTTACTCTTTAATTCTATTACTTAGTACTTATGAGAGCTACTGTTGCTGTTAGCCCTGTTCTATGGTCCTTGGAGGATCCAGTTTCAGATTGAAATAAACAGTGTGCTCTTTTAGAAGTACATCTAAATTAATTGTAGTCTGACAATAAATTAATTTATTGCTAATGAACCCTGGTTATCAAACATTTACAATTCCAAATCTGTATATTCTGTAAAAGTCTTTCCAATCCAAAAAAGTGTCTGTGTGGTGTCCCAGCTTGTAAGTAGATAGTTGCAGCCAATCTAAGGGACATGGATAAGCCTAAAATTAGGAAGAAGATGAGGAACAGTAAAATAAAGTGGGAGAAGAAGACGTGCATGAAGCTTGTAAGATAATGTGGGGGAAGAGGAAATTAATTGGGTTATACATTAGTCTGCCTATGCTCTATTTTGTTCTCTTGTGTTTAAAGATTAATTGAAAAAGAAATGGAATGCGCCCCACAGAAACATTACTGACTGCGTTTTAAACTGAAAGTTTTGCAAACATGTTCATGAATGGTTTCGCTGAAATGAGTTCATTTATCTTTTGCACAAAGCTTTGAAAAGGGAAATGGGAAGCAACGGCATTTCTCCTTTGCTTGCTGTGATCACTGTTTCCTGAAGGCAATGTGTGTATCCATTCATTTTCCCTCCCAAGTCTGCGGGTATCCTGAAACAATATGACTTGGAAAATTTTGTATTGCTGCATTAGGATGTTAGCTCCAAGAGCTAATGCTGGTATTCTGAGAGTAAGCATTTTTGTGATTTGTTACTGGTTATTAGTGAACAAAAATATCCAGCTGATGTGTTTAACATCCCCAAGGTGTCTGGTGCCTTGAATGTCAAAAGTCACCTGTACCACATTTAATATGGGTTACAACCCACCCCACGTTTCAGGGCTTTCTGTTCCTGCTTTTGTTATATGGTTGGACATTGCTATACAAACCAAAGGGCCTACTGACAGCAGAAGCTGAGATGATGGTATGAGGTAAAATACCAAGGCTACTGTTCATGTAGCATTATGCACCTTTGTATGAATTCGTTATACATTTTATTGTCGCTGAAGACATTTCAGCAGTGTTCAGGAATTAACAGTATTGATGCAGTGAGCGTGGTGTTTATTATTTGGTTGGCTCTGTTTGCTTACACAAAAATAGGCCTCTCATACTGGTCAAGGAAATTCTGCTGGAAGGAAGCTAACAACATTTCTGTTAGCTAATGGTTCTGTTTCCAGTCTTGTCAGATCTGAGTTGGACTCATTTCTGGCTTCATTGAGAGGTTTATGTAGAGGCGTAGCTTGGGCAGTTACTGTAATGTGTCCTGCTTGCTGTTTGTTCATTCTCAGGTAAAAAAAAGTCTGCTTCCTTATGAAATCACACGCTATTTTAAATGTTTGTCTTTTCCCACAGCAATGTGTACGGTACTGCAGCTGACAGAGCGCCTCCTCTTGGATCATGCACAACGGCTCCCTGAAAGTAAAGTTCAGTACGTAGAGCGCACTTGCTGCCACTGATCTGTGTCAGATTCCTGAACGTTATCGCGGGCTGTGGAGAGGGTGGGCCTGGGACTTTGCACAAAATGCTGTACAATTTGTACTTTTGTGTCCATTTGGTTTGCAGAGCTACCTCCGTTGCTAAACCTGTTTATTTCTCCGTTTTCAGGCAGTATCACCGTGCCCTTCTTGCAGTACTGCTGAGTCGGACCTGGTATGTTCGAAGACAGGCCCACCAAACGGTTAGGAAGCTCTTGGCCTCTCTTGGAGGGTACAAACTGGCCTATGGGCTCTTGGAGGAGCTGAAAGTGGTTCTCAGTTCTCATAAGGTGAGTAGTCAAGATGGCTAGTCCCTGCTCAGTTGTTTGTATGCTGCCGATCGGCTCCCTACCCTAGGTTTGCTGTTAGCATTGACATACAGTGTGCTAGGAAAATGATTCAGTTCCAGCTTTGTGATCCTCTAGAATGCCACTTGTTAGTAGATTACTGCTATTATTTTATCAGTGTCTCTGGTGCGTGAGGCTGCATAGTCTTCCCTATATGCACAGAAGCCACGTTATTCCAAATTATTTGGGAAGGAAGCTGCAGTTTTCCATGTTCTTCTATTATTTAAATGCAAATTTAATTCCCACTGGAAGACCAAATACGTAGTTCCTTTCTTAGTATCCTAGTTCTTTGGCCCTGGCTAATAGTTCAGACTGCCTATTTAAAACAAATGCAATATAAATATTTTAGTAGCAACTAGTATCAAAAATGAAAAGAATTTAAAAAAAAAAAAAAGAGGGGAGGGAAACAGTAAGTCGTATATTATTGGGCATGCTGCTAAGCCAGCAACATGTCGAGTTGCTAAATAGATTAAGTTGCATTAATTAGGTACCAAGGGTCAGACTTCGTAAACAGTCTCCCTGTGTCACAGACACAGCCTGAATAAAGTATTTTTGAAAAGACATTGGGTAAAATTAGACAGCAGAACTTGGGCTTACTGTTCCTAGCCAAATGTCCAAAGTCCTCTTTGCTAAAAATGATAGTTTTAGTTTTATTTTACCTTGGCTTGCCAAATCTAGTAGAATTGTCCGTTCTTAGTCTTTCCATCACTGTTAGCTCCCTGTGCTTTGGTTCCACTGTTATCCTTTATCCTTTATTTTCTTTGAAAACTTCAGGTTGTTAGCACTTTCAGAGGGAGCTGATTTTTGGTATTCAGTATGGTGTTACTGTAGGAAAGTGTGCTCAGGGCTCAGGAAGGCTTGCTATGATATTAATGACAAGGTGTCCCCTAGATTATGCCTCAGGAGGTCCTGGTGATGGAATCGGGAGAGCTGTCAGAGCTAGGAAAGACATACATTCCTCCCCGCGTACTTCATGAGGCACTATGTGTCATCTCAAGTGTGGCAGGGCTGGATGTGGATTCCTTTGAGACAGAAAAGCTGGCTCTGGAGATGCTGCTGGTGAGCCATCATCCGTCTCTAGGTAAGCAAGGGATAAGACCACTCTCATTGGCAATGTATGGTGGGTTTTTTGTTTTGTTTTGTTTTAATTTTACCATTTTGTTTCGTTGTATTAGTAATCTGCTTCGTATTTATTATGCTTATTTATACTTCATGCTAGTGGCAGTACAGCCTGGTCTTTGGCCAGCCCTCCTCATCAAGATGAAGATAGATCCCAAAGACTTTATTACCAAACACCTGAATGACATATTACCCAGACTCACTGCCTACACTCCAGAGAACCAGGTGATAAACTTCTGCTTTTCTTTTGTTAGTATGAGAAGGTACTTTGTAAGAAAAGAATTTTTTGGAGGAGTTAAGTACTAACTGGTACATCAGGAAGGAGATTTGTCTGTAATGTGGGGAAAAGGCAGGTTCAAAGAGAATGTCTCCAGAGAAAAAAGAGCTAGGATTTAAGGGGGGAAGAATGTGTACCAGCAGCTGAGTAGAATTCCGGATAAGGTTTTGGCACCCACTAGATGAGGAATTAGAACTTTTGAAGGGTGTTGCGCTCAGAGAACGTAACATGGCCTGCTTCAACAGGGCATACATACTCTTTTGAAACAAACTCAAGGAAAACCGATCATAGTGGTTTTTTTTCTTTGTTTTCTTGATAGTCATCCATGAATGCAGTGGGATCTCTCTCTCTGCTTTCACCTGCTAGAGTGCTCCCACAGCTCATCAGCACCATCTCAGCATCAATGGAGAATCCAGCTCTGTGCCAGGTTACTCGAGAGGAATTTGCCATCATGAAGACACCAGAGGGAGAACTGTATGACAAGTCTATAATACAGAGGTAAGACTTTACAATTTCTTTTCTCTGTGAACACGGGGATTGATTCCTGCTGGCATCTAGCCAGTAGGTGAGTGGGTTTGTCAGATACTCTTTTCTGCACAGGGGTTCCTAGATTTGTGTGCCTGAATCTTAGTTCAGAGTAGTGCTGACTCTTCTACTTCCTTTCTCAGTGCTCAACAGGATAGTATGAAAAAGGCTAACATGAAGAGGGAGAATAAAGCTTACTCTTTCAAGGAACAAATCATTGAGCTGGAGCTGAAGGAGGTGAGTTGATGGGAATGGGAAAGCCATAAGCCTGGTGTCACAACCATCACTATCTCATCTGTTTTGTTGCATGGCTTCCGGCATATGTATGTACACCGTTGGGAAAGATTCTCTTTATTTCTTTGAATACCTAAATGTTTTCTTATATCTGTACGTATCAGTTTCTCTTCTCTTCTGTCTGTATTTGTAGCAATTTCTGCTGTATTCTCTTGATTTGTGAGTGCACTTACTAGTTGGTAATACCTGTTTTTCTCTTCATCTCTTGTTCAGTGCATCTTGTGTGACTTTCTCAGTAAGGGTTGTTAAACAGGTGCTTCCATCTTGTTGACGGCCAGCAGTTGTGTTCAGTCTGGCCAGAGCAGCGTGTACACCTTGGGGCAAGAATTTGCTGAAAAGAAGGGAACATACCAGAGGTTGATTGGAGCATTGTTTTTTTAAAGATTGACTTCTCTTTGCTCTGGGTAGAATGATGTGTCCATCCAGTGTAGAAAGAGGCGGACAGCTCTCTGATGATACAAAATAATTTTTGACCAATTTAAAGCTGGGAGAAACTGATGTTACACTGCTAATAGGACACGAAAGTATTGCGAACCTGCAGATTTCCATTTTGTGACTTGAGAGATATGCTTAGAAGAATATTTTGATATGGTTTTAAAAGTAAATTGTGAACAACAATGTGTCCAACTTGCTCCACCACCTGACTGAGAGTATAGCGTTATTAATAGTTCTCAGTTAATAATGTCCATGGCTCTCTACTTAAAGGAGATAAAGAAGAAGAAAGGAATAAAAGATGAGGTGCAACTGACTAGCAAGCAGAAAGAGCTGGTGCATGCACAGCTGGAAAAGGAATCTCAGATAAGAAAACGACTGAAGGAGGCAAGTTTTGTTGATCTTTTTTTGCCAGCCCTGCAGCTACCAGAGTAATTTATGGTAATCCTTCAAATTGTTTCTCTTACAGCTTGATAATGAACTGGAAACAGCCCTGGGACTGCTGGACACTGTTATCAAGAGAAAACCTCCTGGTCTAACTCAGTACATCCCTGGTCTCATTGGTTCCTTCTTGCCGCTTTTTAGATCGCCTTTGGCTGCTCCAAGAATTAAGGATCCTTTTCTTTCCTTAGCTTCCTGTGTCATGCCTGCTCGACTTAAAACCTTTGGTTAGTATTTGCAGTTGCTATTTAAGGGCAGGGCGCATTATTTTTATGGCAGGGTGGTCAAAATCCGTGCTCTTACAAGCTGTGGATCATTACCATATACTACAGATAGCCAAGAGAAAAAAACACTGTGGAACAGTGTTTAGGGAGGTGACTGCAACATGATCACACTGCTGGATAGATCTCGGTTTGGTCTGACGTCCTTAGAAAAGCTTGGAATCACTGATATTTCATGACAGCCGTTGCACAACAAGAAGGGTTTGCTCCTTGTTGGAGGGAACACACAATAGTGTTCATTAGCACAAAATGTAACTATTATGAAGGAAGATGTCCCCTGTAATCCTCAGGGCTGTGCTTCCTTCTCTGCACCTCTTTTACAGCCTGTGCTATTTCATAGAGCTTTGCTAGAATTCTTGGGTCTGTGTTCATGAGGATTTTTCTCTAAGAAATGTTTGGTTTTAGTCATATCATGGATTTTTTTTTTTTCTTTCATACCAGGTACTTTAGTGAGCCATGTGACCTTGCGCCTGATGAAACCAGAATGTGAATTAGATGATTCCTGGTGTCAAGAAGAGCTGCCTACTGCTCTCAACAGAGTTGTTAGCTTGCTGCATGCCCATACCATTCCTAGCCGAACAGGCAAGGGAGAGCCAGGTAAAAAGTACTATAGATCTGACACCCCCACCCCAATAACTTAGCTGTTTTAGTTTTCATGGTTTGTATAATTTTTTAACAGGTGAGACTTCACTTTTTTTTCATTTTAAATATGAAAAACGGTAACTTCCTCATTAAGTTTTTTTTTTGTGTGTGGTGGCAGTAGTAGAATTGATGTTACAAGTACAGTAAGTGTAGAAATGAAATAACTTTTTTCTTAAAATGATTCAGACAAATAATAGTAGTGAAATTAAGGCTCATCTTTGGTAAGGACAGTTCAGGCATTTCAACACCACTTAGCATAAGTGATTCAGTGAGACTAAGTGGAAAGACAAAATAATTGCTTGTTATCTGCGATCTCAGCAGTGAAGTGCCTGTGGCCTCTTCTTGTTTTCTATGTAGTGCTGCAGTTCATGAATATTTTATTCTGGCATGGTTGCAGAAGAAGCAGTTCCTTCCTACTTTGTAACACGAGGGCAAGCACCAATATTTTTACAGTGCGAGAATATGACCTGGGCTAAAATGAACCATTTTTTCATGTTTTTTGTTGTTGTTTGTTTTGTTTTGTTTTTGTTCACTGGGTTAGTTTTAATCTAGATCAGTTCCAGAATCTGCTTCATGATGGGGCGTGCAAGTACTTGTATCACCACATGCTAATAGATAATAGTGCAGAAGAGGGAAGGGAAGTCTGCTTCTTTTGGAGGCAGGGATGGCTTAGGCTGTCTTTACAAATATGGTGTACTGTAGTGATAGAGGTGCTTCATCCAGGCTTTGGAGTTGATCATCGTCTAGCTCACTCAGAAACTGCTGTGGTAGACAGTTTATAAATTTTTAAAGGAAATTTAGGATTCCATGTGGTCCCTCACCCCAGTATTTCAGTTCTCCCCTTATGGTTCTGTTGCCAGTCAGATCTGCAGTTGTGTGACTGTGGCGTGAATAATCTCCGCTGCTGAGTAGCAGCAGCTGACCATGTTTGACCAGAGCACCACTTTAGTGCTGAGCATCTTGGTGATAATTCAGTGTCTCTACTATATCATTTATTTCCATAGTAAGTGCAGGTTCATTAACATTTGAATCTATTTTCATGATTATTTCCAGAAAGTAGTGGAAATATTTTCAATACGGTGCCTCCAGTATTTCCTACAGCGCTTATTTAAACGAATATCTGATTTTTTTTCACTTCTCCTGCAAGAGAAAGGAAGTAGGTTCCATAACACTTTGTTGGATGAGTCAAGTTGTATTCCCAACTAGTTTTTCCACAAAGCTCTTAAAATGCTTTTGAGTGCAGTCTTACGATACTGTTTAGTAGAGGTTAGTTTCTTCAGTTACCATGAGACCTAGGAGAGACCATACATCTTTATAATGTGGATGATAAAATTTATCACTCATTGCTGAAATGCCAAGATACCTTTTAAAATACCAGCTACTCTGTGTTAACAGAACATTTATCTTCTCAGATAAAGCCTTCTCCTCCCTGCTGCATATAGAGGGACAGTTGCTTAAGTCTAAAAATATCTGGCCGATAATTTAAAAAAAAAAAAAAAAAAAAGCGTAAAAGCAAACAGCGACAAAAATCCTACATCTGAGATGGAGGGGTTTTTACCTAAACTATTCAGGTTAAATAGTTAGGAGCTCACAGTGTGTTTGGTATTTAATATTTTTCCCTTGAACTACTTTTGCAGTATCCATGCCCTACATAAGCTGACTAATACTGCAGTATTGTATCTGCAGTGTTCTTCATCTGCATCTTAGAAATTTAAAACATGACATTCTCTGACAGCACAGATAGGATGTTGAAAGCAAACATTTTCCCTAGATATCCAGTACTTTAGTTTTAACAATATATAAAAACATGACTCCAACTAGAGGTCCACAGGTATATGTTCAAGAATACATTTGATACTTATCCATACGTATACTCAGATGGTAAGTAAGTGATGTTGACAGTTTAGCTTGAAACCAGAAAGAATCATTCTTTGTTTTTCTTTAGCGTAGTGTTTAGATTTTCTTTAAACTTTTTGCTTTGGACTCACTGGAAGACTGGAATGAGCATTTGTTATGTCCCATAGCTGAACCCCTGTGAGAAGGAAGATCAAAGTCTATAAAAACAGGAATCCAAAAGCTTTAATTTTTTCTAGGGGGAAGAGGGCTTGAGCCTTGTGCCAGAATTAGAGAAACCTCATTCTCAAGAATCCAAGTGAAGACTGGAGTGACAGGTTCGCTAGGTTGGTAGGAAGTGTTTAAAGGGAATACAGCTGGCAAATGAACCACTACTTTGGGACAAAACAACTTTAAAAATGAGTTAGTTAAATACAGGATCCACACAGGGATCAGGAACTTGCTTAGAATAAAATTGACTGTAATTTTTTTTTTTTTTTAAGTTTAATTCAACTGAATTCTCAGCGAGAGTGTACATGCAAACTTAATGCAGTTTAAATAATAGATTTTTAATTTCAACCCTCAGTGTGTGATGGATTTGTTGTGCTACCACCCCTCTGCGTATGGCCAGGATAGACAAAACAGTGGTTTTGCATGTCTATCTACTTTAATCCATTGAATTGCTTCAATTTCATTTGCTGCGTGCATTTTTTGAAATATTGTAGTATTGGAAGTAATTTGTAATCCTAATATGACTTTAATTACAGCCAGCTCATTCGTGTAGCAAGCAACAAGAGCATTAGGTAGATCTGAGTGCCAAATGTCAGTGTTAGAGCCGTAATGTTGCTGCCAGTAAGTGGCAAAGTGATAGTGGCTAAACAGGTGGCAAGCTGTGCAAGCTGCTTTCAACAGGCTAACCGTTGTCTGTGTGGGGTAAGTCCAGATACACACGAGACTACGTCCCATAGACCCTCTGTTTCTAGGGGCACAGAAATATTTAGGGTCACTTAGCATGTTTGTACATGAGGTTGAAGCTGGCCGTATCTGTTACAACCTACTGAAGTGTACATTTTACATCAGTCAGTATTATAAAAATAAAGACATGATGAACAGTTACGCTCACAGGATTGTTTTTCTTTTTCACAGGTGCTGCCCCATTATCAGCTCCAGCATTTTCCTTAGTCTTTCCTCTCCTAAAGACTGTTATGACTGAGACACCTCATAACAGTGAAGACAAGGAGGAGTTCCTGGTCAAGATTCTGCAGATCCTTATGGTTCATGCTCAGCTGAGATCATCAGCAAATGGCCAGGCTTTGCTGGTGGATGAGGTGAGAGTTGTGGGGATGAGATGACCTTCCTCAACAGCTGTTCAGATGAGGGATGGGATGAAACAGCTAACGTGTAAACTGGACAAAGCAGATTAATTCCGCCAGTTAGTTAACAATGTAAGATTGTTTTCTGTCATGGGTTTTGGCTGTGTGCATAGACCTAGGTTTTTATTGTGGTTCTTTAATAAGGAGTGTCATACGCAGGCAAGGTACTTTGGAGTCACAAGGCGTAAGGCTGTTTATCCCCTCATACTCTTTCAGAACGGCCCAGAGTTGCTGCCCCGAAGGGACATGTTGCTTCTGCTGACCCGGGTGATAGGAACAGGTTCTCCACGGTTACAGGTGAGTCCTTGGCTTCATAGCCACAGTCAGGATTCTGCCTGTTTTGTCAGCATTAACTGAGGGAAATATATCCACCTGGTTAAAATCTCTGAGGCTGGTGGTTGATACATTATTAATTGTCTCCTATGTTTATGGTATTTTTCTTGGGACAAAATGCCTGTATCTTTTTTTCCTGTGAGTTTTATTCATCAAACATATTCTTCAGTTTTCCACAGGTGTCATTCTATTCCTCCTCTAAGGCCTTGTTCAGTCAAAGAAAATCAGTAGTCACTCCTCCAAGTGACCAGCAGTAAAGTCTGTTCTAAGGGATGAGGTGGCAGAAAGACAAATAGTAACAAAAAGGCAAAGGATTGGAGTGAACTCATCAGTTCTTGTTTTCATCCTGAAGCCTCGTCACTGTTCTGTCAGAGTTTCTTTGCTTGTGATAGCGCTCAGTGCCCACCCTGTGCTTGCTTTGACCAAATGCAAAGAAGAAGAGGGCAGTGGTGGAATCTCTAATACTTCCTCATGGCATTTCAGGTTTTGGCTTCCAACGCACTGACCTCCCTGTGCACAAGTAGCAGTGGGGAGGATGGCTGTGCCTATGCAGAGCAGGAGGAGATTGATGTGTTACTTCAGGCCCTGCAGTCTCCATGCATGAATGTTCGAGATGCAGCTCTCAGGGTAGGTGGGAATAATTCATGGTCACACTGAATTCCTTAATTTTTTGGGAGGTGAATCTCTCCAACACTGATGAAGAGAGGCTTCAGCTGTGATGCTAGTCCTTGGGCAATGTGTCTGCAGGAGGAGGCAGTAGCTACTGAACAATAATGCTCTGAGTAATGCTTTTTGTGCTAGATTTACCTGGTGAAAAGGAGTGTACTATGGGTCTATCCACACCTTTGTTTTGTTAAAACAAGTGTAATTAAAATAATTTAACATTTTCTATTTACAATTGCATGGATCTTAGTCTTAAAGGGAGAAGCTGTCAAAAAAAATTGCTTTGTCTATATTGGGCCTGGTGTTTTCAGAAAGCTTCAGATTTAGTCACTTCAAAGAAGATTTAAAAAAAAAAAGGAGGGTGCTTTTTTTTTTTTTACCTTTGCCATGAAACATGTTTCTGCTCAGCTCTCCTGAGCTAGCTTCTCCATACTTAGGAGCAGAAAAGACTGTAGTCACTGGAGCACAACCTTGTGCCTACTTGCCTCTCTGCAAGATGCAAATGTAGCACTATTCTTGAATTTCACCATCTCAGCTATTAGCAACAGGAAGTCCTAGAACAGCACTGGCAGTGTACTGCACAAGTAAGCGTGAATTCTGACACTTCCAAACACAGAGAGCTTGACTTGGCAACAGTTTTAAGTGTTTTAAAGCATCTGTTTCTAAAATCAGATATTTGCACTGATTCTCCTGTAAATTAATTCAGGGACTGATGGAGCTACAAATGGTTCTACCAACCCCAGACAGCGATGAAAAGAATGGACTGAATTTGTTACGTCGCCTTTGGGTAGTAAAGTTTGATGTGGAAGATGAGATTCAGAAGTTGGCAGAGAGGTGAGAGTTCTTCCTGGCTGATTGGGTTGTAAGGGGACCTCTCTACTGCTCATCTTGTGAAGCTTCACAGGCAGGGGTTTTGCTTCCCACAGGTGGAGGGCAGCTTTAGGTGAGCCTTACTGCACATAGCAGTGGCTTCTCTACCTGAAGGGTGATCCACTGCCTCTTTGTGTGTGCTGCAGGTTGTGGGAGTCCATGGGTCTGGAGCTGCAGCCTGACCTTTGTTCTCTGCTGATCAAAGATGTCATCTACCATGAAGACGCAGTGCGACAAGCAGGTGCTGAAGCTCTTTCCAGAGCTGTAGCTCAGTATCAAAACCAAGCAGCAGAGGTTATGAATAAACTTACAGAGATTTACCAGGAGAAGCTCTATGTAAGTACTCTTGTTCCAGAGGGTTGGCAGGCCCAAGCTTGTGCTCTATTTTCTATCTTTTAATAATCATTTTTCCTTTTGTCTGCCCTGAGGATATGCATGAAGCTTACTGTTGCTGTTTGAGCTTATCACAAACTTCAGACGCTGGTCCTGAAGTTACCAGCGAGTATTGGCACCATTACACAGGTGGATGCTATGGCTTAGGTGATACAGGAAGACTGTGGCAGAGCAGGGGCTGGAATTAAGTCTTTCTGGTCCTAAACTAGCTCTCTGCTTGGTTTTTTTTATCATGCTCTTCTGCTAGTAGTATCATACCTCTCTGGAATATTTTTAAAATGGCATTGCAGGTGTGCTTGATGGTATTCGCTGTGTGTGTCTCCTTGGAAAAGGAATTCTGATGAAATTTCCCTCCTTGCAGAGGCCACCTCCAGTTTTGGATGCTTTGGGACGAGTGATATCTGAGTCACCACCTGACCAGTGGGAAGCAAGGTACAGTTACCTTCAGATTTATCTCATCATTTCCTGTGCACCCAAATGCAGTGTTCCAGATTTTTATTTATACATTCAGGCAGTGTAGAAATAAGGTAATGTTCAAAGAACAAAATATATGCAGTTGTATTGACTTGCTGGTTTCACGGTTCCTTCTGGTTAAGAGTATTTGTGCCCCTCAAGCAGGCTGGGCACACCAAATTGAGATGCTCTCAGTTCTGTCAAAATATTGGGTGCTATCTTCTGTATGCCCTTCTGGTAAGAACAGACTCTTTCCCTATCAGTCTCTCTGAATCTTGTTTTATCTTACTGGATTCCCACCTCTGTATAGGGAGTTGATTGTTTCAAGAGAAGCAGGCAGCAGTGCTAGCCTTAACGAACTGAACAGATTCCGGTTTGCATAATTATTTTTTGTCTGCTTGTATGCCCTATACAGGTCTAATTGGAGAGCATCCCCTTTGCTCTTTTAAGCTAATGTGTTCTTTAGTGCTGATGTACGTTGTTGTACAGCTGCTGTATTTCAGCAGTGGATGAAGTGATCCTGATGTCTGTCTATGTGTTGGCCCAAGTATCTGTCATGCTTAACCAGCATAGAAGACATTATATGGCTGAAGGATTGTTGTCCTTTTGGGAACCTGCAGCATGGGGTTATGTAATGGTATCCACGTAGCTTGGACACTCTGAAGCCCTTTGATTTCCTAGTGGCTCTCTCTTAATTTCTGTAATGCACTGCTGATAGCAAATATGATTGTGACCTCAAGCAAATGCTGTCAAAAGTCAGTAAGCTCACTCAGCTTACCATCTTTACAGGTGTGGCATAGCTTTGGCCCTTAACAAGCTCTCACAGCATCTGGACAGTTCTCAGGTGAAGCCACTCTTTCAGTTTTTTGTACCAGATGCCCTGAATGATCGCAGTCCTGAAGTCAGGAAGTGCATGTTAGATGCAGCTCTTTCAACACTCAACACTCATGGCAAAGTAAGTCTGAACACTTCTCTCTCTAGCAGTGGGAACAGGTGGGATGAAAATGTAGATACTGTGTTGGAGCCCATAGATTTTTTTTTTTTTTCTTAGAGGGTGTTGTTACTTGTAAGAGCCGAAACTTTCATATAGTAAGAATTTTTTTCTTCAGTGATTTTCTGTTAGTGACTAGTGTTGACTAAGACTGTGCTTCTTCTGTGTCATTTCTATAAAAAAGAAATAGCCCTGAATTAACTGGAGTTAAAATGGTATACAATTCGAGTAATAACAGTAAAATCATACCACAGATCTTTTAATTCTGGGAAGGTGAGATTTCCCTTTCAGGCCTCATGGGAAACAAAACTTGAAAGCTTGCTGATTGCTAGCTTAATTAAACTGCAAAATAACTGAAGTCGTTCAGAGAACTGAGGATCATCTTCCTCACTGCCAGCCCTTCTCCAGAGGGAGATGGGGGAGGTTTAGGGGATGCAAATTGCTCAGCTTCTTGTTTCCTCATGTGTGCCAGTCACCTTGTCTGGACAGTCCTCTACATTCCTGTTAAGCTCGGTGTTTCTGCTCTGTTTTCACTCTTGTGTCTCGCAACTGCCTTTATGACCTCTCTTGACAGGGCATGACAGTTGGAGTATTTTCATAATATTGTCTTCCCTTCCATTTCTTAGAAAAGCAGTGTGAAGTTTGCTTTGTCTTCCTGTTTTCTCTTTGCAAATGGAGCAAGCAAAAGAGCAGGCACTGATGTTTAGGCTAGCAGTCTTGCCTGGTAACTTGCATTGCTTCTGGCAGAACATCTTGCTGACAGGTTTGGGGATCTAATGTTTTTAAGAGTTAACTTCTCTCTAGCAGGAAATATTTGTTGGCTGTTGGGATGGCACAAGGTTTTATGTGATGTGGCATATTAAATGAACTGTAAATACTGTCTGATTGTTCAGTTTGTTGGCTCAGAGAAGAACAGACAAGTCCACTGAGCATAGCAGATCTCATTCTGAGTGGACTCTAGTGGCAAGTTCTGTGGTTTTGTTTTTCAGGACAATGTTAACTCTCTCTTGCCAGTGTTTGAAGAATTCCTGAAAAATGCTCCTAATGATGCCAGTTATGATGCTGTCAGGCAGAGCGTGGTCATTCTGATGGGTTCACTGGCAAAACATCTGGACAAGAGTGACCCTAAAGTGAAACCAATTGTTGGCAAACTGATAGCAGCCTTGTCCACACCATCTCAGCAGGTGGGTGCCTTCTTGGAGGAGTCCCCATGTTCCATGCAGACTCAGGTTAACACTATAATGTCAGAGAGATGAAAAATGGCTCTGGCGACAGAAAGCTCATTGTGGGTGTAGTCTAGGGGGAATTTACGTTAGTGATGAGTGTTTTGTGATCTGATAGCTGGTGGATTGTTCTACAGGTTCAAGAGTCAGTGGCAAGCTGTTTACCACCACTGGTGCCTGCCATTAAGGAGGATGCAGGAGGAATGATACAGAAGCTGATGCAGCTACTTTTAGAATCTGATAAGTATGCTGAGCGCAAAGGTGCAGCTTATGGGCTGGCAGGCCTGGTGAAAGGCCTTGGCATCCTTTCTCTCAAGCAGCAGGAGATGATGACCACACTGACTGATGCTATTCAGGACAAGAAGAATTTCCGTCGGCGTGAAGGTAAGGGACTTTTCCCTCCGAAGGGCTTTTCCTTCTGAATGCTTCACATTTCTCTTGTATCTACTACCACTGTGGTCATATCGAATGATACCTGAACCCTTGTGTTTGTTTTCTCTACATTTATTTTACAAAAGTTTGCAGAGAAGGAAATGGGGACTGTCTGTCATGATGCCATGGATTGTGTACTGTGTCCTAAAATCGGTCTGTTTGCATTGTGGTGGGAGAAAGTTATCTGGTCCTAGACAATACGCTTGCACCCCTTCCTCCTGTTTTCAAAGGCACGTGTTGCTAGGTGGGCTTCTGCCCCTTGAGAGACAGTACATATTCTGCTGCAGCTGGTCCAAAGGAGCTTTCAGATCCTAATTTTTCCCCTGTGTGGCTGGATGTCCTTATTTCTGCTTACCTAAGCTAGGACTCAGAGGACTGTTTTTAGTGCTACTGGGCCTCTTGCTGTCCTTTCTGAGACCACAAATCTCCACCACAGCGCTAGCCACAAGTGCAAGAAAGCAAGAGATTTTCAGTTTGTGAGATTTGAGTGCTTTTGGAGAAACTCTACAGATATCTGAGAAATTGTATTTTCTCTTTTCATCCCCTTTAAATGAAGTTGTGTTTTCCTCTGACTATCCTTTGTGTTTATTTAGGGGCTCTGTTTGCCTTTGAGATGCTCTGCAGCATGCTTGGAAAGCTCTTTGAGCCCTATGTGGTTCATGTGCTACCTCACTTGCTGCTTTGTTTTGGAGATGGGAACCAGTATGTGCGAGAGGTAAGAGGCCTCAAATTTCTGAAAACATGCAGTATTAGAAAACAGAAAAGGAATGGATATGCATACAGTTTGTAACTACGTAAACTGAGAAGGTGACATACGCCTTGAGACACTACTAATACAACTTGATTTTAATAACTGAAAGCATCTTATTTCAGTGGCCATTAACTGGGAGCTACTTGACTAGCTGCACTGTTGGACTTAGACACTATTTTACATGAAGGCTTTGTTCCCATTCAGTCTTTGAGTGAGGAAGGAAAAAATATGTGTCGTGACACACCTTGTAAATGTTCTCTTCTCCTTGGAGGCTGCAGATGACTGTGCCAAAGCAGTGATGAGCAACTTGAGTACTCACGGAGTGAAGCTGGTTTTGCCATCGCTTCTTGCAGCACTAGAAGAGGAATCTTGGAGAACCAAAGCTGGTACGGACCAGTATCTGACTGACATGACTAACTCACAGTTACTTTTGCTGTCGTTCCCCTTGCTTATTCCTTCATCCTTACAGATAGCCGTGATAGTTTACTGTCTCATAAGGGGACTGTGAAACTTACAGCTTTTGAAATACAAATAAGTTTCCTGTTGTATTTGAGCAAATTCTTCTTCCCTGGCAGATGCAAGGGACAGTTTTTATCCCTCGTCTCTCTAGAAGTAGTCCAGAAGCTGGATGTTTCCTTCCTGCCTCCCCCCACCCCCCCAGATGCCTCTTCCCTGGTACAAAACCAAAAAAATTAGTTTTTTGTATTTTAAAGTGGCTCAGAGTGGCTTAACGCATTTCAGCCCTTCCGTGTGTTCTCTGACTGGGCACTTGTAGATTTGAGTTTGAGGTGAATGTAATCATCTTCTCCTATCTCTTCTTAATGCTGTATATTATTTTGTGATTTTTTTTTTCTTTCTTTTTGTGTACTTCATGCACAGGGTCAGTGGAACTGCTGGGAGCTATGGCATACTGCGCTCCCAAACAGCTCTCTTCCTGCTTACCCAATATTGTGCCAAAACTTACCGAAGTACTCACAGATTCTCATGTGAAGGTGCAGAATGCAGGTCAGCAAGCTCTCAGGCAGATTGGGTCTGTCATCAGGAATCCGGAGATCCTTGGTAAGAACTGTCTATATCTAATGCTGAACAGCAGTCCTGACATGACCACAGTTCATAATAGCAAGGTTTATGTTCCTACATTTAGGATTAAATTTGAACTTCTGTAGAAATGAAACTACTCCTAGAACAGCATAACACGAAAGCTTCACAACCAGCTGCCTGTTTCAAGGCTTTCTGAATACTCCTTTCTGTTTTGTCAGCTAATGTTGATATGGTTTGCTGTGTTCTTATGCTTCTAAATGCTTTAAAAGGGTGTAGAACATCCTGTGAGAGGACACCAGCTTACCCTGAAATGCATTTTTGTTTTATGTACAAATAAAGTCTTTTCTCTCCTTTTTAAAAATGTTCAGCAATTGCTCCAGTTCTGTTGGATGCTCTCACTGACCCCTCCAGGAAGACCCAGAAGTGTCTGCAGACTCTACTGGATACCAAATTTGTCCATTTCATTGATGCTCCATCCTTAGCACTTATTATGCCAATTGTTCAGAGAGCTTTTCAAGATCGTTCCACAGACACCAGGAAAATGGCTGCCCAGATTATTGGGAACATGTACTCCCTCACTGATCAGAAGGTACAGTACTGAAAAAGCTCTCTGAATGTATGCTCTAGTGCGTAGAAGCTAAGAGAGAAAACACTAGGGATAATTTATTTGGTTTTAGGATTTTGTTATTAAGGTAGATAATATTAGAATTCAGGCAGCTTCTTTAATTAAATGTATGTAAATTAACAGACAGTGGCCGTAAAAACAGTGAAAAATTCTCAGGTGCTTGAGACTGTTAGCTTTGTACTTTGCTCGTCTAGATATTACCAGATTTATCCCTGCAAAAAAATCTTTTAATTTTTACCATGCACAAAATGCCTTAACAAATAAACAAGCAAATCCCCTACCAGTGAAACACAGATCAGTTGCTTACAAATGGATCCCAGGTTTGTTTGAAAAGTATTTGTAGAAATTCACTGTAGGCTAAAGAACTGTGTTTAATTTTTGTGCTGATAATCTCTACGTTTAAGACTTATGTAAATGTTAAGTGTTGGATTTTCCTTAGATACGAAGTGCTAGGTTATGGGTGAGCATCAAAAAGATTTTGAGTGGTTTGCATGGAACTGGCATTGTTTCTTGTGCTTACAGAACAATTCAGTGTGCTCCTTTGCAGAGTTTTAAAAGGAACTCTCAGGATGTTAAGGATGATCCCTAATAATAAGGGGCTGAACTGCCCTTTACATAAAGACGACTTAGGTTTCTTTCTCCTTTTGAATCTAGTTTTTATTCTTCGGGCTCTTTGTTTCAGGATCTGGCTCCGTACCTACCCAGTGTGACACCTGGACTGAAGGCATCTCTGCTGGATCCTGTACCTGAAGTAAGTCTTTCTGTACAAATACAGTTCATCTTTCAGGGCATTAAGTTAGCTTTCGTCCTCATCTTCTGTAGGTCTGTAATCAGGCTGACACATCTCTGTCTTAGTAACGTAGGGTATTTTGCAAATCTCTTGTTTCTCTTGTCTGTTAGGTGCGTACAGTGTCTGCAAAGGCACTGGGAGCCATGGTGAAGGGCATGGGAGAATCATGCTTTGAGGATTTGTTGCCATGGCTGATGGAGACACTGACATATGAGCAGAGCTCAGTGGACCGATCTGGTGCTGCTCAAGGTGACGACAGCTGTGTCTGAATACCAAGCTCAGACTTTCTCCTATGAAACCAGATTAGCTTGTTGTTTCTTGTGTTTATCAGCTCCATTACTTGCTTTTTTTCTCCAGGTCTGGCTGAAGTTATGGCTGGTTTGGGGGTGGAGAAGCTGGAGAAACTTATGCCAGAGATTGTAGCTACTGCCAGTAAAGTGGATATTGCTCCACATGTACGAGATGGTTATATCATGATGTTCAACTACCTGCCAATTACCTTTGGAGACAAGTTCATTCCCTATGTTGGTCCCATCATCCCTTGTATCCTTAAGGTATGTAGCAGAGACCTGAAGAGTTTCATTTATTCGAGGATAAAAAGAAGCCTCCAGAATATTTTAAGCATCATTTCCAGTAATTGAGACGTGTAGAGGCTTATCCAGTATTGTGCTGTCTTTTGTGGTCACTAATTTCTTGAAATCACCTTTGTCCGTTCACAACTCTAAGAGTTCATTTACTTTTTGTGGCTGAGGGAAAACATCATTTTGTTTTCCTTGTTGGTCTTGCCTATTGTGCTGAAAAAAAGAACAGTTTTCACAGACACTTTTCTCTCTGTTCAGGCACTGGCAGATGAGAATGAGTTTGTGCGGGACACTGCCCTGCGCGCTGGGCAGAGAATCATAAGTATGTATGCAGAGACTGCCATTGCACTTCTTCTGCCACAGCTTGAGGATGGCCTGTTTGATGATTTGTGGAGGATAAGGTAAGGTATAGCCACCTTATCCACAGACTTTCCATGCTTAGAAAACTGATGCGATTTAGACTTTATGTTGCTCCTCAAGCAAATGCAAAGACCTTCTATGAAGCAAAAGCAAATGTCTCTTTTTGCTTGTTGATTGAATGTGATGCCTTATAGCACTGAGTTTGAGAAGCCCTGCCAGCCATGGATCAGGTTTCGTGGTACCTGCAAAGCATTCCTACTGGATTATTAATTCTGATAGTGACTCTGAAAAGTACTTCCGAGGCAGCTGATGTGGCAATATTTAGCCCTTACATATTGTTTCTCATTTTTGAAAATGCTGAGTAAGTTATTGTTCTCCTGTGTATGGAAATGTGCAGTGGAGTGCTCACAGCTAATAGCAGTTGCTCAAAAATTAGTTGTACTAAGAGGCTTTTGTCAGCTGAGTGCTGATGGGTGCCTTTATCCCAGATGAATGTCTTTTGGGTTGAGACAGATACTGGCAATGTCTTGTTCCTTTTCAGAGTCCACACTATTCCCTGATACGTTACTTTGATACAGGAGCTCTCTCAACCACTGTCTGGTTTGGAATTCATTCCTTCCCTTTCTCTTTAGTGTGCTTCTCCACAGTCCTGTAGCAGAATGATCTTACGTATCAGCCCATGCAGCATTCCAGTGCTGACCTAGATCTTTGCCTTGCATTTTGTTCATGTCTGTATTTGACATATTTCTCTATTTGGACAGGTACTGCCTGATTACCCTGTCTGTAACACTTGACTTGCTTCCTGTTGTCAGGTTTAGCTCAGTTCAGCTCCTTGGAGATCTTTTATTCCACATCTCGGGAGTCACTGGAAAAATGACCACAGAAACTGCCTCGGAGGACGACAACTTTGGAACAGCCCAGTCAAACAAGGTAAAGCTGTTCTTGTCTGTTGTGCCTTTTCTTTTTTTTTTAAATCAGCATGGAAAACCTGCTGGAAAGACATTGAATAAACCTGTATTTTGTTCTTTTTATAAGTTTCAGGAATGGATAATGCAGTTTTGTGCTGTTTCTTTTCAGGCGATTATTAATGCTCTGGGTGTGGAGAGGAGAAACAGGGTGCTGGCAGGGCTGTACATGGGCCGCTCTGATACCCAGCTGGTAGTGCGTCAAGCCTCCTTACATGTCTGGAAGATTGTAGTCTCAAACACTCCTCGCACACTGCGTGAAATTTTGCCAACCCTCTTTGGGCTTCTGCTGAAATTCTTGGCCAGTACTTGTGCAGATAAGCGAACGGTGAGAAATTGAGTAATGCTTTCCTATTACTGCAGGTGACCTTATAAACTAATTCATGAAGAACACAGGATAATTCTCTTCTCTGAATCACTCTAAAGCTGTAATGATTTTAACTGGGCTGAGAATGAGCATATCTGAGTTCTCTCTTTGCTGAAGGCAACTGTGATGACAGTAAAACTATTTTTCTACGGCTACTAGTTATAGTACTGTTTCCATTGCTACAACTCTGTCTATACTGTAAACAGTAGTTTATAGTCAGAAGTTAACATTTGCTCAAAATTCAGCTTCTTAAGTTTTATAAAACAAAAAAATAGACAATTAATTAAATTTTTGGGGATAGGTTGCAGCACGGACATTAGGAGACCTTGTCCGAAAGTTAGGAGAGAAGATCCTTCCTGAAATCATTCCTATTCTGGAAGATGGACTAAGGTCAGACAAGAATGATGAAAGGCAAGGAGTCTGCATTGGGCTGAGTGAGATAATGAAATCTACCAGCAGAGATGCGGTAAGTTAAATAAGGAAGGTGAAATCTGCCATTTCATAGATATTTATGTTATGATGCAGGTGTTGCAGCTGAGACACAAAAATACAGTGACAATACTGGACTTTGTTTATGGACTAAATTCAGGGCTTAAAACTAACATGAGTTGCTGTTGAGGCAAATGTTCGCATTTGCATCTGTTGGTAAATTTAAAACATTGCACAGTTCTGACTTTTATGAGCTATAATAATAGAAAACATCTACAAGGTATCCTTAGAGTGCTGGAAATCTTTGATTAATCCTTCTTCGCTTCCAATATATTTCAAGCAAATGGAAACTTAGTTTCCATTATGCAAATTCTGGTTCTTAGCTATTTTACTGAGATGCATGTGTCCATTGTGTTTTAGATATTCTGTAATTTTATCTCTACATATTTAGGTACTGGTTTTCTCTGAGTCCCTAGTTCCCACAGTGAGAAAAGCGCTGTGTGACCCTCTGGAAGAAGTCAGAGAGGCTGCAGCTAAAACATTTGAACAGTTGCACTCAACAATTGGACATCAAGCTCTTGAAGATATCCTGCCATTTTTGCTGAAGCAACTGGTAAGCATTACTCAACATTAGTCAACAACTTAATGATGTTGTGGGACACGTTTTGAATGACTAGCTTAAAGGAGAAAGGAAGGTTGCAGTGGCAGACCTTCCAGCGAATGGCATTTCTATATTGTCTCCTCCATGGAGTCATGCTAGTCATTGGTAGTGAAAGTCTTGTGGCTAAGGCACAGGCCTAAGAATTGCTACATCTGGCTCTGCTAGGGAATTGCCGTTGTCACATCCATAAGTTGGCCAACATGCCTGATATGTCGCATATTTCAGATGTGACGTAAGAGCTTGGTTTATGTTTTCACCATATAGTATGAGAGCATTTTTAGACAGAAGGACCTGTGTAAGTGTTGGTTATATGATCACACGGTGAACTGTCACTTGAAATAGGGTTTAGCTTGGTGTGTTGCAAATTGTGTCTCAGACAGGTTTATGATTTTCTCTCTCCCTGTAGGATAATGAAGAGACATCTGACTTTGCTGTGGATGGTCTTAAACAAGTTATGGCTGTCAAGAGCCGCGTGGTGCTGCCTTATTTGGTGCCAAAGGTATAACTGGAAACAAATTTTAAACTTCAGAGCCGTGCTTTTTCCTCTGTTTGCTGCCAGTTTTCTTTGGACTGATATGCCAAAATATTTTGAAATTTTCTTCTGATTTTATGCTCAAAACATTGTCATTTGGGTTCTGATGCACTCATACATAAAACTTATAAATGGCTTGAGAATCTCTCTGAAGAATCTTTCTACTTGTCTCATTTTTAGTTTAGTTTTGTTTTGTTTTGTTTTGTTTTGTTTTGTTTTGTTTTGTTTTGTTTTGTTTTGTTTTTTTAGCTGACTACTCCCCCTGTGAACACCCGTGTGCTAGCTTTCCTCTCATCAGTGGCAGGGGATGCTCTGACACGGCACTTGAGTGTCATCCTGCCTGCTATGATGTCTGCACTGAAAGAGAAGCTGGGGACTAGTGAAGAGCAACTGGCAAGTAGCACGGCTCAGTTCTCTGTTATGACAGGTTGCCTGAAGATAGTGCTTTGGGTTTACTTCTCAGCATAGAATCTGTGTTCTCTAGAATCACAGATTGCATGTTTTAATTCCGTCCACTAGCTTCTTCAGGCTGAGTCTTCTTGCCTGGTGGCATATTGAGAGTTGAAAAACATATGCTTTCCAAATCCATTTGTATCCTTATAAAAGTCTCTTTGGCCTGCAACAAGATGCAATTCTCAGTTTACTTGTTCCTGGAGAACCGCCAGAGTGTCTAGTTAACTTTGTATTTATTATTGGTATAGAAGACTGAGAGATTAAAAGGGCTGAAAGGAGAAAATCTCCTATTTTGCACGCAGCGCTACTTCTAAACTGCTTTCAGAAACATCTGTTATTTGGACTCCAGAGAACATCCTGGAGCTGTGATTGCATATAGACATGTACGCAAGTTGGTGAATTGGGAACGTTGGTGATGGAGTCCTGTTGCCTGCTGTAGGTGCCTATTCACTCAGCTTCTAGCCCAAAGCTTGCCTGGAGATCTCTGGTACCCATAGCTGTGCTTGTAATTAGTATTATGATGCAAAGCCTTAATCTACCTAAATTAAAAAAAAAAAAGTTATCTGACAAGACCCACATTCTCTGAGCATGAATAAGACTGAGCAGACTGAGCTACTGTAATTTTTGGAAGTTAGCACTTCTGCAGCTGCAGAGCTACCTGTGCAACAGTTCAGGCCGCTTGTTAAATTTTGAGAGTTGATTATGTACCTATCTCTGCTCCAGGACTGGTGATCCATTCATAGCTTTTTCCCTTTTTTTAATTTTTAAAACCTGAAATTTGTCACTGAGTGAGTTTAAGGACTGAGTTACAAGTGGGAAGTTGGTTCTGAATTGAGCCTTTAATGGCAACGTGACCAGCTATTCCATAGGAAAAGATTAGTAAGTGTGGTATGTTGTAGTATTTCTCTAAGAGAGAATGTTCTGGACAATATGGGCAAACCTGGGGCTATATCTGGGTTTATTCTGTTTGAGAGTTAATGTAAAGTTTAATTTGGACTCTTTAGGAGATGGCAAACTGCCAGTCTGTAATCCTGTCTGTGGAAGATGATGTTGGACAAAGAATTATAACTGAAGATTTACTAGAAGCTACTCGCAGCCCTGAGCTGGGAATGAGACAAGCAGCAGCTGTCATTCTGAATATCTACTGCTCCAAGACAAAAGCAGACTATACTGGTCATCTCAAGAACCTGGTTTCAGGCTTGATACGACTATTCAATGATACCAATCCTGTAGTTTTGAATGAAAGCTGGGATGCACTTAATTCCATCACCAAGGTAAGAGGCAGCTTAAAAACGTTACAGTGGTAATGGCTGGCAAGGAGAAAGTGGGGATAGCTGGTAAAATACTGCCTAAATTGAACCTTCTATTTTGACTGTAAAATACATTTACATTTGCAAATGCTGCAAAGATTTGAGAGTTATAAGATGAGCTTGACATCAGCATTGTGAGTGAATGGCCAGGTTTTTGGAAGAGGCATGAAACGTGTCTTCTCTTGACACATCTGAGAATTCAGAAAGAACAGCTGGTTGTGATGTTACCTCATCTTTGTCTTATCCATCTCTCCTGCAGAAATTAGATGCTGGGAACCAGCTTGCTCTCATTGAGGACCTACACAAGGACATCCGGGTTGTGGGGAATGAGGCCAAAGGCGAGCACGTGCCAGGATTCTGTATTCCTAAGAAGGTAAAGGATCAGAATAAGTATGTGATGCAAAGGTGGATTCATCACAGCTATCATATCCCACCTTTTGGGGGAACTGGTTGATATGATGATATTGATATAACAGCTGTAAGCTATTAGAAATACTGAATTTGTAGCATTCCAAACCTGTATGTTGGAGAGACTTTTTGTAGGTTACTCCTGCTCTTGAATTACCCTGCAGACAACTCCTTTTGTAACAAGATCTTTGACAATTCTGTTATGCATGTAAGTCATGATTACTGGCTGCTTTTTGTGGAGGAGTACTGCTGGACTTCTGTGCCAAATTTCTCTGGTTTAAAAATTCCCTCATCCACCAGCACTTTCCTCATAGCAACTGGCTTAGTAAGGCGTAGATGCATGAAATCAAACTGAATAAAAGTAGCTTTGTAAATGTGGAAACAGGCAGCTGAAGGTCAACAGGAAATTGAGAGAAACTCTCCAAGTTTGTTCATCTGGTGTATAACAGGAGCAAAAATAAGATATGTATTTTTTCCATCTTAGCTTCTAAGCTTTCTTATCTAATTGTCATGACAGGGAGTGACTTCTATACTCCTAGTGCTGCGGGAAGGTGTTCTAACTGGTAATCCAGAGCAAAAGGAGGAAGCAGCAAAGGCCTTAGGGCTAGTTATTAAGCTGACTTCTGCTGAAGCTCTTAAACCATCTGTGGTGAGCATTACTGGACCACTTATTCGGATCTTGGGAGATCGGTTCAGCTGGAATGTCAAGGTGGCTCTGCTTGAAACATTAAGCCTTCTTTTAGCCAAGGTAAGATTCAAAGTAATTGACTGTGGTTTGCGAACATATTCCACCGTAACCTTCATAAAATCTGCTGCTGTTCATTTAAATACAGCTAGGATATCTGCCAGTGTAGATCTGATATTTAGGAAAGGCACTGGAACTGGATTGTATTCTTCCAACAGCTTCTGGCCTACCAAAAAAAAGCCCCCAGTGTTTGAGTCACTGTATCTCTTAGAAATATTGCTAAATGCTGATCCCATTTTCACATGATTAAAAACTACCATGTAATTAATTTCTCTCCTGTATCTACCTTTTTTGTGAAACGTTAAGTCCAAAGATGATCATCTTACACATCTGAACTGAGCTGAGCTCTTATTTAGTGCTATGTATGGAAAAGAACATTCATGACGGTGTAGAATCTTTCAACATTTCCCTTTTATTTCAGTCTACAGAAAATAAGATTAGATTTGAAAAGGTAAACATTTCACGGTAAAGCATTGTTTTGTGTTTTTCCTGGTTCAGTAGTGTGTTAGATCTGAGTAAGGGCTATTTGTTTACTGCGATAACTAACTGCTACAGAAGTCATGCTGTTTACAGGCCTTGATTTCTAGCCACTGTTTCAGACTTGACCCACATCACTTTTGCTTCTTTCATCTCTGGTATAGGTTGAGATTGCCCTGAAACCGTTTTTGCCTCAATTGCAAACAACCTTCACCAAAGCTCTGCAAGACTCAAACCGTGCTGTTCGGCTTAAAGCTGCTGATGCTCTCGGTAAACTCATTGTTATCCATGTAAAAGTGGACCCTCTCTTTACTGAGCTGTTGAATGGAATTCGTTCCAGTGATGACTCTGCCATCAGGTAAGGTGTAGGCGATATCTCAGACCTTGCTGCTTATTAAGGATAAGGAAGGGCTAGAATGGATGAACTACTATAGCTGTTTGAGTAGAATTTCCTCCCCCCCTTAATTCTGAGAGTAAGATTTACTTACTGTTGATTAACAGTAGGGTTGTAAAACCAAGCATGTGGATGACAGGGACTTTCCGGGTCAAAAGCTAAGCTCTGATATATTGTATCAGGGGAAGCGTTGCTTGGCATCTGCCCAGTTCTTCTCCCTTCTGCCAGCCCCCTGAGCAACCCACTGCAACCCACTTTCAGATACAAGACTGTATCAATTGTCAGTTTGACCTGAAGTAATGCAGCTGTTGTTGTACAGTAAGTGTACAGATTCCTAAGAAAATAATTCCCTGATTTTTTTTTTCTTTTAAATCTTTGAATAGTCAGAAGATATTTATGTTGTAAGAGACAGACACAAGTACACAAACGTGGAAATATTCTCTAGCATGGAATTTTCATCAGTGGAGGGAGTATCAGTCTCCTAAACTGTAAGGCATATTAATCTAACTGCTGTATAAGAAATTCTTACAGGTGTCCAGGGCTCAGTTTATTCTTTAGGGTGAGGGGAGAGGCAATCTCTGACTGTACATTGTTATCACTTCTAGGGACACAATGCTGCAAGCTCTGCGGTTTGTAACTCGAGGAGCTGGTGGAAAAGTAGACGCTGCAATTAGGAAGAATATCAGCACGGTGCTTCTTGGGATGCTGGGACATGATGAGGTATTGCTTCAGACAGCTGCAAAGGATACCTGCTGTGGACAGTCTTATTTTTAAATTTAAAATCTGAACTTTTTAACAAAATTATTTTCTAAAATAACTTCCAGGGAAAATTACTACTGATAGAGTGGAAAGAAACTTACATAAACATTGCAGTTGGGCATCACTCACTAAACTGAATGTGGTCTGTAAAATCAGTCTCATTGGAGCCTTGTAGTGTTAACTGAGAGTCAGGTGCAAGAATTAGAGATCCTTAGCCAATTACTTTTAACTCTGAAACCTGTGAGTTTAATGTTTCCTTAGCAACCATATATGTGGGTTTGACCTGCAGTTCCTCACCAACATGCTTGAGACAGCTCTGAAGTCAGGATTTGCTTTTTATCTCAGAGAAAACCTGCAGTACCTTCACTATACATAGGCTCTCAGGTGGGGTTTATCGTTTAGTGTGAGGAATTTTTTTTGCTAATGACAGATTTTTCTCCACTGAATAATAAACTCTCTAAGTTTAATATAGGGTTTTCTGTATATGGCAGATAGCAACAGTATCATCTGTGAGATTAAAATAAATAATCTAGTAATTTCTTATGTTTTAATCTGTGCAACGCAGACATCCAACTGTTGGCGTGCTAGAAATAGAAAAATTGTCATTGGATTTTAAGTTTCAGGGTGGGGAAGTGCAGTGATGTTATAGTTGCATAAGCAAGCCAAACCTACAAAAGTCTGGAAGCTTTAAATTAAAAGTAGTATGAGCTTATCACAGAGATGAGTTTATCTGGAGATGGCTAGAAGTAATGCTTATTTTCTAGAGTGTGAATCAAAATGTAACTCTTAACATATCTTTTAAAACATTGACTTTCATCTTTGACTTCCATTCAACAAGTAAGAATTTGTGAGACCTGTAATTCTTCAGTCTCTGCTGGCTTTTTTTTTTTGACTGTGGATGAAGCTTTAGATTCCATTATGTACAACAAACCTTGCGAACTGGCAGAAATCCACACGTAGTAGGAGTGAAAGAATGTCTACTAATATCTTTCCCTCTTCTCTTTTTATTTCATATCATCTTCTGTCACTTGCTCTTCTTGCTGCTGATCTCTGGTGTGTATTGAGCTCAAGCAGTATTACTTTTTCCTTCCTTTCCTCAATAGGATGCCACTCGCATGGCCTCAGCTGGCTGCTTAGCAGAACTGTGTGCATTTCTGTCGGAAGAGGAGCTCAGTACTGTTCTCCACCAACACTTACTGGGTAGGTGAAGCTATTGTGACTGGACCTGAATCTGAAAAGCAGGGGAAGATACCATCTTAGTCAATGGTTTGGGAAAACTTTGACTAGTTATTTAGGTTCCTCCTCTTTATCTTAAACCTGAATCTCTAGATTTCCTTGTACTTTTCTTTGCTCATGGCTGTTCATTTGTACACTCTGACACACAGTTGAGCACAGGATGGTGGTTGTAATTTGGGGTTACCCGTATTTTTTCTGGATTTGTTTTCAGGTGAGTTGATGAAAGTACCAGTGTGGCCAAGTAATTCCTTAGTGCTGACGTACAGAGGATGGGAGGTGATAGGATGTTCAGGCAAGGTGGAGAGGAGGGCTATTCTACCTTATCTGATGACACTGTGATCTTAGATTGCCTTACGCTTATTGCAGACCAGATCTGATAGCTTCAGATGCTTGCGGAGAATTAACTGATTTGCCTATTTGTTAGACAAATGCATGAATTATGTAGGAAATTGTAGTGGTTGGGAGTATTATGGTACTCTGTGGAATTAAAAAGGGAATCTGCGAGCTGGTTTCAAATTATAGATTACTTTTACAATTTTATTGGTGTCAAAGTTTACGTAATTCCAGTGGCAATCTTCTTCATGCACTAAGTGATGTGGGCCTGATTACATGTGACTGAGAAGACCATCAGAAATACCCAGGTTCAACAATATGAAGTCACTTCGTTGCGTCAGATTTCCCTATCTGCCCAGAGGGTGTTTCTGACAGAGGTGTTGCATTTTAGCACAGTACCTATGGCTCTTTGGGAGGAGTGAGTGAAGGAGGATGCTGCTCATTATTTCATTTTATGGAAGTGAGTTGACAAACTGACAAATGCTTTCTCAGATGGATAGAGGTAGCCTTTCTTAGAGGTAGTTCTTTTCTGTCGTTTCTAGCAGATGTCTCTGGAATTGACTGGATGGTGAGACATGGACGAAGCCTGGCACTCTCGGTGGCTGTAAATGTTGCTCCTTACAGGCTGTGTTCCCCCAAATACTACAACAGTGTTCAGGAGATGATCCTCAGCAATGCCACTGCTGACAGGGTAAGCACTACCTGACAGTGGGCAAGTTCTGTGCTAGCCCTTGTGGGAGTAGTTTTAAAAGGCACGCAGGTTCACTGTGTTACCAAAAAAAATCTGAACAAAAAATTCCCAAGTGCAATCTGAATGTTCTCCCTTGACTAGATGCAGTTTTATAGTGAAATTACATGACTGTTCTGATTCTTTGAGTTCTGGTCTCTGTGGAGATGAAGATTAAATAATCTTCAACTGCGGAGTAACTTTCATTGGGAGTAAATTACACTTCTATTGCCCTATTAAAGTTCTCATTCACAGGCCAGGTTTACAGGTGCAAATATTTCAATTTATGAGGAAGATTTTAAAAATAGGGTTGAATGAATAATTTAGTGTTGGGAGCTTGTGGGCCACGTGGTGTCTGCCACCTTATTCCATGTGGCTCAGAGCCACATCATGATTTTTTCTACGTATTTCTCCAATCTTACTACATTGTTTTCATAAGTTGCATGCTACAGTTGTTTGAAAGATCTGTTTAGCCTTTTGTAAAAGCTTACCTGTCTGTGTGACCGGGCCTAGTTATAAAGGCTGTTGATCTCTGTTGTAATAATACCGATTTCTGTTTTTATGTTGAAGATACCCATTGCAGTTAGTGGCATCAGAGGGATGGGCTTTCTTATGAAATACCACATGGAAGAAGGAGGGAACCTGCCTCCAAAACTTTCCAACCTCTTTATTAAGGTAAGGCTTTTTATGCTACTTGGCATTGTTCTCCTGTGATCTTAACCAGTGTCATAAGATCTTTCTTTCAGCTAATTCATGGGTGGTTTTCTCTATCAAATTTCTGTATTGTAACGTAGCATGAAAGTCGAAACCTAGGTTGCCTTATTTTGGGAAGCTCTAAATCGCTTGATGCTTGGAAATCTAGATAAGTGTTTTTTGTAGCAAAATACAGACAGAATAACTTTACCAGCCAGCTTTGAAGCTGTGAACACAATACCGCCATCCCTGTTGTAATGTGGAAATTTGGCTTTTGTTCTGTGGTAAGCTTTGATTGTTGATTCATTGTGAATTCATTTTTTCCTTTGCAATAACAGCTGGCAGGGACGGGGAGAAAAGTGTAGGGGGGAGTTGTCAGTTTGCTTTTGGAGGCTGCTAAAGGTCAAAGGGCCTTTGTTAGAAAGGTGTCAAATATCAGCTCCTTACCTTCCCTGGTTTTGCTGCAGTACTTTTCGACTTCTGCTTTTTTGGAAGGGAGTAGCTCCCAGAGCCTGGAAGAAAAGAGAATATTGAAGTTAATGCTTTTTTTCCAATTCACGCCTATTTAAATAATCTACCTCAAAATTCCTTTCTTTCTCTGTTGTTCTGGTTTATTTTTTTTCCCATGGAAGCATCTCTCATGGTAGAAAGAATCTGAATTTTGAACATTAGAATCTCAGGATGTTTTTAATGTCTTAGAAAAGATAAGGGAAGATAGAGTGAGGGTTAGTGCTGGAGCAGGTGAGCTGCGGCTTTTTATTTTGTCTGTCGTCCTTATTGTAAACAAAAATGTATTACATTTTCAGGTTTTACATTTCAGTCTATCAAACGTGCAAGTTGACATGGAGGCTGTCATTCTTCAAAGCAGACTTCTTGTTTGAAATTTGATATTCATACATTAATTTGTATCATAGTATTGTGTTAAAATATAAAATAAGTATCACAACTGCCACAATACCTTTATCACAGTATTAATAATGCAGTTGATATTCAGATGTTAGCTTTCATGTTTTAATGTGTTGGGATTAAATCAAAAGTAAGCATCTCTAAATTTTTTATTTTAAAATGAAATATACTGTTGAAATGCACCTTCTACTCCAAGCAGAGATTGACTTGGCTGTTGCTGCTACTTCAGTGTATTTTACAGAGGTACTAACACCGTCAGCTTTTGCAGCATTCAGTGGTCACTCTCATTTCCTGAGAAAGCTGAAAGAAAAGCATGTGACCCTGCCAACAACCACATTTTTAGAAGTTTTCTTTTGAAAAAGTGTCTTGTTTTCAAGGTTTAATCCTCTCTTACTGTTATACGTAGTTTTAGTCGAACTTGTTGATAACGTTTCTCTCTTGTGTATCTGTGAGTTGGAGTTGAAAACTGCTTCTCTTGTTGTAGTTTAAGATACTTGAATTAGAAAAAAGGTAAACTTATGCTTTCAATACCTGTCCTGGGTATATCTGAATTTAAGACCATCTTTGTCTCCTTCAGTGTCTCCAGAACTCATCCAGTGATGTGAAGTTAGTAGCAGAAAAGATGATCTGGTGGGCAAATAAAAACCATCTTCCCGCACTGGATCCTCAGACAATTAAACCAATTCTCAAAGCGCTTCTGGACAACACAAAGGACAAAAACACCAGTGTAAGAGCCTACAGTGACCAAGCCATTGTTAATCTTCTGAAGATGAGAGCAGGTGAACAAGTGCTTGAGGTATGAGACAGAAGAAAATGTAACCATGGGTAGTAGGCTGTGTCACATGGCTCTGCATATGGTTAGGTGTTGTGCCTGGAGTATCAGAACGTACTGGCAGTCTCTAAGGAAATAGATGGAGTGGGGTATTCCTATTTGCATTTAAGCCTTCATCAGTATTCTCATGCTAAGCTTTGAAGAAGTATGCAAGTTATCTGATAGTGCGCAACCGTACAGTGCAGTATTATTAAAATCAAGGTAATCAACATATCCTCCATGTTTACCATAGTAGTCTTGCTTTCAGAATGCCCGAAGCCTCACTGTGCTGTAGTTACCTTAGCTAGGACTGGTAGTTTATTGCTTTTGTCACCTGTATAATCCTATTGCAGCATTAATGGTGCTAGAGAATTTTTAGGATGGATGGAATACTCCTTTGTACGTCCATATCCAGACCTCTTTTCTAAGTCCTAGCTGGTTTTGGAGAGTTCTCATCTCTGAAATCGTAAAACCAGATGAAGGCTTTGGGTATATTTGAAAAATCAGAGATAAATATACCCTGTGAGGCACTTAAATTTGTTCTTATTTTGAATGGCGTGTCATAAGGAATTGGTAATTGGTGTTGTCTTCCTTCCACAGTCGGTTTCCAAGATTCTAGATGCTGCCAGCTTGGAGCTTCTCAATGAAAGCTGCAGGAGATCTCTTAAGAAGCTGGCTGGCCAGGCTGACTCTGATGAACAGATAGATGACACTATACTGACGTGATAATAAAGCTCCAAAAGACAAGAAAACACTGAACCAACCGCTGCATCAGCATTTCAACTCAAAACACCTATTTTAAATGTTTTCATTTTTGAAAATGTTAATTCTGATGGGATTTCATGAAAAGGACTCCCAGAGAGTATTTTAGTATCAAATATACCAGAATAGCCTTAATTAGACCCACATTAGCTGAAAAGTGAAAATTTGGTCCCCTTTTTGAAATAGATAATGCGCAAGAAACAGATATACTAATCACTACTGGTAAATTGTGGCCAATTGTGAGATGTTGCTAGAGCACATCAGGCTTAAACTCTGGTGAAACCTATTTCTTTTCCAGGGTCTGTGCAAAAACTCCAGTAGTGGAAGTACTGCTGGTCTTTTCCAGAGACCCTGTGAAGCTGGAAGAGAACTCAGTGAAAATTAAATCATATTGTTTTTGTGTACTGCTAACTTGCTGCTTGTGACGGTTCTGAAGACTGAAAATCCCTGTAAAACACAGTATTTAAAACAGCCTTAGAAATCACAAATACAAAAGGGGAATTAAATGCAGTCTGTTTAAAGAAGGAACATTTAATAAAGGCTTTGACTTTGATCCTTCTGGTGTAAACTGTTCTTTTTACAAATTCATTTGTCAACAAACTAATACTGTGATTTCCTTTTTGGACCTGCTTTTTCTATGGCATAGTTTGCAGAGTGGGTAGTGCAGTAATCTATAAAAACCCTTTTGCAAAACTGAGGCAAGCTAGGGTTTAAAACCAAGTCAGAACTGACATTTAATGAAATTTGTAATTAATCCTGTTCATTTCCAAAGTATTTTTGACTACAGACAGCTTTTTGTTATTCGACTTGTGAAAAGTCCTCTATTTTTGTCTTCAAAGGCTTCAAAAGATACTTGGTATTTCCAACATACAGATTTTTTTTTTGTCAATGAGTTGTACTGCTCCCAGAAAGCAGTATTTTATTTTACCTGGCCAAATACACACCAGGTTTTTTTAATTAATACCTTTTATGACACTTGATTGAAATAGTGAAAAATTGTGTTGCGGCATTGTGGTGGTTTCACCCAGCATTAGTTTTGCATTCTATGAAGAGTATTAGTTAACTCCCCCTCCTCAAAGA
>VXAL01002474.1:162207-229579 GCA_013399475.1 Chauna torquata | reverse complement strand
CGGTGAGAAATGAGTATGGCTTCTCTGAGTGTTTGGTGACTTGAACTCTTTGCTAGTGAGACCTGGTTTACTGGTATCATGCTGATTTTTAGTGGGTTTTGTTTTTTTGGTGGTAGCTATCTTCAGATGTGAACAGCTAAGAACTATTGGAATTTTATATAGCTTTTACATATACTTTTCAGACATTATTCTCTTAAGAACTTGTAAGTTATACATCATCAAAATTATTAGCTTAGATAACTTCTACCTGAAAAGATATAATAGATAATCACCCTGGTGAACTTGAATTTCCTCTTCATGCTGTAGCAGGTTTTTTTGGGGGAGGAAAGTGGAAGGGAGAGGAAGGGACAGCAACAACAGAGATGTTTTGCGGAGATAACAACTTTGAGGTATTCTGATCCCCAGATTCCCTTGGTTGGGTGTGCAGGAATGAGTTTCTTAACGATTTGTGTTTCAAGAACTGTGAGAAGTGCTCCCATGCAAGAGGATGTGATCAGGGTGCAAACAGTCGTTTAATGAAAGCATGGATGAAGTGCTACTCAAAGCACTTAGAAAAACGTTTCATGGAACGTTCTGGCAAAGGGTGCAACTGCAGTAAGGTGTGTGTCCTTCCTGTTAGATGTAGAACAAGCCTGTTTTGGATGCTCCCAAACAAACAACTCCTCTGTTTGGTTTAGGTTTCGGTTAAACTGTGGCCATGATAACATAAGCTTTGTAGTACCAAACCCTAGTCTGATTGTCTGAGTAGTCCAAATTCCACTGCCGTTCAGCACGGCACAAATGAATGGGAGGTAGGCAGTGGCGTAAGGTTGATGTGCAAGTGGAATTCAACAGAAAAGTTTAGAGCAGTGTTCTGAGCACTTGTTAATCAGCAGGACATACTCATTTTTGGATCTTTCCTGAGCAAATGTAAGCCTGTGGATCATTAACGTGCTTTTAGTTATTACTCTCTTGAGACCTCTTAGAACTGCGGACCACAGTTCAAATAATACTGGTTGAATTTGCTGAGGGCTGGAGAAAGGAGGGGACAAAAAACCAACAACAGCAAACAAACCAACCAGCAACCCTGTACTGCTACAAGAAGCATACCAAGTCTTGGAGTAACTGCAGTGTGCCACTTAACACTTGATCAGATCTTCAAGAAGAGCACTGAGGTGACTGCTCAAGGTGGATGGTACTAAGTTATCTGCTGAGAAAAGGTTCTAGTTAGAGCTAAAAAACGCAGTGGGTGGTTAAAATACTGTATGTTACCTGACATCCAAGATGACTGTAGTCAAAGATCTTGATGTCTTTATTTGTCACAGGTGTGGGCAAGAGCAGTTTGCTGTTGCGTTTCGCAGATAACACATTCTCAGGTGAGTATTTTGTTTACTTCAGTAAGTGAAAGGTCAAGGTCTGCTCCAGTGCTTCTGGCTGTCAAGGAGTTGTTACGCTGCGTTTACACCCCGGTAGCTGTGCTAGGAATACCTTGTTTCTAAGTCTGCTTCTTTTGGTACAAACCTGTGTAAGCCATCCTGTTTGATCTTCACTTAAAACTGAAAGTACCACAGTATTTAAATACTGACGTGGTTCCAGAAATAGCTTAGTTTTTTTAGCTTATTGTGTGCTCTGTGCAGACTTCCCATTGGCCCTTTGGGATTTAGACTGATTGAATATTGTAGCTAAATCACTTACATTTGTGACATAACTAATTTATTGGGAGGAAACTCTTAGAACAGACTGCATTCAAAATAAGCAATTGCATTAGCATTTGAGGCAGAGCTTTGTCTCAAAATTTTCACACGTGGAATACTTGCATAGTTACTGTCCATTTCTTAAGATACTTGGCTGCTTACTCTTGACAACCAGTGCAGTAGAAGAATAATTTTATTTTTCAACACCGTTTTAAATTTTTAGGGTGGCATGGGAGATGTGGCTTTATGGCTAGAAAAAAATGTATTAGCTGCAGATAAAAATGTGCAGATCAGCATAACCTGAGAGGGCATTTTAAAAGATGAGCAGATGGGGGAAAGTTGTCCTTCTGTCCAGCCTGAGAGGTACTGCCAAATGGGGTTCAGAAGTGACTTCTGAGACATGCCAAATAAACAAGACTTAGGTTCTCACTTATCCACACTTTCCTTTCAGGCAGCTACATTACCACAATTGGAGTGGATTTTAAAATTCGGACAGTTGAGATCAATGGAGAGAAAGTAAAGCTACAGATCTGGGACACGGCTGGACAAGAGCGCTTCCGGACTATTACATCAACGTGAGTGTAACTGGGCTTTGTGATGTAAAGCTTTGTGTGTGGATCTTGTAGTTTAGATATTTTATCAGTGCAGTTGATTAGCTAATGATGGCTGTGCTGTTTGTGTAGTGGGACTTCTCTCAGCTAGTTTAGAACAGATAGGGCTGGTGTTACTGTGGTTAAGTTTGAAAATGGGATTTCAGATTTCCTCAGTCTTCTGGGCGTTTTCATGATGGCTTTGTCTTCTTCCTCGAGTTTCCAAGCTGGAGTTATTTCACTGTTTTGCATACACTAGAGAACTGATCTTGAAAGCCTGCCCGAGAAGATCATCCTCTGAACATACTGCAGAAGTGCCGGTGCAAAGCCCGTCTGTGTTGTATAACTAATGAGTAGCTTTGAGGTCTAAGAATGGGGTATCTGATGGTTAGCTTTCTTTTTGGACAAATGCGTTTTAGAGGCGATCTCGGTGTCGAGTTCTGTTGAAGCAGACACCCACATGAAGTTAACCTTTTCCTTGGTCCAAGTTCAGTTTCGTGCTCATTGTCCTTTTGAACAGCGCGTGCACAGCTTTTCCTGTTCCTGAAGAAACCACACCCAGGGCTGCAGCGGTGGGAAGTAAGAATAAAATGTGCTTGTAAACTGATTGCAGTACATGTTGGACTGCTCAACGTGGCAGTAGGGGAGTAGGAAGAAGTATACTTGGAAATGGAAGTTTTGTTTCCTTTGTGCAATTAAAAAAAACTCTTGAAACACCCGGGTCTTTCACTTGGTCATTCATGACTGACTTCTCTTTTGGTTCCAATTTAAGAGGAGGATCGTTTTCAGCTCATTTATTGATTAAATTACTCAGACATAAAAATAGCGGGATGGGTTGCATCTGTGTTATGTCTGAACAGCTAGAAATGGCAAAATTAAACCTGTGCGCCCCGCCCCTTTCCTCTGCACTTCTATACGGATATTACTGGATTACTTCCATTGTTTCCTAAGTGTTTAGCTTGAAAAAACTCAGTTGCCTCTTGTAGGGTTCCTGTGTGTGACATCACTTTTTGTTTCAGCGCTGCAGCCAGCTTCAGGCAGGAAGCGGTGAGGGGGAGGCAGCAAAGCACTGCTGCAGCTCATATCAGCTGTGCGTACAGGCTAGTCAGAGTGCCCCAATTAGTGCTGAGTCAGCAACGGGCCTTCCTGTTTTCAGATTCCCTGACACAACTCGGAGCTGTGCTAATGAGTGTTGGTTCACGGGGCTGAGGGGCTGATGCCAGCTAGTTTAAAAAGCCACGGTAGCCGCCACTGAATGGGGAATACCAGGAAAAGAGGCTTCCTTTTGTCAGCAGGAATAGCTGCAGATCAGACTTTGCGTAGTGTTTTATGTAATTTTTTCTTCAATTACAACAGAAAAAGGAGAAGCTGAAGTGATTGGAGGCGTTTGTGCCATGACCTATTTGAACTCAGTTATTCCTTTCTTTTTGCATAGCTTTTTACCAGAGCGAGTGTAAATTATACTCGTGGGAAGTGAAGGCCCCAGTTTTCCTGCCTTAATACTGGTAAAGCAGCTACAGAAGCTTGCATGGCCAGGAGGAAAGATTTGAGTTTTGTGCAACTTCAAGCAAAGAAGTACCTGTGTCCAGGTGCATTTGAACTGTTGAGGGAAACGCTTTGTAAATGCTGGTTACACTGTCATGGGGGCTTCTCTTGCTGCTGGGTGGGCTAGCTGTGACTGTCTAGCATTCCCTGGTATTTTTCCAAAGGCACTCTTGACCTAAGCATATCACCTGTGAAAACAATAGGTAGCAAGGTCCTGGTTTTGGAAAGGGTTTTCTCTCTTTTTGATTGTCAAAGTAATACACTAACTGATTTGCTTAGACCAAACTGAGCCTCAAACAAATTGAGTTACAGTGTTAGTATTTGGCTGACGAAATCATGGGTGGAGTGTGGGTGCACTGTCAACAGAGTGATGTGGAGTCTTTGTTACAATGATTGTTTAGGTTGAGGTTAAAAATATAAAAAGGTGTTCCTTCAGTGTTATTTATGCCAGGAAGTCCCTTTACAGTTAAAGGTAGAGTTGAGATTCATGTTGAGCCAAGCCTAGCAAGCAAGCCTGAAATTAGAGCCCACCTGATGATGATAGTAATTGGTTGGAAGTGCTGCAAGGTAGACTTAAAATTGCAAAATGGCTGGGGTGGTAGGAAGTTAATAGTAAAAAGTTGGGGAACATTAACAAGTTATACTGTTTTGATTGCACTTGACTGCAGGTACAAAAGCTGAAGAACAAAGTAAAACTGTTAAGGAACAGAAATCAAGTTGATCGGGAGTATTCTACTGAAACCCAGGAATATCAAACTAGATCAGAATTTCAGACTGAGTGCTATAAAAGCCAGCAGCTGTTTTTACTGTCTGTTAAATGTGGAAATATTGAGATAGCTGGTACCCAGTGGGGGCAGAGGGTAAGTTCTATGAGTTTGGTTGGCATGGAACATCATCCAAACTCTAAATTTGATTTAAGTTCACCAGAGAGAGGTAGCATGCCAGGACTCACCTCTCATACTTAAGATGTATGAACAGCCAGTTCCTGTCCTTGATTTGCTGTTGTATATACGGACTGTTCTGATTCAGGACGGTGGTTTTAGGATTTAAGCTTTAGATAAGAGTTGTCAGATGTTAGCTCAGGAATAATAGTAAAAGCAGAGGAAATTTCTTCCATGCATTTATATGGAATGGCATGTTCAAGAGAGGGATAAGCTTTCTGACGTGATAGAATGGCTGTGTGTCGTAAACCAGATGTGATGGTCAAAAGACTAGTCAAACAGACCTCTATCTGTACAATAGATATGCTGCCAAGGCACCTGAAAAAAAGATGTGTGAAAATAGATTATTAGAATTCTCTGGAATTGGTTAGAATTTTAGAGGAATAAAAAAAAAGGCAACGTATACTACAAACAAGGGAAGTATTAACAAAGATGCTGGATTAAACCAGTGACCTGTCTTTCAAGTTGGTCAGTTACCTTTTTTTTTTCCTGGAAAAAAGAACTTATGTGCCTTGCTGAACTGATGGAGTCAATAGTACTCCTTCTAAATCCTGCTTAGCTACCTTCATACTTTGTGAAACTAGTTAAAACTTCGGATTCTAATCTTGGGAAACATTTATTAGAGGAAATCTGAGAACTTTCTTACTGGTATCTTGCAACATTGGAAGGCAAAATGTTCCCTTCTGTTTAGAAATGCAGCCTTCAGAGATTGGGGTGGGGTGGGGGGAGTGCAGGCAGCTGGAGGATGTGTTCAGTTTGCTTAACCAGTTCTGAAGATTTTCTGGTTTAAGTCTGCAGTATTAGCAGGTAATGTTTTCAAGGCATTTTTTTTATAATTCTGTAGGTAAAACAAGCCACTTGGGTACTCCTGTATTAATTTCAACTTGTGTTATCATTCCTAAGCCTCTTCCACACCAAAGCTAAATTTAAAGCCCTTAGATCTAGGTAACTTTTCAAACTGTATGGGAGATCGTTGTCTACTACCAGGCACCCAAAGGCATACGCATGTGGAAACAGCCTAGGTCTGATTGTCTTTCATCTCAGTGGGATACTTTCTTGGGCCCTTTAAAGGTGAATCACTGTCTATAACGTTTTATTTGCTGTGTTTCATTAGCGTGCTTATCACTGGGAGCAGCAGCAGGTACTGACTTGAGGTTTGTAGGGTGTGTGGCAGAGTGCACCTACCTTGTAGAGGACAGCGAGCATCAGTCATTCATTCAGTGAATGGGAAGCTGAGTTTGAGAACTTCATTTCTCTTCTGCTCTCATTCTTATGGTATCATCTTCCATAAAATGTGGATGGGAAGAAGCTAAGGCATTCTTTCTCTAGTGTCAAAGCCTCAACTACCTCTTGGTTGCCAAAAGCATAAAACTTACACCTACTTTTCCTTGAATGCCACAAGCCCCATCTGTTCTCCACTTGCCAAAGCCTACAACTTCTTATAAAAGCAATGCTGCACTGCATCATTCTGAAATTTGAAGTATGGAGTAGGATAAATCAGATCTTGGTTTTTTTTTAATACTGTCCTGCACTTGAGGCTGGAGAATTTTTGCTGTACTTGTTAAGGCTAAAATATTATCTAGGATACAAGTCTGTATCTAACAAATGAGAGAAACTAGCATGGCTAGCTTTTTTTTTTTTAGTGTGTTTTATGAGGCTAAAGAGTTAGAGAGTAAAAGGTAGTCAGTCTTATCTCTCTTGGGCTGCTAAAAGGTAATGTCAGCCAATGGAGAAAATGACATTTTAGTGTAGATGAGGGGCTGGCAACCTTTCTAGAATGGTGTGCCAGACAATTTTCCCTTCCAAAAATAGAAGCAGTGTATGCTGGTAGGAACTCAGCAGGAGTCAGGGGTTGCTGTCTTGCACAAAGGAAGATATTTCTGATGAGGTGGTTGGCAATATTAGTGCTTTGTGGCAGGAGCTCTCAGCTCCTGCAGAGTTTTGAATGCCATAGTGGTCTGTGCTGCGTGGTCCGGCCCACAGTCCTCACCTCTAGGAGCAAATGACTGCACCCTGACAACGTGTCAGGAGGGGGACCTGTGTGTGCAGGGTGCTTGCTGTCCTACTTCCCAGCATCATATGCTTTCGCTTAGAGAAAAGCCTGGGTGCGTGGGCACCGTAGGAGCTGCAGGATGCTCCTTTGGGTCCTCTGATCCGGATGACGGGGATACCAGGCATGGTTTTATGATGTGCGTGGCAGAATGAAGCAGCTCTGTGTCGGTATAACTGAACTACTGCTTTTCTCTAAAGGCTGAAATGTTTTCTTCGCAAATGTAATGCTCAGTGTTAGAGAGGAAGTGGTAGGTCAGCCTGAGGGTTGCTGAAGTAAATGATTGTGAAGTGATATGGGAGAGTTTGAAGTTTGTTCAGATGTAGTGAAATCTAGTGTATTGATAGGATCAGAAATCTTTCCCTTTCTGATACTATCACATGAAACAGTATTCATCAAAAACTGTGTGCAGTACACGTTACTGTCAGGAGAGGATTTGCAGTGTGTGGATTCAGACTGTGGAATACTTTTTCCTCTAAAAGATATAACTTGTGAAATAAAGTTGAGCTTGTAACTAAGTAAAGCACAAATGCAGCGCTGGAGAAAATTTTAAAGTGTTAAAGAAACTGATTGAGAATGGATTAGAATGTTTGACAGTGCAGGGTCTCTTATTGGCTGGGAATAAATAATTCTCACCTGAGGTCTTGCCAAGGAAAGTGGATGTGCAAGCATAAGTTACTGGTAAAGCGTAGCACGGAAGCAGTCTTTGGCTGTCTTCTGAATGCACCCAGGGGAGTAAGAGGAGTGGGCTCTCCTACTCCTGTGTGCATCGTATCACAGAGAAGTATTGATATGCAGTGACTGTCACTACGTCGTCGTCGTGAGCGGAAGGGGATAGGAGGAGACGTGTGCACTCCGTGTGTGATATATGCCTGTCTTTGGCAAGTCTCTCTTGGTGTTTTGTAAAGGTGAGTGCTTTCTGTTAAAGAAGGGGTGGCGAGGCCAAAGGTGAGGAAGAGCCAGTGACTTACTCAAGTATATCAGTAGCAGAAGCGAGACGAAACTGGGGTCTTCTAAAAGGTAGCACATTTGGATTAGATTAAATGGTTTTGAATTTCAAAATTGTGTTCGCTGAGTTGGAATGAATTATCACAGAACCGGGGTGGTCACAGTACGTGGCTGAAGTGCAGCAGAGGAGAGTGCTGCAAGAGGTACTCAAGGTATGAGACCTAGCTCCAGAAATGATGTCACAATTTGAGGGAAATTCCTCAGTTTCAGTATGTTGAATTCTTGCTTTCGTTTTATTAAAGACCTTAATATCGATCACAAGCAAGAGGAGATGGTGAATGGAGAAAAAATAAAGCTACTCAAAGTATAAAAACTGGATGCTGGTGAAGGCCTTGCTGTCAGCTGTTTCAATTACTTTTTTTGGTCAAAGGTGCCTAATTTGCAGTAGAGAAAATACCCAGTAGCCCTGCGAATGTGGCTGAAAACTGAAGAGGTGGAGCTTGCTTTATTCGTAGAGCACTCTTGTGGTGCACATACTGCCCGCCTTCAGTAGCTGCATGCAGGTGATAATGTTGGAACTTGAGTTCAGCTTTTTTTCTGGTATATCAGAATTGCTTATCTCTTAAAGGTGCTGGTTGCCCAAGATTAATGGGAATAAAGTGAAGCAAGGCTTATTTTTAAGGGCGAAAGGTAGCAGCATTGAATGTGCATATGGAGTAGATCTGTTGAGTAGGAAGGTGCGATCAGAGCACAGTCGTTCAACAGGACAAATTTTTGTAAGCTCAAGAGAACTGCGACTGAGGGTTGAATATATTTGGAGATCTGCTGTGAAATTTTAGTCTGCAAGTAATCTTTCATAGATAACAAAATTACTGCAAAAACTTGATGTGGCTTGCGCAGCGCTAAGGTCCACAACGCAGCCAGTTCTGAGGGCATGCTGGGGGCACTGCTACCTCTTGCTCACATTGCCGGAAGGCAGTAGTCACCTTTGAGGGTTTTGGCAGCCTAAACAAGGAAGTTAGCAACAGTCTTTGGACTTTGAAACCTACTTGCATGGGCTAAATGAGCAGGGAACTCTGTAGGTTTAGAGGAATAGCTTGTAACCTAACTGTTGTAGAAGAATTAAATGACTCCCATTGGAAAGAAAATGGGGGCACCTGATTGCCTTAACTTGGGGATTTGTTATGAATCTTGTGGAAGCTAAGTGCAAGAGAGATGAGAAGGTGACGCATACATAACTTGTGTTAATATTTATTGTCTTTTCCTGCTCCATAGATATTACAGAGGAACACATGGGGTCATTGTTGTCTATGATGTAACCAGTGCAGAATCTTTTGTGAATGTAAAACGGAGGTTGCATGAAATTAATCAAAATTGTGATGATGTCTGTCGGATACTAGGTAAGTTATTGATCAGCGATTTAGAGCATCTTATTTAGTGGGCTGACCTACTGAAGTACCATACTGACTTTTTTCTTCCCTTTTTTAGTGGGGAATAAAAACGATGACCCAGAGCGAAAAGTGGTAGAAACAGAAGATGCCTATAAATGTGCTGGGCAGATGGAGATCCAATTGTTTGAGACCAGCGCCAAAGAAAATATTAATGTGGAAGAGGTAATATAATACGCAGAACAGAGTATGTATAAAACTGTTTGGAGATAATGGTTTGGGAAAACATAAGAATTACATTATTCCTGTTGAGGAAGAGAGATGCTTCATACAGATTGCACGTGAGTAGGTAAAATGATGAGAAGAGACATCCAATCACCTTTGGTTGTGATGAAGCAAAATGAAGGAGACCTCATTGCAAAGCTAGTGAAAATGCAGTGCTAACGTATTAAGCATGTTCTCAGGAAAGACTCCTCACTGGGGAGGATGCTTGTAGGAGGTGGAACTGCTCAATCGTCACTCCAGGCCTCAGTTGCCAAACTGACCTGGTTTTGTTTACTGGTTTGGGAAGGGGGATTAAGACCTTATTGATTCAGCTTGGAAGTGGGTCTGGAGGATACCAGATTTGAGGTCGGCCTGTAGTGGGTTGGGGAAGATCTCTGAACCATTGCTAAAGTATCAAGAATGATAACAGAAGGATGCCGTTCTTTTAAAGCAACTCCCTAATGGCTAGCCTAAGGTCCTACGTGGTCTGATCTTGCTTGTTTCTCTTGCAGATGTTTAATTGCATTACAGAGCTAGTTCTGCGAGCAAAGAAAGAAAACTTAGCAAAGCAGCAACAGCAGCAACAGAACGATGTGGTGAAGCTAACAAAGAACAGTAAAAGGAAGAAGCGGTGCTGCTAATGCCCTTTCCCTGCAGCAGAGACTCTGCTCTGACAGATCAGCCCCTCCAGCTAGACTCGGGCAATTCCACTGGGGCAGGCTTTGGGAGGACTTTCTCAGTTTTGTGCCGTTATTTAAAGATTATTTTTTCTCCATGTTTTCTATCAAGAGGCGCTGGCACCTTACCACTTCAGTGCCAAGAAGGTATCGGATGGAATCTTGCCCCTCCCTCCTCCCCTGCTCATTCCAGTGCGCCTTGTAGACAAGAAAGGACGTTGCCTACCAAGTGGACTAATTAACCCAAGAGTTTGTATATAATGTATATTGCTTTAACCAGCCTCGCCTCCCTGTTGTCGCTTTGGCTTTTGCCTTCTTAATGTCAACCAATCATGGACTGCAGTGTTCACCTTTTTAAAGAAATAGTACAAAATTCTTAATTCAAGTTGGCCCCAGGCTGGCAGCAGCTGCTTCCTGGGGCCTCCGGCTTCATTTCTGTTGGGCTCCAGGCTGGCAACTGGTGCCCCTGGGGCCTATGGCTTCACTTTGAGTTCCAGGCTTTTACTGGGGCTCAGGCTTTGTTTTTCTAGGTACCAGGATTGCAGGTGTTGCTGCTGGAGCCTGGGGTTTCACTTCAGCCCCTGGGCTGGCAGCTGGTGCTGCTGCTGGGGCCTTGAATTTCAGTTTGCCATGATCCAGGTTTGTGGCTGGGTCCTTGGCTTTCGCCTTCTTGTGCTGCAGCCCAGCTGTACCTGTGCTCTCCTTCAGTTTGTATTGAGATACTGAAAAAACAAATGAACCTGCAGAAGTGGGATTTATTTGGATAAAACTTTTTTTTTAAAAAGGCAAATTAAACTCCTTTGACCTCTGCTTCTGGTTCTGCCACGGTCCTAAGTGAGGGTCCATTTCTTTTGAGAACAAAAACCATGAGATTCTGCCAAAAAAACCACAATACCCCTCCTCCTCATTGCCCTGTCAACAAATAAGAGATCTGAACTTGAATGTGAATTTTAGTGGCAAAGCTGTGTTTTTGAGGGAGAAAAGGTATGAAAATAAATCCAGCTGTTCTGGATTGATGTCTGAATATGAAAGCTGCTGCAGGATCATTCCCAGGATTCTTCCATTAGAAAGGAGGACTGCTGTTTAATGTGAGGAAATGGAAAGCTTGCTTGCTTGGGTTATGTGGTGGTGGAGGATCACCCTTGGAAAGAAACTGGTCTCGCTGTGCTCAACAACATTTTCATGGCCCTTGTTGGCTTTTCTGGGAAAACAAGGGCTCAGTTCGTCAGCCTGGATAGATACAGTTAAAGGTGGAGAGAGTATGTGCGTGCAACTAAAATATCAAACGTGTGGGCTGAATGTACATGCTCAGCACCTGAATAATTGCCTAAATAATAATTAAAAAAAAAAATTCTTTAAAATGACTAAAAGGCATGGAGAATATGATTTCCTTTAAAACCTTGAAGGTGGTCGTACTCAATTTGCCAGTGAGTGGCCGTATGGAATTGCTGGTCTTGGTTTGGTAGGATGTGATTCACCAATGTCTATGAGCTCTGAATCAGCCCTCCTGTCTCCCTTCTTCCCCCTTTCCCCAGGAGAGGCTAAAATTTAGTCACTTATTTTGCCTGCATATTTTTTTTTTTTTTTAGCTTTTACGGGTTGTGGTAAGAGCCCTAATCATACAATCACATCACGATCAATCACTTTAAAGACTTTTTTAAAAATGCAAACAATGAATGTGTAACACATTTTTAATCAGTTCAGGTGCTGGGAGTACGTTTCCAGCTGCCTTCACCCATTTGTTTTCTTCACATATCTTTCGTTGGTAACCCAAGAATAAGAATGAGCTGGGATGATATTGCTAGTGTGAGCTCTGATAATTGTAAGACTTGAGCGGCTATGGAAAGTGGCAGCTTAAGTTGCACCAGGTGTCCATCCTGTATGCTTTCTGATGTTGAATGTGGTGTATGCAGAAGGAAGGAGCTCAGTCAGTCCTCAAAGCCTTCCTGTTGAAATGAAGCTGTCCTGTGACAGTTACCACTTTCTAATTAAAGGGCCCAACTGTGTTACTTTGGGACTCTTGTGGTAGCGAGCGTGCAGATCTAGGAAGGAGCAACTTCGTACAGGCAAAAGTAAAGAAAATGTCTAAATTTACTGGAACTGATGCAATAAAATGAGGAAATGGTGCACCTAAGCCTGGAGTGTTCTCTTACGTGGAAAGATTGGTATATTGGTCCAGGTCTTTGTGGCCATAATTTGAACCCTGCCAATCCAGGTGTCCAGCTTCCTGGCTTGAAGTGGGATTTTTTTCTAGTGCTGACTGTAGAGGAGCAGTTATCTGCTCTTGCCACTGACTATTCAATTGGAAGGGGTGGGGACTGCATCTCTAGTGGTGTGCTGATGTGAAGTTTCCTAAATGTTGAGCAATGGAATGTCTAACTGGTTTGCTAGGATTATTTCTGTAATGAAAGTTTCTAATTATGCTTTTTAAATAATTTTAAAAAACTAAAAATAAAGGTTACAAGCTGCCAAATCTTTTTCGAGGCTCTGTTTCCTCTGCTGTCCAGCATCTGGAGGTGGAGGGTGGCAAGCCAGGGATGAGCTGAGCCCTTCTGGTTTATGTGGAGGATTTTTCTTTCTGGGAGGGGGTATTGCCAAAACAACAATTAATGCTTTCAAATGTTTAGTTGCTATTGTAGTTTTAAAAGTGAATGAAAGAGTAGGTTGGAACTGGTAACCTTATTTCTGCGTGAAAGTGAGATGCTAATGATTTTGCTAGAATCTTTGTTCTACAAAAAGTGTTGAGAGAGCTTGAAAGCATTTCATCAAAGGCAGCAGAGCTCAGACCCCAAGTTGATGAAAAAGCACCTGGAGTCTCTCCTTGCTTTCACGGGGGCTTCTGAACGTGTTTCTGTACAGGAGCTGTGCAGCTGTCACTGTGCTTGTTGGCAGTTTACCGCTCCCTGCGCTTGGCACACAAGCAGGCTATTGAAGGCAGGTCCTCGCTTCAGGAGAAGCGTGATGAAAATCTGCTATGGAAAGATGCCTTTTCTTCTGTCTGCGCTGTTCTGGTGTGACCATGTAGATGGGAATCCTCAGGGAATCCTCAGGACATGCAGATAGTCTGAACTGCAACTGGGGCAAGTTCGATGTGTTTCATTGTTCATCTTTGATTCGTCTAAACTTGTTAAAGTTCGAATATCCCTCCATGTAAAGACCAGTAAAGGATACAAATGGCTGGATGGTGGAGAAGGTTTGAGTTTGCCTTTCTATTTTCCTGCGCAGCAGGAGATGGGAGATGTAAATGCTTCAAACGTTCTTTCTCTGGGACTGTTCTCTTCTGAGTATGTGCAAGTGCTTTAGGTGGGTGAACTTCTTGAGATGATGAGGTACTAAAGCTGCTGCTAGGTGCTAAGGTGATGGTTCAAGAAGTGACTTTGTTCTGCAGCTAGGCAGGGTAAGCAGTGACTTGAGAGCTGAGACGGTATCATATAAATGATTTGTTTTATTCTGAAGAGAACTATTTACAAAAGAAGTAGAGCATTGTTTTTACTAAAAATATGCCTTTATAGATTTTTATAATATGTATCTTATAAAAACCATACGTTTATTTACATTACTGCTACATACAAAAATTACAGCACTGTGGTTTATGTACACATCTATAGATACATTCTTTCCGCTTGTCCCTGCTGTGTGCTTTTTCCCTTGCAATCTAAGGGACTTGTTGCTGCAGCACCCAGACGCTTCCTTTCTTGGCTTTTGGTTAAAACAATCTTGCTTTTTATAGCCGAGTGGGGAGTAGAGAGTTTGCCGGCTGCAGAGGCATATCTGGAATTTACCATCCTAAGTAGGACAAGTGCATACAGCTATAAAGTCCTTGTGCATGCAGCACTGCCTGTAACCTCACTTCTTGCTGCTCTGTGCAAAATTATTCTGTTGTCATTAATTGATCTAGCGTTCATCTTGATGGCAAGTTGTTGATCTAAGTTTATATTAATATAAAGTGCTAGTGACTTGCCTTTCATTTACATTTACTTGTTTCTTGTTTACAGTTGCTTCCCTTGCAGAGTTTACTGAAGGGAGATTCATCCCTTTTCCCTTATGCTAGCATAGTAAATGTTTGCCCAGTCACCTGTTTACCTAACTGCTGGGAAGTTCTTTGTAACCTTAATCTCAGCAAGCATCTTCTCTCTGTGCAATATTTGAACAGTGACTGTGCAGCACTACTGGTTTATTTACCATTATCTCAAACGTAAGGGTGAGTGTTGTAGCTAGAGCTGCTGATCCCACTCGTTATGTCTACTTTGGGATCCTGAGTACCTGCTGGATTAATGCGCTTCCTCCATCTCATTCACTGGAGCTGATGTTTCCTTTTTGCCATGTGTGTCCTAGAAGCATCAAGTATCACAAGTGGAGTGTCTTCTAACCCAACACTGCAAGGACAATTCCAGGTTCCTGGCCATTACAGAACGGGGAGGAGTGTTTTAACGACAGTTCAAGGTGGAATAGTCAGGACCTTGCTAAAACACAACATGACAAATGAGAATGTGAAGGACTGCACAGCTGAAGTTTTCAAAAAACAAAAAACCTAGCTGCTATGTTAAGGCAGTTTCTGTTCCTATTGAGTAGCAGCTCAGCACAAGGAGGTCTCCTTTGGTCTGTTGTCCAGTTCATTAAACCCGATTCTCTTGTATTTCTGGGTTTAGTAGTGCAACTAAGTCTTTCAGATTAAGGGGTTAGTTTTAAGAAACCATACCCAACTGGCACCTTGGAACATGCTGACTTTCCTACTGCATTCTCTTCCATCACTTATTAAATAAATAAAATTGCAATGGGATTAAGTAGGTTCCTCCTTAAATGAAGAGATGTGCTGTGCATTTCAATTGCCTACCCCTGCAACCAAATGAGTCATTTTCCTCTCAGCAAACATGTTAGCAGAAGGCACCTTTCTTCATCTCATTACTGCATCTTCATTGGATAACTTAAGGCCCTTGCCTTAGGATTGCATACAGACAGACAGACATCCTCACAGGGAGAGAGTCCCACACAGCTGCTGAGTATGTGGTTTGAGGAGAGCTGTTGGGGCCCAGGAGATGACAGCTGACAGCAGAATAAAGAGCTGTGAGGACCAAGATGTTCACATGGCTCTCCCAAAACATGCAGAGTGTCCTTTTCAAAGAAACACTGGATAAGACAACTGTTCACAGGTATCGCTGGCATCCATCAATCCACGCCTACTTCTGCAGGTATCAAGGTTTGTTAATGCATGTGGGCATAACCGAGTCCTGACAGCAGGAGATGCTGAGCGCGTGCCTCATGTCTCTGCCCTGTTAAGAGCCACAGCATAGGTACGATGGGAGGATGAGGCTTTGCTATCCTGAGAGCATGCTTGGCACTGTACTAAGCCCCTTTCCTTCACTTGCACAAGTGGATACAAACAGACGCCCAGCAGAAGGAGAGGCAGAGGTTTAGTTTCCTTTCCTGCCGGTGAGGCTCCAGACTCCCTTCCCGATAAGCACCAGACAACGCTGGGGGTGCTTTACCTAGGTATTGCCTGGAGTAGGACCTGGAATCCAGGTTTCATTGCTTTCAGGTAAATGGGTTTTAGCACTCAGGTTTTTAGCATCATCCTCAATCCCACAGAGTACTCTGCTCCTTGCAGAGTGGCCTCCAGTGTATGCTGATTTCACACCAGTGTGGCAGCTTCATGCTAATAAGGAAAAATGGGAACGCTCAAATCTTTGTGGGCAGAAGGGATATTTGTACTGAGGTATTATGTATGCCCTATGCAATAGACAAGGTAAATAATTTAAAAAACAACCCACCAACCTCTTACCTGCTTCTTAGAAGGAGGTGTTCAATACCTAATTCTAGCAGAAAGCCTGTGACTGTAAATACTGAGCAGAGATTAGCAGCTTCCTGTAGGATGGTGTTTTAGCACCTAAGTTGCTGAGCAGGGCAGAGCTGAATGTGTACCTAGTTCCATCTCCTGTGGGATAGCGTAGGTGGTAGCCTCCTCAGAGCAACAGGGGAGCAAATCGGGGTCTGTGGGTATTCTGAGCAGGGAGAACGTGTGAAAATTGCATGACAGCAGCAGGACATCTCTGAACCTGGCCTGGCGTATCTCGCTGTTTTATGAAGGTAGACTGTGTTAAAGGGAAGAGCTGTAAGGTGCCCATCCAGTGCGTAGGGAAACGTATTGCAGGATTTCCAGCACCACTGCGTGCATATACCAAATAAGCTTTTTTCCTTCTCATTGATTAAGTCTTGGTTACAGCAAAGCAGACTCTGATCATCTTCAGTTAAAAGGAGATTTGGCTACCTGCTTGCCGAAGGGCTGAGTAGTAAATGACCCGCAGGCAGAACAAATACTCATCATTTTCATCAGGCCACAGCTAATAGTACTGTGTGGGGGCAAAGAGCAAGCTACAGGATCTCCGGAGCTTTGTAGATGCCCTAATTGCCTGTGGCTTTAGTGAAGGTAGGTGCCTGCATGCTTTCTAAGGATCACCCCCAGCATCAGCAGGTCTTTGAGAGCCTACCCATAATGAAATCAATGAGTGGTTTTTTTGTTTTGTTTTGTTTTTTGGGGGTGGGGCACTATCCAGTTAAAAATAACAGTTTTTTTACTCAGTTTGGGAGGGGTACATGGCTTTGGGGAAAGGCGTGTGACTTGCTGAAGTTCCATAGCTACCTTTGGCCATTGGAGGGAGAGTACGTGCCCCAAGACTGAACATCCACAGCACTATTCAGTTTGTAATCTGTTGTAGATGGTCAATCTTTTGGGGAGAAATCCTTAATATTTTTGTGCAACTGCAGACTCTGCAACTCTTCTCTCTGTAACAGGAGGGAGCTGAAGACGACGGTAACATCAGCAAGCTTACAACTGCCCTGATCTGCAAGGAGCCTGGATTCCCAGCGAGGAGTGAAGAGCTACACTGAGCCACAGTGGGGGATGATGCCCAGGCAGGATGTGCAGTGAGGCTCATCTTCCACTGTGGAGAAAACCTCACTTGTCAAAACATGGCAATGCTGGGGCCAGAGTGACTCCAGTCTCAGTGGGATGGATGAAGGATATCACAGCTGCCAGGCGTGGAGGGCGGTATAAGGGACTTCTCTCTTCTCATGCATTCAGCTCTCTCCTTCCCCCTGCGCTCGCTGTGATGGCAGCTCTCAATCCCCTGCGCCGCTTTGTCTTGGGGCTGCTTATTTCCTTCTCCAGCATGAGAATGCTTTTAAGACAATCAGATTATTCTTCACAGCAGAAACTAAACTGTGTCAAAGCGCCTAAGATATACCCTGAAGTTTATCACTTCACTTAAAGAATAAGAAAAGTTGCTTTCAATTAGTAGCACACTGTCAATTTGCAAATCTCCAATTCATGTAAACATTTGGTTCAGACCAGGTGCAGTGTTAATAGTGCAGAGTCTCAAGGGTTAACTCCTTTGCCCCTTTTTTTTTTTCCTAGTGGATCAGAGTTGGGTCCATCAGCAAGCGGGGCAGCTGCCCCCCTCCCCATCTTGAAGCAGGAGTTGTTGGAGAGGTTTCTCTTTTTCAAATTAATTTTTCTTGAAAAAGGAAAAGAGACGGTTCCCTTCTGCCCCGACGGGCTCGTCCCCCTGCGGCTCCGGCCTGAACACAGGGGAGGGTCTGGCACTCCGCTTCACGCTGTAGCCACTGGAGAAGGAATAAGCAAGCTGGCTCCATTCCTTCGGGTGTTTGTCCATCAGCTGCTGGTCAATGACCCTGTGCATGTCATCCTGTTGGGGAGGGAGAGGAGACGGGCATTAGCGGCAGCCGATGCCCAAGGGGAGCTTGCACAGGGACGTGGCTGACGAGGGTGTGAAACGCGCTGTGATGAGATGAAGGAAGGATGACAAGTGTGGAGACAGCTCTACCTCCCTGCCCAATAACAGGTTCAGCCCCACTTGCTGCTGCGAGGTTTTTCAGTGAGCAAGGAAGGTAAATCACACTGCCTGAGGGGTAAATTGCTTGAGCAGTCTCACAGAGGAGTATCACGCCTGCTTGGGACTCTGACACCTCTAAACTATGCTTCTCTGCTGCCTGCAGCTTTTAAATGTCCCTCCCCTTCAGGGAGAGGAATTAAAAAAAAAAAAAAGAAATGCAGCTGAAAGCAAAAGCCAGAAAACATAAGGATGTCTCTCCGGAGCAGGTCTCTGTGCTTGCCATGTGCAGCAGGCAGGTACGTGTGGCCGGGCTGCCTGCGCAGCCCCATTAGAGGGGCTTCCTGGGGGAAGGTGCCACCGGGAGTGGAAGGACTGGGGCCAGGCATGGGCCCACCAGACCCCACGCGGGTTTTGTACCAGACTTTAGACCAGCTCCTTCCCCAAGTGCCGGCAGAGCAGTGGGAGCTCTGACTGACAGCTTGGCACCAACAACTGCAGTGTGGTTTTTTTCAATGTACCAGAAATGCTCTGGTTTAATCCATGTTTGCAGCACGGTGAAATTGCTCTACACAAAATAATTAGTCAGCTCTGTTGCTGCTAATGACACGTGCTAGTGTTCCTTGAAAACCTGGCTATCAATTCCACGAATTTTAAACCTTCAGATCCAATATTTCTGCTATAATTGCATAGCTAAACTGAAGCTTAGTGAAAATTTGTGTACACAAACTAGCCCCACAGGAGAAGTCACCTATTCTCCACTGGTTTGTTCCCTGATTAGGACTGAGGGCACTGCCTGGAGAGAACAAGGTTACCCCGGGCAGGCTGTAGCAGTGGAAGTGCCATTCATCCTACACCTTGAGCAGGGCAGCCTGCCAGGGCAGCAGCGAGACAGTCGCATATTCCTGGGGTACCCATGGGCCTGTCTCCCTGCCAAATAGGGTTGTTGGAAGGGTCTCAGCAGTCGCTGGCATCATGTACCCAGCAGTGATGGCACACAGCCTCTGCTAGGAGAAACCCTCAGGTGGAGCCTGGTTGCCCTGGATGGCCATTGCAGGCCATTTTCCGTGGCCCTGGTGTGTTCAAGTGACCTCCCTGCCATGCCTCTCCTTGGGACAGCATGAGAGATGGGGCTGCCCAAGGCCTTGGGTGCTTAGTACCCATAGACAACAGCTACTTGGATCCTGGTTTTGGGGGTATCAAGCTGCATTGGTGGCCTGGAAGCTATGAGGAGCTGAAATTGCTGTCTGATACAAGAAATCTGTTTTTAGGAGCAGAGAGATACTTTGCCATTGGGGGTGCTGCAACATGGCTGTCATTGAACTGGTATGAGCCTCTCTTCCCTCTCTCCCTTTGCTGTTCCTTTCTCAATTTCCCAGCTAGATTTAGACATCAGACTGGGTATTGCTCATGGCCAGGCTGTTCGGCAGCCTGGAGAGGATGGTAGAGTCTCTGCCAGATGGCAGGCAAGGTCCTGAGCCCTGGAAGCCACCAGTGGGGCTCAGAAGGGAGCAGGTGAGGTGGAAAAGTGCCACCTTACCTCTTGTGCCACCTCCAGGAGGGAAAAGGATTGATAGCCATGGCCTGGACCTGAATTTAGTATTAAGGGTTTCCCCAGGGGGAGCACGAGGGTGCAGCACTACTTGGACTGGGGAAGCTTTGGGTCTTTTTAGAGCAGGACTGGAAAGGGCAGAGGCAGAGGGAGAGTTGAAGAGGTTAAGGTGAAACAGGTTTAGAGAGGTGAAGCTGCCATGTAGAAATTTATAGCACTTGGATTTCGAAGGCAACTCTTCTACCAGATGAGGTAGGCACCCAGGCTCCAGCACAGCAGATGTGTCCTTGGTTAATCATATAATGAGGGATGGGTATAATTTCATATATGTATTATGTGTGGGGGTGTGTATATATATATAACATACATGTAAATATTGTGCTATTGAGAGTGTTCTGCCTTCAAGTTCCCTGTTTGTCCCACCCGTGACTGGGGCAGAGCCGTGGTCCCTGCCTTGGTGTGGGGCAGGGGCACAGCGGGAGTGCTATGAGACCCTTTTGATGAAGTGGTCTGTAAAGCTGGGTGTCGTGGCACTGGTGTGCTCTGGGCATTCAGGGCAGGATTTTCTGCTCTTTGCAGAAGGGGTGAGGCTGCAGGAGGTACAACCGGTGTTTATTCTCTTCATGAGCTGGAGCCAGGCTCCCCTGTGTGAGATATGGGTTGGAGCTGCCCAGGGTGACCCTGGGGGCCAGTGGCTGTGGCCATGCAGCCTGCAGCTCTCTACTGCCATTGCAGCATCTTCTAACCTAATGATGCCACTGTCACTATTGCAGTGAAGCTGCTAAGCGCTATTTTCAGAGGAACCCTCCTTACTTCTAAGTTTGCTCCATATTCATTCCCATCCCCCAGTAACCCCTCTCCTGTCCCCAGTCAGATAATGATGAATACCAGTGGGGGTCAGATTAGGCACAGGGGCAACACGCACATCCTCTCCTGTGCTACTCTTGTGCTAGGGTTGGATCTGTGGGATTTTGCTTGCAGCATATTTTATAGCCTGTATAGAAAACTGTAATCTTGATGGTCCCTCATAAGTGCATAAAGTGCAGACTAAAAGTGTGCAAGAGTAACATTCTGTCACATTAAAGCCTCCATGTATGCCCAGCTAAAGCAGCAAATCTCATCCCATTTTACCAGAAACATTCAACTTTGCAAGAAAGTCCCCAAAATATCACCTGGCTTGTTTTGTAACTCTATAGCTGAGCTTCTGTTCTGGAGACACCAGGTGCTTGCAAATTATTTTGCTATGGTGTAATAGCACTTCAGGTCAGTATGTTTGAGACAACTTTCTGCAGCGTGAATGGGCCTGATCCTCATCTCAGAGAGGCTGCTAGGAGCAGGACTGGGGTTGCTGTTTCACTGCAATCGGACGACAGTGTGTGAGGAGAGAAAGCAAATGCCTGTTGTCAAAACCCTAAGCTGGGGATGTTCCAGCAAATACAGACAGTACTAGTAAGTAGGTCTGAATTTATACCACTCATTCAAACTGAAGCAGAACTTGCAGAGTACTGAATATCACTTACTAGATAATGAGGCTGACAAGCAAAATCCCAGCCTGTACTTCAGGAAGTTCTCCAGATGCTAGATATGCTGAATGCACAGGATTAATGATACATGGACCTCAGCCTGGCTTTCCCCATGGTGACCTGGGGGATAAAGCCTCACTGCAGGGTGCTACCCCTTGTGCTCTGGCCTGGTGCTGAGGGATACAGGATCTTGAGGGGTGACGGACAACCTCTACTGGTCCCTCTTGCCAGATGATGGTGAGGACAGAGACGGATGCGGGTGATGGCAGCAGTGAATGGAGAAGGTGAGGGGATGGCGAGGGTGTGGGGAGCTCACCTCAAAGGCAGGAGGGGTGTACGACTAAAGCTGTTGGTACAGGAACTGAGAAAGGCCACTAGATCAGAAACCAAAGGAGCCAGATAGTAAAAAGCCCTGAGGAAGCAAACTGTAAGCAGGAGAAAGAGAAAAAAAAAAAAACGAAAACACAGTGGAGTTGAAACAGGAGCGAGGTTGTATGGGAGAAGTTTCTACTGGTCAGGCTGGTTGTTAGTAGAGCTGGGGTCTTGCATGGTCTGCAACAAATTACTGTAACTGGCCCGGATCTTTTCTCTTGTATCTGCTCATTTGCTGTTAAAGTCACCCTCTCAGTGCTAGTTTCTCAGAGGACACAGCTTTGTCTGTTGTCAAGGGCTCTCTGCTTTTGCATGGGTCTTTCCCACTGACCCCAAGCAGAGCATCTCTGGAGCAGTTGCCAAACTGCCATGGGTTTGGGATTTCATTGCTTTTTTTTGTTTGTTTGTTCTTTAAATTTTACCTTGGTGGAGAGCTGGGATTTTAGTTTTTCCATCTTGCCGGATCTTCTGAGTTGATGAAAACAGTGCAGCTGTACTGCAGAACAATCACCACAACTTCCCTGCCTCCCACCTTTCTGTTTGGTTATGGAAACACAAGGACATGCTGTGTCCACATATCCACAAGGCTGCAACCACCCGGGGATGTCTCCCACATGGACATCTTCACCCCAGAGAAACAAGTGGATTACTCTGCAAAGTGTGTTACCTGTGCCACATGAAACCATTAGATCCAGTTTGTTTCCCCATTTTAAATGGGTTTTCCTGTATAACTAATTAACAGTTCACAGCTGAAAGGATTTGAACAGGGGGCTGTTCCCCCCCCACCTCCACTCTCTCCTCCACGAGCACCACTGCATCACTGGCTCCTGCAGAGCTGAAATCAAACGCTGGTGTCTACAGGCACTCAGGCTGAGAGCACAGTGAGCCCATGGCGAGTGGGAAAAGTCACCCAAAAGTGCCTCCTGGACTGCACGTCCCCTGAACCCCGCCCTGCAGCAATGGGGGGGCTGCTCACCTGCCAGGCCTCCAGCTGCTGCGAGAGGTTCACCTTCTGCTGGATGGCGTCCAGCAGCTGGCTGTTGAGGGACATCATGTCGATCTTGCACTTGGCCAGCTCCACCTCCACCGCGTTCTTCCTGGAGGGGGAGAGCAGGAAATGGGGGCATGGGACTTTTGACTTTTTTTTTTTTAAGGAAATGTTAAACATATCCTTAAGGAGAAGTCAACAATTTATTTAATTGGCAAGTCCCCAGATCCTAAGCAGTTCATCTCCATCGTATTCTGGATTGTCTAGTTATCTGAAGAGTGAGCCAGAAGTGCAGACATCCTTACTATAAAAACAGCAGATTTCAGGTAAGCACGCTATGAAAAATAGGAAAAGATATTCAGATATGCTATTGTGCAAATAATATAGTATGCCTGAATAACGTGCAGGATCTGCCATTAAAAATGTAGAACTAAAACAAGTTAGAATCTACACATAAATACATATTTTTTGCATTTCTTCAGTTCATTAATGCATAGGAAATGAAACGGCATGTGCTAAAAAACAGTCTTTCTCTGCTCACTTGATCAGTAAGTTGCAATATAAAACAAAAACTCTCAAGTACAATTCTGCTTTCAGTTTCTAGAGATGGGACTTGGACTGAAGGAAGGAAGAACTGAAGGAAGAAAGTTTGTCATGGCATTTGCTTTCTAAGAATGACAAACTGTTAAAATTGTTTGAATTAGATACTAAGTTTTAAGGAAAGCTCCCAGTTTCAATGGGGCTATGCTGGCCCTCAGGAATGCCGCTGCTGTGTGTCTTCCTAGGCATTCAGTGGGCAGGTGAGCCCATGGCCAAGCTTTGAATGTGTGGTGGGTGGGATGCTCCAGCTGCTACAGGGTAGTGGAAAGGGGTTGTCCTCTGGGAAGGAACAATTTCCTAAGCTGCCTGAGCTGGGAAATGCTGCTCAGGGTGCTGGGAGCACGCAGGTAAATGCAAATTGCCTGGCCACAAACCTTAAGTTTTTAATTAATTGCTGTGTGATGGGAAACTGTAATGTAACTTGCTGGGAACCATTTTTCCTTGAAAATATTTTGGGGAGGAATAATTGCATCTTATTAACTGCATCTAATTCATTGCCTCCTAATAGCTCCCTCATGCTCCCCTGCAGAAGAGCAATTTGGGAATTTGTGTTTATATTCCAGGTAGTGGTTGCTTAATACCTCCTATTACAAGATCCTATTTTCCTATTGCTTCCCATGTTGCCAAACTTCAGCTTCAAGCTAAAAATTTTCCATGCCAGATGTCTGCTTCAGGCAGTGATTTTATTTTTGTTCAGAGTTGGGTTTTTTTTTTGGGAGCGCTTCAACAAAAGTGACTTAACCCTTGAGGTGCAGGCTGGGCAGTGTACCACATGCCTGTCAGGCAGCTCACTGCCAGGGAGCAGCCCCTTGGTCTGTGGAGATAAGCTTTCATTTCTAGCAAAAAGACACTCTTGTCTGCTTTCACTTGCAGGTACTGCTCATTAATCACCTGCCACTCATCCACGGCACACTTGTCACGTCCCCCTTCTCCGGGCTCCTGCCATTGCAGGACAGTCAGCTGTAAATATTAGTGCTTCATCCCAGCAGGGTCATTAACCACCACAGAGAAACCGTACCCTTCCACTCCCGGCTATGGGTCTGAGCACCTTAAATAGCCTTTTGATGTGAAGCTCCCTATTGCTGCTTGGATATTACAGTGGGATTTATCACGGCAGCAGCGCGTTGCCATAGCCACAGCAAGAACCAGCAACCCACATGCACGGGAAATGTCAGAACAACCTCTCCATGCCTGGCTGCGCAGCCGGGATGCTCCTGATTTGTGCCAAGAGATGGAGGTGTAACAGAGGACAGTGAGGGGAATTTGGTAGTTGGATACCTGGGTGAGAGCAGCACAGATGATCAGGTCTCTTCAAAAAAAAGACTTAGGATCCGTGCATGCAGATTTAGCTGTCTGCATCCTCAGGGGTGCAATGCTCTCATCTCCTCCTCTTGCAAGAACCTGAGGAGTAGGTGCGTCTGCAAGGAGACAGACTAGCGGTGTCCTAGTCCATCTCATTTTGGAATAGATTATCAGAAGTATCCTTTCTACCCAGAACACAGGGGGTGAATGTTTCTGCCCCTCTGCTTGGGGAGAAGAGTGCTCATGGCAGCACTGTTTAGCAATGCTGCAGGGCAGTGTGGCAAGCTGAGGCACAGAGCCAGGGAAGGGGGTATGGGGTACGGGGCAGCAAAACTGCAGAGGTCTGCAAGAAGGAGCATAGGGAAAACAAAGATTCAAAACAGTGGGAGAATCCTGACTGGAGAAATAGAGGATTACAGGACTGGAGATGCAAAAAAGACCCTGGAGCAGGAAAGGAGAGAGAGTGACCAGAGCAATGGTTTAGGGAAGAGGTCTATGCAGGGCTGTAACAGGGATGGGTGGGGAAGCAGGGCATGGGTGTCTGGAAGAACAAAAGAAGAAAAATATGAAGAACAGGACAGAACCAGTGATTCTATTTGCTTCCCTAAAGTCTTCTCCTCCTTGCTGTGCCTCAGACCAGTACCAGGAAACAGGGTTCACAGCATCCTCCTAAACGCTCCCAGTCCTGCCATGGGGAGGCTCCTGGGATCTCCTGCCCTGCTCCTGGGCTTCTGACAGCATTTCCCATCACCAGAAAGGCTGAGACGTGCTCCATTGCTTTGTGACAACTGAAATTTTGGGAGGGTGGAAAAAAACCACCCTGGAGGCATCTGCTCCTGAGATGTTCCTTCACTGCTAAGCCAGTCTGGCTTTGGCTGTTCACCCCACTTACTTGGCGATGGCCTCGTCTCGGTCCCTGATGGCCTGTAGGAGCCGTTCACTCATCTCCTTGTCTTCAGCAGCGCCTCGCAGCCGGTCCCGCTCCTCCTTCAGTGTTGTCATTTCCACACTCAGCAGTGTGACCTGTGGTCAGAGGAGAAGTGTGAAACCCAGGGTCATTAGGAGAAACACACCAAGAGTTGGGGGGGAAAAAAACAAAGCCAGGTGGGCCAACCTCAGACTGAGGTTCCCTGCCTGTAGGGGAAGCTACGTCTGCAAGCAAGGGGGCTGCTAGTGCTGGTGCAACCCCTAGTGAAACGCTGGCTCACCAAGGGATGCAGGCAGTGCTGCTCTGAGCAAGACAGGTCACCAGGATGGGCTCAGTCACATCCAGCAACAGCACCAAAAGCCGTGCAGCTCTGTGGGGCATGACCTGCTTGTGACTTTGCCATCCCATTGGCTTTAAACCCACTGCAGCACCAGTGCTGAAACATTTCCCTCTCTGAGAGGTTTGTCTTGTGCACACATCCTCTGATCCTCTGAATTTTCTTTTTGTGTCCTGATCTTTCTCAGGCTAAATTATTGCAAATGTCATCTAGCAGCACGAGAGACTGTTTTTTCATGGGGGGAATGACGACATCATTGTGTCTTCTGAAACAGTATGAAGCTGAAGACAAAGGATGTGAAAATTCCCTTTCACGCCATGGAAGGTGTTACTGCCACATCTTACAAATTTAATTAGACTTTAAAATACTTGTAGAGTCTTAAAGAGTCTGAGAAATTATTTGTTGTTTTGGTCCTCCGCAGACTGAGTTAATAGGGTGTGAAATCATGCAAGGATTGCATTAGCACAGATTTGCAATATTTCATACACATTTAATGTCTTTGTCTATGGCACACACATGCTCTGTTACACTGCTCCACCACCTGGAAACCCTTCCAGTGCCTGACCCACCTCCTTTTTCTGAATGCAGCTTGGTAGCGCTTGAATCCTCAAAGAAATCTTTAAATAGAGGGCAGACAACCAAAAAGGGCTTATCACGTCGAGGGCGTGGGAGGATCTGCTGCTAGCATGCATGGTTGGGTCGGGGGAAGGCGGGTGTGAATGCAACGTGTCTGCACGTGGTGGCTCCCTGCTGCGTGCTGGGGAACAGGGGAACCCTGCCTGAGCCATGCCCAGCACGGGACGCACGGCTCAGTGATGATATGATGGAGAGCAGGGGTGGGAGCTATGTGAAAGGAGCTGAACACTTCTGCTGACATCCTGGTGGGGGGGAGTGGATCAAGATGCAGGATGAGCTGCATTTGGGAGTAGGCTTGGGGTTTTAACTGGTTTTATCTGTGTTTCAGGTATGAATGGGAGGCCACAGAGAGATTAAATGGGCCACGAGGAAGGTCTGAAACCGCGTTCCACCAAGGACAGATGCAGGGGCAAATGCTGCCTCTGCCAGCTCGCCTTGCTCTCAGGCAAGATCAATGAATGTGTATGGTGTTACGGGTCCCAAAAGCCTTTTAGGAGGAATTTCCATTTTATTGTAACAAGACCAGTGACAGCAAGAGGGATGCAGAGGCAGCAAAGCACTGCTGCCTGACAGACCATATTTCCACGTGCATTGATTTTCTTTAGCACTAAAATGAAGACAATGGTGTCGCTTCCATGTGAGGTGAGAATAATTAACCTTGAGCAAGTGTGAGGCTGGGTTATGGGGCAGAAGCTGCAGGAGATGTATACTTGCTGTGTGAGGGTGGTGTTCTCTGAGAGCAATGTCTGCTGCATCTGTAGTTATGCCCCATCTTTCTCCATATATCACAGAGGTGTGAGAAGAAAGTATGACAGCTGCAGACTTCTCTTTGCCCCTAGACATTGAGAGCTTTGGAAGCTGAAGATGTCTAAAAGCAGAGATGGAGGTCCAGTCTTGGGGTCCAGGGAGGGTTCTGCAGTCCTTCCTGGCTAGGGACTTTGGGGAGGACCAGTCGCAGCAAAGAGCAACCAAGTGCTGCTCCCCGCCCTGGTGTCCCATCAAGGCTACGTGAGCCTGAGAGCCATGGTGAGGAGGTGCTGCATCCAGACAAGTGGGCTGGTGTACGGACGGTCACTCAAAAAAGCTGTGAGTAAGCCTCTCATGGTCTCTGTCAGCATAGCCAAGGTGCAGTGATCAAACTCTTGTCTTCACTATCTCAGGTGTGCTTAAGGGTGAGAGACAACTTGCAGGTGGTGCACAGGAGTCCTTGGCAGCATGGCCAGAGCATGCCCCACCGGTGGCAGTAGTTTGGACCCTTGAAGGTGGTGCTTTTAGTGGTTGTGTTGCTGTGAGAAGTGGTTCTCAGGGAAGGACAGGCACCAGGGCTGCTCCCTCACTGCTGTCTGCTTCTGAGCAGCTGCTTCTTCATCAGCAAGACTATTGCCAATCCTTGTACATGCACAGCTGTCACTGCCAGGGGTATTTAATGATGCTCTTGCTCTTTTTTTTTTGGCACCATGGCAGGAGCTCCCAAAGCCCTATGTGAGGCTGTTAGACCCCTGGTTGTGTTGACTTTTTGGACAGGGATGTGTTTTCTTTTCCCTTCTCCAAAGGGATACAGTGAAAGGGTGATACAGCAGTGCCAGCAAAGCCAGCCAAGGGTGTTAACTCCATTCCTTGCTCCAATGCAATTGGTGCTGTGTGAGCAGCTGTGCCAAAGGCTGCTTCTGCCACAGCCTCCAGATCTCCTCTGGCATGTGGAGACTTGTCCCATAGAGATAGGGATTGCCAAGTGTCTCCTTGGGTGCCTGTCTCCACTCGCTGCTCTTGGCATATGACCTCAGACAATGTTACTGCTGGCTTCAGTGTGGATGGCTGCAGTCTGATTCAACTCTTTGGGTGTGGAGTTTGGTCTCAGGGTTGGATTATTCGCTGCTTTTGTGTTTACTTTTAGTATTAGCCAGTCCCTGTTGGCCCAGGGGTACTGCCTGGTGCCAGGTTGGCCCTGATTAGGGTTCTCTGGGTGTGCATTTAATGAGGATGTCAGGATGCTGCTGCAGGATATGCTGGAAGGGGGTGAGCCTTGCACCATGTGCAGCACAGGTTTGTCTGCTCAGCAGTTGCATCTACCCTTAGGCAAATACAAATAATAAAATATAAAAGCACTAAGAGGGCTTAGTGCAAGCAAGAGGGGGCATACCAGATACCTATGGACTCCAGTGCCCCGTATCAAGCAGCCTTGTACTTTGGAGTCTTCTGCTGAGAAAAGCTTACGTGAGACAGGCTGGCTGCTAAATCAGGTTGGGTGCAAGGTTTAGAGGAAGTTTGGCTGCTTGAGACGATGCCTGGGATGGGCCCCTGGACACTCGCAAAAGAAACTCATCTTACATTCACGAAGCCTATGCACTGGGTTTAACAGAGACTCCCTCATCCAACCATAGCTTAAGTTCGCGCAGATACTCCTGGGCTATTTATCATGGTGATCTCTTCTATGGAAAGTGTGTCTTGGGGATGAACACCGGTGTTACAAAGCCACCTATAAAGTGTGGGAATTACTAACCTGGCTGTGCAGTCGCTGCAGCTCCTCCAAACTCTGCCTCAGTTTCCCCCGTTCTCCCTCCATTAACTCCCTCAGGGCTCGCGAGTCCTCACTTGTTCGCCTGATCTGTTCCTCTAAGGTGTCATCGTCACTTCGCCGAGAGCTCTGAGAGCAGGAGAGAAATCTCTTGATCAGTTTTCACTTAAAAAAAAAAAAAGTCAATTGCATTAATCTAATATTGGTTTGAGGTGGAGGGTACTAAACAAGGAAGATGAATGTACGAATGTGACTTTGGCAGAGTTTCAGTTTTGTTTCCACAAACCTCCACAGTGGAAACACGCTCAGCCAAGGGTACTGCTTCCACACATGACAAAAAGCATGCAGACTTGTTCTCACCTCAGCATAAACTGAATTTACTGAGACCTACTGACCACTTGGTAACATGTGGCTACAATCTCTGTGTTTGTAGACCTTTGGCAGGACTCTCTGGTTTTTCTTTGACAAATACCTTTTTTTTTCCTTTAACTTCATCTCCTTGCTCAGCCTTCTTACCAGCTGCTACAGATACTGAAATGAGCAGGGTGAGTGCCTGCATATGGCTCCGGAGTTGCAGGGTCTGCACTGCCTGCATCAGGAAGGCTTCTCAAGTAAGTCATACTGGCAATGCACTCAGCTTGCGGGTGATGAAAATAGGCCTGATTTTGAGCCTTTGCAAAAAGCCAGGTGTTTTCTCATAATTCTGTACTCCTGTGAATTCTGAGACATTCCCCCAAGCTATCCCTTCTTCCCTGACAGCGCCAAGGCTGTACCCCATGAACACCACCGTTTACCAGCAAAACCCTTCGCCTGTTGATATATTCATACCAGGCAGCTCTCACCAAAACATTTGTACTCAACCTCAATTGTAAGAGTGGAACCTACCCATGTAGGGGTTACAATGGTTTTACAATACTATAGCTAATAAAACAAGGTTAGGAAAATCGTAACAGAACTGAACTGTGATGTACAAGACCATCTGCACTATCTCCATGTTGAAACTCTAACTTACTGCAAACATAAAAGAAAGGCTACTTCCATTAAATTTCCAGAATGAATCCCAGACTGATGAGGGTTGCTTGAGCATGTAACCTTGAAACTCCTGGGGTCTAACCAGTGCAAGCTGAAATCCCATGTGTTGGTTTGGCTCTTGGCTGACAATTTGAAACACAGAGCAGGCTGTGCGCTGTGACCGCCCAGCTCTGTGGGCCACAGAGGCTTTCTCAGAGACCAGGGACTTCAGGATCAAGTGGGAGCCTGTGACAAGCTCTGTCACCCTGGCAAAGGGACATGCGCAACAACAGACTCTCACTGTGCTACCAACTCACCGTGGAGTCTGCCCCATCCAGCACATTTTGTATCAGTCTTTTCAGCTCGCTGAGAGCTGCCCGTAGGCTGCCGGCTGGGACATCTTTGGCTGATGAGGTTTCTGAAGACTCATCCATGGAGGAGTCTGTGGAGACTGCGGAGTCTGCGCTGTCATTTCCTCTGAGATGGGAGCAGAGATATCGCACTTGGCAATATGCTTCCCAGAGCTGCAGCCTCAGCTGGAACAAGAGAGCCTGATGTTAGCCTGGGATGACAAGGCTGTGGAGGCCCACCTTCTACAGCACAATGAGGTGTGCAATTGCTAAAGCTCACAAATACTCACCTCGTTTGCTATGTTGGTTTTGCAATGGATGCAAAAATTTACTTGCATACAGCCAAAAGGGTGTTCATACAAGAGCTGGGACCACAACCCCAATTTCTGGCTGTTGGTTCGGCTCCAAATCCAGCTCCAATGCATTAAACTCCCTCTCCCTCTGGGGCTGGTGAGGTCCATGGGCTTTCCCAGGGGCAGGAGGGCAAGTACCTGTTCTCGTTCTTGTTCCAGCTCCTCTGCCTCCATGCTCTGCTCTATCTCAGATAGCAGGGACGTGCTGGTTGTGTTGAAATTTTGGAGACTTCTCTCCTCGTTGAGCTCTTCTACCTTCCCCTGCAGCTGCCGGTAGGACAGCCGCACCTCCTGGAGCTCCAGCTGGCTTTGGTGCAGCTTCCAAAGAAAATCAAGGAAGCAGGGGACAAAATGTTAGTGGAGGTGATATTGACTGGATGAATCTCTTGGTTTGTGAAGGAACTGAGAGGGAGGAACAGGTGGCATGAAAGAGGGCTTCCAGCCAGGAGGAAAGTACTCTTGGCTGTTTTTACTATTTATTGGAGCTTAATAATCTCCAAATGTTATTAGACACTGTTTAGGCTCCAGAATATCCTGAAAGATAAAATTAGCAGGTTAATCAGTGCTAAAATGAGGAACATTGTGAAGAAGTTGGAACTCGGTAAAAAAACTTGCTAAAACTAACACAGCAGAAAGTGAATCCAAAAAGAAAAGTAATATAAATACACGTTAAAAAAAATCTAAATATAAACATTCTGATCAGCTATATCCTAACACACAAAACTCAGATGTTGAACTCCGTAATTCACTGGTTTGCAATCTGAGTTAATGGAGTGTTTTAAACATGCAAGATGCAACATTGGCACTGATTTGTTTTGGGGTTTATCTGTGGTTACCTGACTGCATAATTTTGTAAGCACTGGGTTGCAGTTTGCCTGAGAAGGAGCAGTCACTGCTATGCACAGAAGCTGTGGGCTGGGGAACAGCCAGCTGTCCTGTGAGCAGCAGAGCTGAACGCACCAGGGCTGTGGACGCTGGGGAGGACACTTGTCTGACACATCAGCAGGTTTCTCATTCCTCTAGGGAGAGGGAAAAAAAGACTCATGCTGTTTTGGGGAGCTGGGGGTACAGTGGTTGTCAACCCGCAGAAGAGAAGTAAAATCTTGCTCTCCACTAAGATGCCCAAAGCTGCAGATGTGCTAACTTGTTGTCCAGGGAGCGATGTTTGGTGAGATGGCTGAAAACACCATGGGGCTTGCTGGGAAACTACCTGAGCCGTGAGAGCTGCAAGGCTGGTTACTGGCCTTTGGACCAGTGTGAAGGACCCCCTTCTGCAGCCAATTCTACTATTAAAAAATTAAGTAATATTATCCACAACCAGTGTTTTCCACTTCCTTTTCCACTTCCCTCCTTTCCCCAGCATCCTGTCCTGCTCCCTTGCTCATCTCTCCCCCTCAAGCTGCTCTGTATGTTGAGATGCTCCATCGTGCCTCCTGTCATCCATGCTTATGGGGAACAGAACCTTGCATTTTATTCTTCCAGTTGTTCTGTCTCCCAGTTCCTGATTATTTTCCTGGTCAACTTTACTGCAAGCCACATCTTTGACTCCATTTCCCTCCTCCTTTGCTCTTCTTTCTCCCATTGCTGCCTCCTCACCTGCAGGTCCTTGTCATGGCTTTGTCTCTCCAGGATGAGGACTCGGTCCTGCAGCTCCTCCACCGTTCCCTGGAGCAGGTCGTTCTCCTCCATCATGGCACTAAGGCGATGCTCCAGCTCCCGCTTTCTGTCCGTCAGCATTTTGATCTGCAGAGGAATGAGAACTGGTGTTGGACCCCATGCTTTCCAGGAAGTGCAGAGGAGGGAAATCATGTTCCCGTGAGAGAAATGAAGCAGAAAAAAAGCAAAAGTATGCGTATACGTGTTCTGTACCTGTGTGTGAGTGAGAAACTGTATCTCTGTGTGTGGCTTAATGCTTACGAAGGATCTGAAAGGAAAATTCGTCTTCCCCAAGCTGCAGGGGCAGCTCCAAAGGGAGGCCAGGGAGCAGGCAGAAATGTCCAAAGGGATTAAGTGGAGCCTGGCCCTGCCAGCCTTGTACCTTGTACCCTAAAACCTGCAAGAACGGGAGAAACTAGTTACTTTTCCTGGCCTGTCCCTGACTGAGCAAATGGTGGGATTTTCTCCTGTGTGAGTGCTGGAAAGCATAGGGAGAGCCTCTGGGCTCCTGCTCCCCATGGGGCTGTGCCATGGCACTGCCTATACACTCTTTTTAATTGCTGCATATTCGCCAGGTTCTCATCAGGGATTTTTCTTTCTTTTTACTCATGAAGACTCCTTTCTGTGACATGCTTATTTTTAGTTTCCAGTGTTTAGCTGCCTTTGAAATTGGTTCATTTCTTCTAATTGTCAAGGGCAGCGGTTTTAGGTGAAGAGGGACAATGTGCCAAGCAAAACCTCTGTGATTCACTTAGCTGGGAACAGCACACAGGATGAATCAGCACTAGCCAAGGTCACCTCTTGTTTAACCAAGAAAAAGTAACCTTTTCCCAGATTTGTGCACACAGGACCTTTGGGGACTGTGTATGCCACTCACCACTACAGTACAACCCTAAATATTCCCTATGGTCTCCTTTCAATTCCTTTCAACATGGACCATAGACAAACTCAGCAACTTCCTACTGCTTTCTTGGCCTCTAGAGAACGTTGTCTTTCTGTTGCTTTCCAGATTGCCGGGAATGTTTGGCTCTATGAAGGAATATTAGCAAAGTGTGTGGCCTTGCTATTTCTGCACAGTAAAGGCTGCTGTAGGTATTAGAAAGCTGCTTTTAGGTGACTAATGTTTTCTGAGATGTCTCTTCCCACCTCCATCATGATTTGCGTGGGTTGGAGAAAAGGGGTGCGAGAAAAATATGAGGTATAATACACAGATCGTACTGAGAGTAAGTATTTGGTATCCACGCCAGTAATGAACACCCTGTGAATGACCATGTAACAGAAAACCATTGCTCTGCCCTGGGCCTTGGGCCATGGGAACACGGGAGAGGTATTTGGAAAGCAAGAGATGGGAAGAAGGTAAGGTGAGGCATACACGGTGACAGGCACGCATGGTGACGGAGATGCACGCGTGGGCAAACCCCCTCCAAGCCTCCATACTTACTTCGAGGACCTGCTGCTCCACACCGAGGGGAGGGGAAGAGAAGGTGAGGGACCAGCGGGGAGCAGATGGGAGCGGGAGAGAAGAAGAAATTGAGAGATTTTAGGAAAAGCTCTTCCAGATAGTTTAAAAATAAAAAAAGTGGCAGGGTGGTAGAGTTGGACATCTTTTACCCCACTAGTTCCAGTGACTCCCATCAGGGAAGGGAAGAAAAAGGAAGACAATATCATCCCTGCTAAAATGTACCAGAGCTAAACAGGCAGGGGCTCCTTGCTTTCACACATGCATGGCTCAGAGGCAGGAGAGGATTGCTGCTTTCTTTGCAAGCGTGAGGAACAAACGAAAAACAAACCTTGCAGACCTTCCCACCATGCCCCAGAGTTTAAGCTGTACTGACAGCAGCCCCACAAGACTTAACTCCCTGGTTAACTGCCTGGAAGAACCTTCCCATCCGTTCCCTTTTCAGGTGTGCCTGTGGCTGGGGCAGCAGTGGAAGCTGGCCCGTGCCACCCTGGCCAGCACTGTGTTGCAGCAAAAATCCCCACTGAGGGAGTTTCCTACACCACAGCTACCAGCCTTCTCCTTGCTCACCCCAAGCAGCTGGTTTTGTTTACCCATTTCAGAGGGGTTCATTACATGGGTTAGAGCAGCTCTGGCCACCTTTCGAAGGAGAGAGGCCAAGTGCAGGTGACTCACCTCAGCCTGGAGGCTCTCGAGTCGCACAATGTGTTGGCTGCTGGAGGAGTTCTTCTCCCGAAAGTCCTCCCGGAGGGTGTGGACCTGCAGGGAGAGCTGCCGCTCCACCTCTGATGCCTGCAAGGAGACACCAGCTGGCATTACCCTGGGGGTTGTCCGATGGCTGGAAAGCAGTTATCTCCTCCTGCGCAGGGGAAGGTCTACAGGCCTGCCCCCATATGACTTCTGCACAAGCCCTAGTTTTGGCAGAAACTCTGAAGCCTGTAGAGTTTGGACCAGGGAAAAGCTCACCCTTGAGAGAAGTCGAGGAAAGCAGTCATTTAGACCATGTCAATTTTCCCTCAGGACTGCCAAGGGGACACAGCCCATAACTTTCTCCTGATGCAAAACAGCACGACTCCCACACTCCACAGCGAATTTAGTTTTCCTCAAAAACAGTAGCTCAGTTGGGGCTGAGGAGGAAAGCAGGCCACTCACAAAGGCAGTGAGGGAGCCAATCTCCATAGCTCCCAGAATACACCACTATTAGATTTACACTTTCTAAATCTCTGAACATCTTTGGCGCAGCTTTAAAATAACAAGTGCCCTTTGCCTCTGATTTCTGGCTCCTGTCAGGGCCAGACAGAGAAGCATCCACTCCAGACGGCTGTCAGTGCGGCATCGCTGGGCTTGGCCCTCTTTCCCATTTCGAAGGAGGGATGCCCCAGTTATGCAGGGTGGTTTGAGGACAGTGGAAAGGCCATTCCTTACCTACGGGATCCAGGCTGCAGACAGGCTGTATAAATGACAGCTTAGACATTTAACTACCCTCTGGACGGTTTTACTGCTGATTTTTACATGGTGAACACACTTGTTTAGGTTTGTAAGAGAACATAAGGTTTTTATGACAAATCCCTAATGAGATAGCACAAATGGATGGTTTTCTGTTTAATTAGCCTCCATCAGGTTCCATTACATTTAGGCACAGACTTCCCCCAGCAGATTAGCTAGAAGTGAATTAATCCCCCTCAAGACGCAGCACTGCCATCCTGCTCAGGGCACTGGCAGAGCCGCATGTCCAATGGCAAATGCTCTCAGCGGCCCCCATGCCTCAGACAGGGAAGTGAGATGGAGGGAGGGATGGGGGCAAGAAGAGAAAACCCCCATTGGGGTCAGCACCTCTTAGCAGGTTTAGGAGTGCATGCTTATGTCTGACAAATGTGGGTCAGGATTTGATCTGGGGTGCTCTGGCTGACAGGGAGCCCAAGCCAGCAGCTCCACCAAAGGGGGCAATGACTTTGTTCCAACAGCTCCTCATCCGAGGACTGAGCACACAGATTCAGCCTGAGCTGCCCTTGGAGGTGACACCATCCCTTTTAAAAATGATCCCTTAATTTCTGCAGCCAAATAATCCAAATCAGAAGCAAGAGGCAAAAGGCTGTTCCAGCTCCATCAGGTGGAGGAAACTGGCTGCCCCAACCGTCCTGCTTGCAGGGGCAGCAGGAGACAGAAACACAGCTGCTGAAATCAGCCAGGCTCTGACCACTGGCTTCTGGAATGAGAAATGGTTTCCTACAATAAGAAATAATCTTGTCTACCAATTGGTTTTTAGTTCCTTTCGTATCCTGTTAGCATAACTGGTCTTTTTGCCTTTAAAGCCTCACAACAGAGGCCTTTGCGTACTCCTCCCCCCATTTATTTATTAAATAAAGCTTCCTTGCACAGGCAGAGTAGACAAAACACAATGTCAGCACAGCACTATAAGAAGGGGTTGGTTATTTTTCTTCCCTTAAGTAGCTGTGGATCTCAAGGCATCCTGAGCTGCTATTAATTGGTGACACTAAAGAAGATGGATGGATTGTGCTTTCTGTGAATGATTCACTTGCATTTGTAGAGATCGCTGGAACATCTTCATGCTGAAACACTCCGCAGGAGCTATTAAGGATGAAAAAGCACCGGATGAAAAGGACCAAAGGATTTTGCCTGCAATATGCTGACCACTCTCCCAAGGAGCACAAGTGGTATCAGATGAGGTGACACACCAGTATTTGATGGTTAATTGTATAAGGAATTTATATGCTAGAACAATTCTATGTACAGACAGTACAAACGTACAATACAGCAATAAGAAACAAGGGAATGTTAACGGCATTGTAAAAATCTCCGGTAAGACAATATATAGCGGCTGTTGCTCAGATTGGAAGGGCTGCAAGGGTGATCCAGAGCATGGAAAATCTGTTGCATGAAAGGAGACTGAAAGGGGATGGCTTGTTTTATCTCATGTAATGATTGCTGAGTGTGGGCTCCCTATAAATATATCACGGATGAGCACACAGAAGGGAGAAGTGCTATTTAAGCAGAAGCACAATTTTGACAGAAGAACTGATGTGAGCAAACTGGGTACGAGTATATTGAGGCTGGGAATGGGAAGATTTCTAAGTTTCCACGGAGCTGCAGTAGGATTGCTCCTCCTGCACCATTACAGTAGGAGGAATGGTACAAAAATGAATTTTGTGGTGGAGCTGGATCACTTTATCATGCAGTTTCTTTCAGAGGACTGCCTACGACAGAAAGGAAATGAATTGACCTCAAAGGTCCTTTCTGGTACTATACTGTTTGCAAGACTGTAAGGTTTGTATTCTCCAGCTTTAAATCATCATCTGGAACTCATCTGCTTGCTGCTCAGCTTACACACTCACACATCTTATTCCTGCAGTTGTAGCCCACATGCGGGGAAGAAAGGACTCACTTACTGCTAGCATCTAGGGCCCTAATGCAGACAGCATGTCACAGCGTCGTCTCAGCCTACACCATTCACATCCTATTTAATGCAGTAGAGAAAAATAAAAATACTACTTTAGCCTCATACAGTGTAGAATACTATCCCTGACCAACAGTTTAACAGAAATAAACAGAAACGACTGCATCATGTATTTCCCGCCACAGGAGAACAAGGAAAAATCCTCACCTGGTTCTTCTAGACAGGGAAATAGCTGATGCATTTAAGTCTCACCTTTAGCAAAGATTTGAGATTTCATAGATGAGACAGTCTTCTGAGCTGAGCTCTGGTCATGCAAACCCCCCTCTGGTGCTGTAGAGTTTTCACGCTACATTTGTTTCAGAGGTTATTAATACTGCTGCCAAACTACCCCCTTCCAATTGATTATAAAGTCTAGATTTTCATGTAAATTTGCATATTACATAGAAAGCCATCTTGACAGTGTCCAGTATTCTACAGGTTTTATGATGTATTTTCATACGGTTTCTGCTTGGGTTCTCACACCACTGTAGGTGTGTGCATGCATGCATGTGTGTTTTACACCTTGAACCCCCTACTGATTGCTTCAAACATGCTCTTTTACCTAGTGTCATCAGAGGTTGTAACCTTCTAGCTACACTTTCCATTCATTGCTCAAATGCGCTACGGCTTTCACGTCTGTTGAACTGAAGTGAGTTTCTTCTGCCTCAGCCAGCCTGGCTCTACTCTCATTACGCAAACCGTAGCGCTTTCTCTGCCCCATCAATGTTCTCCTAAACATTAAAAGCTAGAACCTTTTGTGGTTATGTCAACCATTTAGCTGTGCATTGATTTTGTTAGAGAGAAGTAATACTCATTTCAGAAAAGCAGACATATATCGCCCAACATCACAGCTTTCCTCCGTAGTTAAGAAAGAATTAATTTCCTGGGTATGGGCAAATTAGCCAACACAGCTACCAGGCAGCGTTTGGTATCTGCAAAAGCATAGACATCAATTCACAATTAGATATATTCAATCAACTGTGAGATTTGTTTTCTGGACTTCAGGCAAAATTTAGATGAGATTTGGGAAACGCAAGAAGAAAGGAAGAGCAGGACATTTTGGCCTCTGTTCTAATTAGGGGCTTCTTTTCATTGCAAAGCTGATAAGTTTATCTTGTGATTAATCCTGAAGTGCTAGAACACATGAAACTGTGTACATATTTGGCAGAAAAATGTGGCTTACCAGTTACAATAACTCCATGAGGTTTAACATTTGCAATATATGAGTAATAAATAAATAAAATAAATGTAAATAAACTGGGGCACTGAAGCTCCTGCCAAAAGGGGCTCTTTGTAACATATGGGATGGACTGTGAGAAACGAATGGCCTGCAGGTTAGTTTCATTCAAAGAAAACCCTCTTTTGGGGGAAGATTTGCTAAATAAATCTAAAATATCTGGGTATAAGTCACATCAGAAAGAAAAAGAGAATGCACGAAGTCTAATGGACCGTAGCTGGGTAAAGAAACCAATGCTGCCATATGATTTACATCTACAAACAAGATGATTCAAATTTAACAAAGGATATTGAAGATTTACTTGCCTAAAATAGCTAAGGAAGAGAAGCCCTAATTAGTGCTAAATTCGTAACACTCAGGAGAGCGTGTTACCCCTTTTATCAATTTGCTAATAGCTGAGTTCAAGGGACTCCCCGTTCCCACTGTGGTGCCATTAACACTTCAAACCACTCATCACTGCCTCCCCTGGATTCAGGTTCCTGGATTCCCAGCTCTTCTCAGGGAGGAAAATATAACATATTCGGCTACTGAAAAGCAAGCAAAGGAGGAAACTACAAACATCTTGCTTTAGAGCAATAATAAATAAAAAAAAAAAATTAATCTGGTTTCTGAGGGAGACTCTGGAGGTTTGGGGTCGCTGCCCCACCACTGCAGCCAGCACCCCAGCACCCTGGTGCCTGCTGGCAGCAGTGGGAAGCCTGGTTTTCTGGGCTAACTGATCCATGCCAAGAAAGTGGCGATGCCATGGCTGTTTTCCAGCCCCTGGCGTGCCATAAGCAACAATCTATATTTTGCATGCCTGGAGGTTGCCCGGTATGGGCATCTTTGAGAGGTTTTTACCAAAGCTTTTAATTTAGGTCAACTTTAAATTGTTATTCAAAGCATTATTCTATCCAGGAAAGTGCTCACGTAACAGCGACCGCGCGGTTCTTGTCGTTCGTCACCTTTTGAGGGCTCCAGTTTGCACTTGCCGATTGATGTGCACAGAGGAGGGATTCCCTCAGGGATGGCCCCTGCCACCCCAGGGCAATGGTGCTGTTGTGGCTTGACTGGACACCCACCTGGCCGCTCCCTTGCTCGCCCTCCACCGGATGGGGTAGAAAATAAGATGAAAAAGCTTGTGGGTCACAATAAAGACAGGGGGATCACTTACCAGTCAAGGAGATCACTTACCAGTCGAGGAATTCAAGGTAAAGGCAGTGACTGGGAGACAGACAAAGCTCAGACTGGGCATAGCCAGGGATTGGGAAAATAGTGGGGATTTTGTCGTTTTTATTGTAAGGTGGTGAATGGAGGAGGGGTGGAGCTGTATAGAGTGCGTACATCGCCCACCTTCACAGTGCTGCGATGATGTCACTTCGATTTTGGTGTGGGGAAATGTTTCTGTGGCTGATGCTGCAAGCGAACTTCGTGAAGGCTGCATGAAGAGCGTGGGTTTTAACGACAGTTCTTAAATATGTGTTTCACAGAGGTGAAGGGTGAATTTTAGGTGGCATCTGCGCCCAGGCGCTGGCAGCGGGGCTGCAGGGGCCACTGTGAGGAGAAGCTGGGCTGCCCCGCCCAGGCGCGGCCGGTTCCAGCCGGTTCCAGCTGGTTCCAGAACGTTCCACAGCGGCCCCCCCTCAGGGTTCAGCCGAGCCCTTCAGCGAGCTGGTGGTGCAGCTGGGAAATCATTAAGAAGCATTAAGAAAGGGCAACGTGCTGCCCAGCAGTGAGAAGTGAGGAGGAAAGTGTGAAGATCAGCCCTCCAAGCACTGAGGTGAGAGGAAGAGGAGGAGGAGGAGGAGGAGGAGGAGGAGATGGTGCTGCAGGTGCCAGGGCAGAGATTCCCCTGCAGCCCATGGAGGACCCCACAGTGGAGTAGGTTTGTCCTGAAGGACTGCAGCCCATGGGAAGGGCGCACACTGGAGCAGGGGAAAAGTGTGAGAAGGAAGTGTCGGAGAGGAGCTGTTATGGACCGACCACAACCCCCATTCCCCATCCGCCTGTGCGGCTCAGGGAGGGGAGGTCGAGGCGTCAGGAATGAGGGAGTGAAGCTGAGTCTCGGGAAATGGGGGTGCAGGGGACAATGTTGCTTTAATTTTGTCTTTGTTTCTCACAATCCAGATCTATTTTAATTGGCAATAAATTAATTTTCCCAAAGGTGAGTCTGTTTCGCCTGTGGCAGTAATTGGTAAGTGATCTCCTTGTCTCTTTCTGTCTGTCTCAATCCACAGACTTTTTCATCTTATTTTCTCCCCCTGTCCTGTGGAGGTGCTGGAGTGAGAGAGCACCTGGCAGGGCCAAGGTCAACCCAACCACAGGCACACAATTAGCTTTACCAGTAATCTGCAGTTACACACTTTGAATGCACATGGGACGACCTGGCTAAGCCTTCTCTGACAGACCACTTCCCACTGCTCCCCAGTACAGCGCAGGCCATTTGGAGCTGGGGAATAACGTTCATCGTGACCAGGGGTTCATCGTGACCAGGGCCAGCATTGTCCCCACCTCTGCAAAATGACTTGGTGGGACCGAATCCTCCTCTCCCTGCCTTGTCCCTTGCTCTGCTACTGTCCAGGTTTGCGAAATCCAACCACAGAAAGCATGCAGTAGCTTGGTCCTGGTGCAAGAGCTGTTACCGCCTGGAGAAGTTACATGGGAAAATGAGAATTTAGAAAACTGGCAACACTTCCAGAATATTTTCATTCTAAATATCCAACAGAGATTGTTAACATTGATCCCACGTGATATTTTTAGAAAATCTTTATTTTTTACACTATGAAAGTGCTAGGGTATCAGTATGTAATATATACCTATTATATACCCAGTAGCTATAAGCAGGCTGGTAGGTGGATTTAATACCAGCAGCCAGAGTGAGTGTATCTGCTTAGCTATTGCAGGTATGATTTACTTCCTAATACAGACTTCTTTTTGCTCAGGAACCACCTCTGCGACCTGCCATAGCACCAGTCAGCCCGCTCCTCAGTGATCTTATTTTTGACACTCAGCTACTTCATTTAGGTAAGATCTGCGAGTTGGCCGTGGTAGGGGTGCACAGCATCCAGCCTACATTGTCCTCACTGGGTCCTGGCACTGAAATCAAACATCTGTGTGAAACTGTGAACAGAATGTGGTGCACTCTCTATTACCTTTTTCAGTGCGATTCAGGCAAACTACTGCATATCTGGCATTTGGTGCCTTCGTACCATACGCCTTCACACACAGCTATCTGCAATAGTCTTTACGCCCCCGAGGGTCTCCTCCTGGTTATTCCTTCTCCTTATTCAGAGGAGCTAATAAATCCATATCTGCTTAGACAGAAGGGTTTGATTTTGTGGCATACTGCCTGACTTCCTCTGTTATGGCCATACAGGTTGATGTGCCCTCCCTTCAGTGGGAAACAGGATGACACTGTAGGGCACAGGCCTGCTAGAGTGGTTGGGGGGTCCTATACTGACAACAGAGTGGATGGACAAAAGAGGAAACGAGCATTTTTTAGCACAAAATTGACCTGTCAAGAAAAAATGGAATCAAAGATCTAAAGGATGAGGATTCCTAATTGCCAAAGCAAGGAGCCTGGTAACTGAGAAGAGGCACTGGAATTGCTCTTTTATAATCATCAAGTTGAGGAGACCTTACTGATGGGAAATGTCTTTTAGTTGTAGCATTAAACCTACTTTGAGAGGAGTTTGTGAGATAAAGGAAGGCAGTGGCATCTCATGCTAAAATCTGCACTTCTTACACAGTTGTGGTGGTTTGGAAATAAGATACTTTATTGTTTGCATGAAAGTGAAAATTCTTTGTGGCAGATCTGTCCCTCTTCATTTTTTCCTTTCTGTAGGACAAACAGGAAATGCTCGACATGTCCTTTGACATTTTTGACACTCTTATTTACCTTAGTTTTTGTTATGGTTTTGGCTGGGATAGAGTTACATTTTCTTCACAGAAGTTCACACAATGCTGTATTTTGGATTTTTGATGAAGATAATGGTGATGTTTTCAGTAGCTGCAGAGCAGTGCTTACACAGAGCCAAGGACTTTTCAGCTCCTCGTGCTGCCCTGCCAGCGAGGAGGCTGGGGCTGCACAAGAAGCTGGGAGGGGACAGGACCAGGACAGCTGACCCAAACTGACCAAAGGGATATTCCATACCATATGGTGTCATGCCGAACAATAAAACTGGGGGTGCTGGCTGGGGCAAGGGCAGGGGGGCCGCTGCTCGGGAACAGGCTGGGCATCGGTCAGCGGGTGGTGAGCAACTGCACTGTGCATCACTTGCTTTGTATATTCTTTTATTATCATTACTCTTATTATTATTTTCCCTTCCTTTTCTGTCCTATTAAACTATCTTTATCTCAGCCCGAGCTTTTACTTTTTTTTCTTCCGATTCTCTCCCCCCATCCCACTGGGCAGGAGGCGGGGTTGGGGGGGGTGAGCAAACGGCTGTGTGGTGCTTAGCTGCCTGCCGGGTTAAACCTCAACAGTTTTAAAATAAAACAAACCAAGATTGTGAATGGTTTCCTCCCAGCACAACCCAGTGATGCAGTGAGCTGTTGTGGGTGGCAGTGGGTTAACATTGAGCAATCAGCTCAGATGCCTCCACCTGAGAGGCAGAGGCCCGTGGAGGAGTGGGCTATAACAGAGAGCAGGGAGCAGCTGGGGCTTTTTTCTGTGTGGGGTTGGGCTTGTATCTGTCCTTTGAGATAGGGAGGTGTTGTCAGAGTGGAGATGTTTAGTTCTTTGGTGGAAACCTTCAGAGAATATGTTCCTGCTCAGCCTGAAGCTGGATTGCCTGTTTTGAGGGGAAAAGTGCTTGCGTTGGCTGGCTTTGGTTGCTTCCCCTGTTTCTTGTGGTTGGAGAGCTGCACGTGCTGCTGGAGATAACTGCTGTTAACACCCATATTCAATAAGGTACTGGTATTTTTTTTGTTTTCAATTGTCCGTGAAAAATCCTTTTAACAGGGTTAGTGATCTCTTGCTGCATTACCAAGCAAAGCATGGAAGAGTGGATAGTCAAGGTTTTCCTGGCAATGTGGTTCTTTTTTCTTCCTAAAAGGCTACTTGATCTAAGAGAACCAGCTCGTAAGGCAAACATCTGAACGTTTTGGCAAAGAGCTCAAGGGAATGAATGCAAAATGATGGTCTTTGTCTTGTTTGTCAGTGAGTACTAACTCAGATAACTGTTTGGCTGAAGCAAACAACCATTACCTTATGCTAAATCATCCTACGAGATTAGGAAGGGCTGTTCACAGCAAAAGCAAAGAGTTGCGTGCCATGTGGTGGTAACCATGGCTGGGTGTAATATCTCTAGGTTCACTGTTTGGAAGAAATGGCTTCACAAGTGGATGTGGGTTGTGCACATGTTTTAGGAGGTGCTTAAACATGAGCCTCCCTTTTTTGTGGTTTATTCTTGACCTAAGCATTTGGCTCTTGTGGAGAGAAAAATACAGTGTGTGGAAAAATGAGTCAGCCAGCTTCCTGTGGGAGGGACTGCCAGAGGCTCGCTTTGAATGCTGCAATAAATTAGCACTGGAGATAACTCAGAGGACAAAGTGTGCCTGGAGGACACGCAATGCTAAGTAGTGCGCACAGTGGCTCTTGTTCTCTGTATGCAAATTCTGCTTGCAGAAGAAAAGTGGGAGACAGCCCTACACAGTGGCTTCCAGGGCTGGTGTCTGTCACTGAGCTCAGAACGGAGAGCTGAATGCAGAGCTTGTTGGCAGCAGCTCAGCTCCTGGTTGTTGAGAAGGAATAGAGTACTACCAGCAGGCTCTTCTTGTTCTGTGTAGGTGCTGCACATGACCTTGAATGAAGTATTTGTGGCTCTGCAGTTTAGTTAAGTGTTCGTAACTGGAGGCAGAAAGGCTTACACCTTAAATCAAGTTCGTGACTCTACAGTAGAGCTGAGAAGAACTGTCACATTCATTTCAGTGGAGCACGGCTTGGGTCCAGTTTATTGCAATGGGGCTTGGGACTTTCAGTTTAGAAAAAGTCATCCTCCCCCCCAACCCTGTGTGTGAGACCAGTTTCTGAAGTCTTGCCTTGATCTAGCAGAGGGAACTGGTACAGTTTGAAAGCCGGATGGTCTCTGTTTTGCATCAATAAATTCAGTTATCTGCTCTGCTAGGTAACTTTTAATGCATTTCTAATGTTAGTTTCCATGAACAAGCTATTTTTCCCTGACAAAAGCCATACTTTATCATGATAGAGCATTTTTGCCATGTTACCTTTGATGTGGGTTTTTAATCCAGAGTTTTTGAGCTCAATCTGACTTTTCTACTCAAGCTAAAGGATGAAAAATATTTTTTCCATTAAATTTCTGGTGAGCCATAAGTGTGGGTCAGGTGATAGTCTAATGAATAGAAAAGGCCTGATTAGTGTGAAAGTAGTTGATGAACTGGAAACATGAATACTTAAGTAATTAAAACATTCTGGGGAAAAAAAAAAAAAGAATAGTTATGATGGTTGAGGCAAAGAGAAATACAACATACACTGCTGCTCTTAAGAGGCTTTGCTGTCTTCCCTGGTAGCCAGAAGTCAGGACAGCAAATCTTCATTCCTGAATTTACTTTTTATGAAATTTAGTCCAACACTTTTTTTAAACCTGGAGGTGTTTAAACTCAAATGTCTGTGCCTGGAAGCAAGACAATAATTAAGCTTCTTGCAGCCTCTTACTCTGGCTTTAAGTGCTCTGACATCTCCTTTATTTCAAAGAAAATGAACTGAGTTCTGTTGAGGATACCTAATACGTGATGGCAGTAAAAGTAAGTGAGGGAATCCTCATCAGCTTTTGCAATCTTCACCTATACACCCTGTTAAGCTTAGGATATACTCTTCTAGGATTTAGTAGAAATATACAAACTAAAAGCTTTCCAATATGTTTAGACCTGATGCTCAAACTTGAACTTACAAATGTGTCTGACTGCATGGAAATACTGGTGTCCATTCCCATACTGGTGAAATTGGTGGAAGGAAAAAAAAAGGCAAAATTCAAGGAGTTGGCTTAAAACCCATTAACTTCCATTAGGAAGCCTTGAGACAGGAAGAGAGAGACCGTTTTCTAAAAAATAGATGTGTATTTAAACTTCATGATAGATTGACCTGGGAGATGCTTTATTAGCTTTTAAATTCCTACCAAGTCTGACTCCCAATAAACTTCCATCAGTCTGTTTCTGAAAAACAGTACTCGATGGGTTTGCTCACTTCTCTGACAACTTGACCAATTTATTTCAAAACCCAGAGGAAGGAGAGTTAAGAGGTCTTTTTTGTTTGTTTGGCTTGACTAAGGCAAGATATAAGGTACTCTGTGCAGAAGGTTTATTTATTATAGCTGATGCAGTAAAACTTGTAGTTGATTTCCATAGAAAAATGACACCCAAAAACTACAGTGAATATTGGCCAGGATGGAAGCTCTAGCTTCAAGCTATTAGTTCCATTAAAGCTTTCTCTTCACTAGAGGATGTTTTAATCACTGATAGGTTCAGTAGGGTCATAAATGAAAGGTGAGGGCCATAAAAAGAGTATGTCTGTCACAGCTTCAGAAACAAACAAACAAAAAACCATGCCAGTCTGTCACAGTTGCAATATTGAAATAAAAAGGTCCAAATCTACATTCTTGAAGGATAGTTCTGGAGCTGGTAGGTAAGTTTTTACTTAAAATATTTCTTGATCAGCTAGTATTTGATCTGTCACTCTAAACACAACAGAATTGTGCTGGGTGCCTGCAGACAAAAAGTGTCTAGAGATACCATTTAACTTGGCAATACTTTTTTCCTGTTCTTCAGCAGCCTTCAGCTATTCCTGAATCATTCTCCCTTGTTGGCAGCATAAAAAGATCTCTTTAGAGCATAAGGTCTTTGCAGCAGACTTCTAACACAAGGCAGACCTTGCTCTTGGTGATCACTGACAAAGGTAATTACAATGTGTTAATAATAACATCTGAGCACTCCGATCTGCTCCAGTAGAATAGATCTACTCTTTGTGTATTACCATATGTAATAAGTACGTGCACATTTCTCTCCTCTCAGCCCAGCTTTGCTCTGTTTCCACTAATGTGGAAACAGCTTATGACTCAGTGCAGCAGATGCTTGAACACAGAAGTACTTGTTTACCTTTTTGTGCAGTGCCACAGATGTAAGCACTGTGGGGACGAGGTCTTTGTCGTAGATCCTCAGGGCAGGGACTTGGCCTTCAGAGCACCTTGATAGCCATATGGAGTAGTAACTTCTAGCATGAGCCAGAGCTGCTAATTAAACAACTGCAGGTGTATTCCAAGACTAGGATAAGTTTTCTATATAGCACCTGTAACCCAGCTTTTGGGAAGCTGCTGAGTATTTCTGTAAGTGGCCAGATCTTCTTATGCATGTGTCAGCCTGGTGGGTGAGGTGCTCCCCTGAAGACATTGCACGGGTGTTGCTATAGCCAGAGCCTCTGTACAATGTGGGAGCCCAGAAACAAGAACATGGATCTCTCCTTGGAGCCTTGTCCTCCCACAATCTAGTTTTTAAAAAGTTTTTGCATGAATTTCTTTAAATAACAGCTTTTGGCAAACTCACTGGCATTTTGGTACTTTAAGTCCTACAAAAAGCTGTGCCTGGTGGCGGGGAGGGGAATCAAGTAGATGCAGACAGCAAACTTAGCTGAAAAACAAGGCGGGTGCAGCACATATTGTGGGATGGTGTATAAAATATACTATGCTCTGCCAAGTCGTACACATGCAGGGGAATGCATTATCAGTGACTGGAAAGAGCACCTCTCTGTGTGAATTTCAGGCTTTGGTGCATCTGTGAATATCACTTAAGGGTTAAAGCACGGCGGGACCTGTATGGGGAAGCCACCTCAGTCCCAAACTCTTCATGTGTTCAGTTATCTTTTCTGATGGAACAGAGGTGAAATGCTGTCAGAAGAGGAAAAGCCATTGTAGCAACATCACAACAGCTGCATTAAGAGTAACTGCACGGGTACTGGAGTCCACTGAAAACACTGCAGACAAAGGCTCTGTGCTTGGCTGTGGGCCTCAAATTTGGCACACATATAACTCTACTTAGACTTGCACCTATAGCCAAAGTTTTGCAAATGTAGGTCAGGCTTCATTGAATCACAAGCCCTTTCCCCTGCAGTCTGAGCTGCTGCTAAGGGGAATCATTCACACTGTGGTTTTTGGCACTCAGGTTGCTGCTTTCTGACAACTGACCTCATGCAGAGGCAGCGAGCTTGCAGCGAGCCTGGGCTGGGGTTAGCAGTGGGGAGCAGGTGCCAGATGAACATGGGGACCAGGGGTAACTCACAGCCTGGGTTTTCCATGCAGCTGAGCTGTGAGGCTGCTGATGTTGAGGCGTGGAGATCTGTAAGCATGGCACAAGGTCTTAGATTGGGAAACGCTGCACTGACACATGCTGTGAGAATTAGCAGCTTGTCTTCTGCATGTGATATTGAGAAAGGATGTTTTTTCCTGGTGGCTAAAGGCTTGATGGCTGAAGCTTTGCATCTGCAAAGAAGCAGCATCCTTGGCAATGCTGGCATGACCAGAGCAAGGGGAGTGCTCTCCCCTCCTTCTTGAACCTCCCCCCTTTCACCCTTGGCAATGTGGCTTAGAGTCTGGGTGGAGTGGGAAAAGGCCTACGGGTGCCCTATAGGAGATGGGGGTGGGAGGAATGCTGTTTGTTTTGGCTCTGGTGCTTTTAAGCATACATCAGGACTGCTGAGAGCATTACGTAGCATTACATACTGCGTGTATGTGCTTTCTGGCTCTAAACACATAACAGGAGACCAGATAAATTAAACCAGGGGAAACGCAACAAAACTGTTGTGGCAGTGGCTGTTCTTTACCTTCAAAGTCTCCATGATGAGTTACTGGGTTGTTGGGAGTGGGCTTCATTTTGAAAGCCCTGTTTGAGTGTGCTCATACTCTAACTGTGGCTGCTTTGATTTCCAATTATGTTCTTCAATCGCTCTATCTTCAGAGGAGAGTGAGGGCTGCCTTGCAGGAGCGTGTGCAGATTATCCCGCACTTGAGCACAGGCTGATTTACTGCTCCAGTTCTTACACTACTACAGCAGGATTTTAAACTGGGATCTGTGCGAGCATCACTATGTCTAAATGATTAACTTTCTCTTCCTCTTGCTGCTAGAAAGCAAGAACAATGTGATCAGTGACAGGAGATCGCAGTATTCGGCTCCCAGCAGTTTTTACTCTACTCCTGCTGCTGCAGCTGAATTTCTTTATGCACGAGCCTGTGGTAGCAATAGTAAATCTACTGAGTGCTTGCTGTGTTTGGGAGTGTCTAAAATGGTGTTTAAAATTTCTGCCCAAGCACAGGCATACAAGTTAGTCAGGAAGACTTGGTCCTCCCTGTGCTAAAACCACCTGCCTTAGGCCACTGGTCCCTTCCCCTCCATCTCACACGTGACGAGGTGTACACTGGAGTTGGCAGATGGCTGGGGAGCAAACAGGTCCACAGAAGCATGTGAGGAAATCATGTTGCATCATTGCTAATGAGCTTGTGCCAAGACTTGGATTTTCTTCTGCCTGTCTCTACACTGGCTTCCCCATCACCCCTCGCCTCGGTTGTTTTGTGACCTACCTCCTGGAACAATCCTGGAGACCTTCCTCAGCTCTCTAGCTGATCCCTCTAACAGATCAGCCATGACACGTTGCATCAACACAGCACTGTGCCAGAGATTTGTATGTTTAATTAGAGAAATACCCTAATTTCTGCTGCCGTATATCTGGCTTTGATTTTGCTGCTGAGGCTCATGCTTCCTCTTTTAGCCTCCTTTCCTTGGCTCTGCTCAAAGATTTTTTTGTCCTGATGAATTAGAGCAGATGCTGCCAAGCTGGGACATTATAAAGACTCAAATGAAATGAAGAAAAAAGTGGTTTAAACATGTCACTTGTGCACCACAGGCTGTTTGTCATTGCTCGGGCACTTCAGCTCCTAATGCTTACCTATAATGTAGTGCTGCTTGGCTTCCTGAGCTGGGATACTCTGTTCTTCCTACATGAGCATGGGTCTCATCTGTGTGATGACATCATTGTGCATGGCAAAAGCCTGCTCTGACTGTACAGGCAGGCCAAATGGGGTACCTGGAGACAAACAACTTCCTCACCAGGCCCAAATGTGGTATTTTACCCAGAGAAATGCTCCACTTGTGGAAAGCTGGTCGTGTTAGGGTTGTACCTCTTTGGTGTGATGCTTTGGTCATGTGTGCTTGGGTAGTGAGGAGTGAGGGTGCATGCTATAGCTGCTTGCTGTGGCAGAAAGCCTTGAAGCAACTGGTGTCAGAGTAGGCATGTGGATTTCAAGTGTTGACCTGAATCCAGGTTTTCATAAATTAATAGGTTAAAAAAGCACAGCATAAATTTAAGCTCTTGTGGGGATTTGGAATTTCCCAGCATGATCCCCACTGGTATCCAGGGACAAAGAAGATAAAGATATTACAGCCCAAGTTTTCAGCACAAGCCTTCTCTTAAGCACTGATTCAAAATACAGCTTTACTTGTCAAGCTGTGAGACACCAAGTATATCCATATGTCTCAAACTTATTTGTCTGGAGGACAAGACAAATACTACCACTTAAAAGGCACCATATTAGTTTTCATCCTTACTCAGGTTTACTGAAAGGGTCTTGGATTTAATATTATTTATGGCAACACTTTAACATTACCAGGAAAGAAGAGTGTTTGGCCAGGTCTCTTCACAGAGCAGGAATTTACGTGAGGGTTATACGGCTCACTGGGGCTAATCCCTTCTAGCATTATACATCATCTGACAGTTGCCAAGGAGATGAGAATAATCTCAGTGAGACAAGATACGCGAGAAGGGTATTTATGGACACTTGCCTAACGATGCTGGTGGATTGCACCAAAAAGTGATTATTTGTGTGCCTCTGAAGTGTTGCCTCTTCTGTGGTGTATATATAGGAGATGTGTTGCTGCAGAAGCCTAAAATTTCCCTGTGATATTAAAGCAGCAGCAACTTGGCCTTGAGTTTTCCAAGTTATCCAGCTGCAGAGGCTTCATCTGCTGACTGTCACGCAAAGGGGTGGACAAGGCTTTTGTGCTGCTGAGATGGCTGCCCACGTGTGTGTGCTCTGCAGCATCCACAGACTGTGCGTATAAACAAGCCGTTACGGTCTGTGGTGCTAACACAGGCTTAATGAAAACTGCCCGCTTCACATGCTTGAAATACTTGCAGGTGCCTCATGCAAACGTCTTGTATGCCAATGATATGAGGGGAAGGAAGAGCGGAAGCGTGGAGTATATGTATGTGTAGGCACAGATATGTGTGTACTCTGGCAATGGCTTTCCAGTGTAACCAGCTGTTTCCTCCTTCCCGGTCGCCAGGGTGAGCCCAGTTGCACTGAAGCCAGTGGGCTCTGGGTGCGGGTGTTAATGTTGTGCTGCTTAGTATGTGGGTCTGAGCAGGCGTTTTGGTCAGGCTAGGCCATTTGCCCTGACCCAGGGTGGCATATAGCTCTGCTTAGGGAGATTAAGAGAAGCAGGAGAGCTGATACCTTCATTCAAACAAGCTCATTCTGTTAGGAAAAGCTTCTGCACTGACTGTTTCACATAGCAAAATATTTTATCAGCCATGTGCTCCCTGGCCATGAAAAGGGGCAGAGACTGATGGAGGAGGCCAGTACCTGGGACCTGGAGCACTAAAGCTGCATGGTCTGGCACTGTCCCACACTGGGCAAATCCTCCCTCTCCTATGTTGAGGGAAGACAGTGACCTGTAATGAAGGGATAAGGTTTACCTGTCTCCCTCTCTCCTTCACAACTTGGCCTTTTTAATTCTTGATGGAGCATTATGGAGGAGGAAAAAAAGGAATTTCCCAAGTTTTGGAAGCCTTGATGCAAATGATTTCCTTGGAAGGAAGGAGCCACTGAGAGCCAGCCCTCAGCAGACAGACTGTCTCGTGGTGCCAGAGTTAATCTCAGTAAGTAGCTCTGAGCTGCTGGGTCGGATAATGCCTGGAATGGAGGAGGCCTCTTTAAATGAAGTAAATCAATTTGCTAATCCTCTGTAGGTGGGTTTTGAGGGGTTGTTTAAGATTGCAACCACTGATTTGCAGAATCTCAGATGTTTCTTCAGTGGCACCTGCCCTCCCCTTCAAGTGGTTCAAAGAAGTAAAAGTAGATGCTTGGCCTGTCTATTCCAGTCAGTCAAGAAAATAGCTTGTGAGTAATGCTTCTGCCTGCCTCCAGCCCTGCTTCTATGTGGCATCGTTCTTTATTTGCTTTCTTTGGGGTCTGTGTCTAGCATGGGTTCCATATAAAGGTAGGGTGCTGGCTGGGAGGCCTCAAGGTGCATGTGTTTACTTAGCTTTAAAAGCATCAGGGATATGCAGTTGCCTCTGACAGGAAAAAATGATGCTCCCAAGTGCGTATCATCCTCCTCTATGTCCCTCTGGGGTAAGCTCATTCCTCCATACGACAAAAAGAAGCCAGATGAGCCTGAGCAGGTTAAATAGCAGCTTTTTGGTCTGTCTTGCCTTGACTGAGGTGAGTTTGTGGCAGCTCAGCCACAAAAACAGTATCTGTTCTCTCTTATGGTGGAGGCTAGAGCACCCTGCTTGTCTGCAGTTCTGCAGGGTGAGGATGTGCACCCACAGCCCCAGTGCTTCAGGGATAGAAAGGCCCGAGGAGGAGGAGGTATTAATGAAATCATCAATTTCATGAGCATTTGCCTTGAGCTTTTAAAGCTTTGAATATTTACTAGTTATTGAAGAAGTCTGGTCCCTTGTGCTAAGGTGGAGAGGGAAATAAAGAAGCACAACATTTAGGAAGAATTTGTGCACAAAGTGAAATACAACATTCAGTAAAGCCTAGGGAAATAAATCTCTCTGGATTAGAGGCAAAAACTACAGAAATCATTTGAGTTAGCAAATCCCTGGGCAACTTTATAGCCGATCAATGGATGTTATTTGGAGAAATATCACATCATTCAGAAGAGATTGTAGATTTTTGGCAAATACCATCATTTCAGACTTTTCATTTGGCTTCATAGAAACATAAATCTGCTGGAAAGTGCAACTCTCCCGGTACCTGAGTGTTCAAGAGCTCATGTTCAAGGAAAGATTGGAACATACCTCTAAATCTTTTTCAATTTGCATTTGTTTTGACCCCTCAGTTGCTTTATGCTTGTGTAGAAGGAAAACACAAGTCTGTTCCAAAGTCTTAGAGATTACTTATTGCTTGTGAGTATTTTTTTGGGCTTCTCTGCCTTTTTCCTTCAATATTCAGAAACAGCAGAAGACCTGACCTCGTGTTACTGAAAGTCTCCACATAAAAGGAAGAGAAACTGTGGAAGGCCTCTTTCAGACTTAGTTTTGCCCAGTTCTTTTCATACAAAGGCAAAAACTGGCCAGTCCTGTCTGGATGGTGACTGGATGGCCATTTACCAAAAGCCTCCTTTGATGGAGACCTTGTAGCATCTCTGAGCACTCTGTTCTCCTACTCAGCTAGGCTTACAGCTAGATGCTTTTTTTAACATCTTCTCTAATTCTTACCCTACAACTTATGCACACGGTCCCATATGTAAGGGATAACGGACAAAGCCTAAATTATATTAAGAAGTGGTTAACTGTCTGCACTAACACCTTTTTCCTGGGGTGTTGTGCTTCAGGATGGGATATAACTCCCTAAATTCCTAATCCACACATTAAATGATTAAAAAACTCACTGCATTCTGCAAGATCAAGAGAAAAGCTCAAAATCTTGTGCAGTCTGTCCAAGGAAATGGAAAGGAAATTTTCCTTTATTAGGGTCTTTTTCATAGGCTTACACTGACAATTACTGCCTAATCTCTCAGTGCATCAGTTTTCTGGTGTAACAAAAAGATCTATGTAAAACACCTGCTAATCAAGTGAAGCAACAAAGGAAAACTCTTCAAGTACTTCTCAAAGGCCCCTTTCTGTTAAAACTTGTTTACTTGGTCCTGAAACACTAGACCTGACAAAAGCTAACGGGACTATGCATCTCTTCTGTAAGTATAGTCCCTTCCCTCTAACAAGTCCTGTGGTTGGCACCTGTCCCATGGCCCTGGTGTGAGCAACAAATCTGCTGGTCTCTACTTGAGTTGTAGAAGACTTCAGCTTTCTTTCATCTGAGCTTGTGGGCAACCAAATGCAATGGTGCTTTGTTAAGAAATAAACATGAACAACTTACGCTAAGGAGTTGCCACTGGAATAGCTTTCCACAAGAACATCCCCATTATTTCAAAGCTGTACCAAGTCCGGAAGTGGCTTCAGAAACAGACTTTGAAAGATGGAGAGAGCAAGAGAGTGTAGCAAGGCTAAACTTTTCCTCTCAATGTACTGAAAGCGGAGGCCAGGCTAACCCCGAAGGAACTGAGGAATAACATGGTCTCACATCAGCTTAAGGAACAAAACTGCAGAGACAATGACCAGCCTGAGGATGGTGATAATTTGTTTGAACTCATTTTTGAGATGTATCCAGGGGGAGAGAGACTGAGGTGGGGAGAAATGGAAGGGGGGAAGGAAGCAATGAGAACAAAACATCTTTTAGGTCAGAAAAAATGCAGAGGGGAACCAGTAAATTGTATTTAAAGGGCAAATTCAGGTGAGCTGGATGCCTTAGGTGCCTGCATTTCCAAATTTTGCAACAGTTCCTGTGATAGCTCTACATTTATTACACATCTGCATTACTATACTAATCTTGGTAGAATGATATCCCAGCTGAACCTATCCAAGTAATTTTTGCTTTTAAAAAGGTTCTTTACATGCTTCAACATTAAAACCTCCCAGAAAAGAACAATTAGGAGCTGAGAACTGTTAACGGGAATGTTCCCCAACACTTCTGATCTTGGCAGTCCCCAGTCACACAGTGACTGGGATCCTGCCTGAAAGAAATCTGGTGCAAATCTCTGCAGCCACAGAACTGAGCCTCTACAGGAGAACATATAATACAGTTGTTTGGCCAACCTGTATCTCTTCAAAATAAAATTCTCACTTGATCTACTTATGAGCCACTTCATATCCCTGTCACTCTGCACTGCAAGTCACTTTATTTATGTCCTGATCTGTCAGTTGCGACCTGTTGTACCCCCACCTCTGGGCAGCTTCTTGTTCCCATCTATGATGGGGTTTCCCATCCGCATGGGTGGTACTGGCAAGCATGAGCCATCTCCGTATTGCACTGTGGCATCCATCAGAAGTCAGCAAGAGTCTCACTGATCCTATATCTGTGCTTAAAATAAACTGGATTTTGCTAAATGCAGCTCTAAACAAAATGTTGATTAAGCTCTAGGCTGTTTTGCAAGGGGCCTCTATGATTTCATGGGTAATCAGAGCACCTAATACAGCCTGCAAAAAAACCCTCAGTGTAGAAGACACCTCCCTCTTAAGCTATTGTCTACTAAATTGCATTTAGAAAAAGCAATCCTACTTAAAAAAGGAATTTAAAGACTTTCATTATAAGGTGTGCAAAGTTTATAACTCAGAATGGCACTTTAAAGATCAAATGTTTTTAATTGGTTTTTTCCTTATGTACAGATTTGCAAAGCCTTCAATTGTGTTTAGCTCTGGTTCTAGCTAGTAATGCAGTGGCTGGATGCAAACGCCTTCCGTGTCCTACTTTCTAGAATCTCCTGGAGGAAGTGTTTACAGCAAGTGTGAATAAGCAGAAATATTCCTACAGAATCATTTCTGCCCACGTCTCCCTACCTCTGAGCTACTGCATAATAAAGCAGTTCCTATAAACATCAAGACCTGGACGCAAACAGAATAGCCACTTGAAATTTTTAGCGCAGTGCAAGAGGGGAGGAAGGGATTCATTCAGATTTTTTTCCTCATCACATCAAGTTCAATTTCAGTTTCATGTTGGATTCCTGCTAGCAGCATCACTAAGCTGTGATCTGAAAATCTTTCAAGGCAAAAAGCCTCGCAGAAACCCCTGAGATCTGCTCCAGAACTACTTGCTCTAGAGATGAGGGTAGGGCTGTGAGTTGGGCTCAGCTGAAGTGCAAGGAAGAACAGTGTATAGCTGATTACCAGGTGCTTAACAAGCATCCTGGATGGTTACAAGTTATCCTAGATGGTGCTCTGGACACTTATTCCAGCTGATGTGCTGCCCAGGGACTGGGGACAGGATGTCTGGGCTCCGGGGATGTCTCATGGGGACAGTCTCTGCTGCTCCATCCTGCACCACAAGCCTCCAAGGATGTGAGGTGAGCTGCACGCAGCGCAGAGGTGAAGCAGCTGTGCCAAAACCGTTCACGTTGCACTGTGCCCCCCAAGCTGGACTCACTGGGAGGGTGGATGTGTGTGGTGCCCAGCCCTGGCAGTCACCCTTGCGCAGGTTGATTGACCTGCTCACAGGGGGCTCTTTTTACCAAGAAAAAAAAAATGTTTACCTTACCCCCCCCAGCAGCTCAAAATCTCCCTGTGGGTGGCACAGACAACAGGCTGCCTTGGGCTGGGAGATCTCCAGGGTGATTTTTTTGAAAAATCGCAGTGAACAGAGGAGGCACGGGGGGATGAAGTGGCGGATGCTGGGTTCATGTCCCGGCAGTGAGCCGAGCCCACGGCCCCCGCCGCCCGCCCGCCTCGGACGTCACGAATGCGTCTCCCTGCGTGTCCGCCAACTGTCACAGCATCACAAGCACCGGAATCACAGCCGGTCGCCATGGCAGTGTCGCCGGCCGTGATGTGGTGTACTGTCACCTGGCAACCAGCGAGGGGTCCCCGGGGATGGCGGGGTGCCTGGCCCACTGCCCCGGGGCAGGATGAGGGCCCCATCCAGCCCCCGGACTGATGGATGCTCTCCTTTTTCCCCATGAACAGGGATTTGTGTATTTTTTTTACCTCGATGGTAATTTTAAGCCCTTTCCATCAGGAGGGCTTTGCGCTGTGGGTCAGTAGCAGTCTGTGCCCCTGTTTTATTCCGTGTGCAGCCTTCTGTCCATTCCCCCAGTGCTCACTATACTTTAACCAAAGTACACAAGGGAAAAATCTTGTCTGAAACGGGTAGGTGCAAAACCTCTGAGCAACCTCTGTGGGGATGCCTATTCCCCTGCCCCCTCCCCCGGTCTTTGCTGACACGACTTCTTTGGTGTTTTATGCCTTGGTGTCTGGATGGCCCTGCTCCAGTTGGCTCCCAAAGCTCTAAGTGCCCTTAAATGGGGTTAATGGGTGCTGCAGGGTTGGTCAGGCTGTCACCAGGGAGTTGAGCCTTTCTTTCTGCTGTTTTCCCTTCCTCTCGATGGATGGTGGGTGAGCACTATTGAGCAGTGACCTCAAGATGTGTCTTCATTACCTTCTAGGGCACTGAATCATTTCATTGTAGGACTTTGCAGGTGAGAAAATGCAGCTGCAGTCACGTCCTATATTTACAGCTTTAGCATTAAAGGCCTCAGCACTCCAGTCCTGATGTGGCATGAAGCTGAATTATTAACAAGTGCTTTCTGCTAGGAGAGAAGTAGCTGGTAAGAGGAATCCTTTCCTGCCTACACAGTAATCAGTATTCACCAGGTGACTGGGGATCTGGTTACGTGGTGCTGGGATCTGCTGATGCTTCAGAGGGGCAGGAAGTTGGAGGGTGTTTGATGTGGTTAATGGGAGGTTTGCTGGCTTCAGTGTCTGGCTCTGGCTTGTGCTGGTATCTGCTTCCCACTCACCCCACCACGTGTAAGATGCGTGCCTTATGCTAGGCACAGAGCAATGCTGGAAGGGGTGCCCGCCTGCCCTGGGGAGTGGGCAGCCCCACCTGGGCTGCTGTGAGGAAACAGGTACTTCAGTCCCTTCAACAGAAAGGGATGCTGCCTTTTCTTGTGCAGTCTCCGCACCCTGTTGAATTTACACTGCTCAGAGGTGATGCAGACCAAGGTTTGCTATGCAGGACTCTGTACGCAGTCCCTCCTACTGAGCAGCAGTGAACGCTTTCAGTTGCAGCAAAAACTAGAGTAGTCTTACAATACACAAAGAATTCAGTGTAGTGACTGACATGCACCTTGAAATGTAGGGCTAATCGATGCAACTCTTTGTGAGCTTTGGTCAGATTGGGACCCTCTTCAGTTTAAAAAATAAACATATAAATAAAATAAAGCCCCTGAAGCAGTGCTTGAGCCTGACTTGGCTCTGTGCTAGGCATGGTCTTTCTCTATACACCCTGCTGGGCTATTGCAGACAACTTAATAAACAAACATAAGGAGGCTTGTATTAAGCATCTGTACAGATGAAATAAGGAATTAAAGACCAGCTAGCTCATAGTGTAATTGCTACAGCTCTCTGGCACGGACAAAGCAGTGAATCTTGCCCAGCCCTAGTAACGTTTTTGTAGTGATTATTCTGGACTTCTTAAAACCAACATTGTTCCTATGCTGATAGGCCTGACAAACAGCATTCAGAAAAAAGTTCTTCAAATCAATAACTGGCAACAGAGCCATCCTTTTTTCAAGCATGTTGCTGACCACCAAACAATGTATTTAAAACACAAGTGATTTGGAACGGAGAATACAATATAGTTAGTTGATCCTTGAATAAAAATGTTTCTTTCAAATCAAAGTCAGGCAGTGCTCACCTGACCTCTGAAGCTATGCAGCATGTTACAGCACAAAGTTGGATACAGAACTCCTTCACTTGAAATATTACTGAAAGGAAGGTTTTGTGGCTAGCAAATACAACCTCCTTTGGGGACTTGTGGTTTGGTTGATCATTTTCTTGCTGTACCAGAGGGACTGCCTGAAACACCTCATTCTTTGTAGCAGTATGCTGGCACTAGATGCTGAGCGAAGAGAAGAACTTGGTGATTGAGGGTCCCTCTGAGGGACGCCACAGTGGCTGAGTGCTCCTCGCTAAACACAAAGAGCTATTTCAGCAGTGCAAGATGACACGCTTCTGCCTGCCACTGAAAAGAGATTTTCATTGCAAAAAACTACCTGAGCTTGACATTGTGAAATTACTTCCTTATGCTCTGTGTACCATAAAAGAAACCCAGCTGAACTGGGAAGGATACATCCTTGCCCAAGTTACATGCAGCAAACAGCTACAGGAGCCCGGGGGGGTTGGTAGCAGGAAGTGTGTGGGAAAGCCATCTGGTGAAGCCACTTAGAAACAGTGTGAAAGTCTTTTTTCATTCACTTCCTGACACAGTAGTAATATGTTGCCTCATTATAGGCAAAGGGCTGCTTGTCATCATTTGTATTAGTAGCTCCTAGAAGCCCAAAGGTGGGGACAGGGCTCTTGCTGTGTTAGAGTTGCTGTGGGCACATGTAAGAGGAGACCTTTCCCTGTGTGGCTCCCTGCCTCCCCTCCCCTATTTGTTTTTAACTTAAAAGGATAGAAAGTGTAGGAATTTTTTTTCTTCCCCCAGATGGGGATCTTAAACAGATGGGAGAGACTGAAGGAGCTGGAAACAAAACACACAATAATTTCCAAGCCACAACTTTCTTGGCAAAACTGTGCTTTGCCTCTGGACTTTTTGTTTATGGTGAGCAGTATGTACCTTGGTGTACGTGCTCACAGCCCTCCTATGTAAAATCAGCACTTCGCTTGGTATGGACGCACTGCGAATTACTACATGCTTCCCTGTTCTGAGGCAGGGGGAGGGAAATCAAATCAACACGCAGAAGGGATTTTAATCATCATTTAGAAAATTCAAAAATAAGGTTACTGTGCAGATCTTAAACGTGATCTTCAGCATCTGAGTCATGTCTTTCACCAAGCTCCCACTCCAGCCTCCCTCAGTTCCATACCGTTTAATGTTGTTATAACTCTGGGCAGTATCTCTGTTCTGCTAGAAGCAGAGAACCATACTGAAGGCTGTATTTCAAGAGGAGGCAAAGTTCCTTACAGCCTACTTACTATTATTAGATATGTAAAGTTCTCCTATATCATCCTCTGAAGACCTCAAGTCATTTTATAGACCTTATTTAGCCTCTTGGCAACGCTGAGGCAAGACAGTTATCCCAATTTTTAGAGACTGCAACAGACTTAAAATCCCTATCCCTGAGTTTTCCTTACCAGTCTGTGCCAGAATCAAGGATGGATTTTTCAGTCCCATGCTTTAATTGCAAGACAGAGCTTTCTAGGTCCCTTTGCTATCCGCGTGGAAGTGTGTGCTTGATTGGTTAGCATTTGTGCCAGGTTCAGACTGGAAAAAAAGTATGTGGTGGGGCTGGCCCTTCATCTCTGGGGAAGGCAGGGTAAAAGAAAAAAAACAGACATCAGGCTTAATTAGATAGTAAAAGGAGTACTGCAGCAGGAAGGAGGAGGGGTAGGATGAAGGAGATGGTGGATGATGCCCTGCTCTAACGTAAAAGCGGCTCAAGCTTGGGAACTCCCAAAGAAGCAAGCAAGGCCACGTGGCTTGGCAGGTGATGAGGCTGAGACCAGCATTTGACATACAGATCCCAGTGCCAAGGGAACGCCTTCCCCAGGAGAGATGCTCATGTATTGTGAAACTGGGCCATGAGGTGTTAATTGCTAAACCGTAGAAATTCAGTTTTAAAGAGCTAGTATCTATCTCGTGTAGAATGACTCACACCAGAGAGCAACATCTCTCTGTCCTGTGAGTGAAGCCTCTAGCAGGGCATTCAGTGGTGGATGGGGGTAGAGCTGAGGCTCTGAATAAGGCTTTCGTTGCCTTATCACAGACTTGTCTTAACCCTCTCCTCCCAAACGACCCACTGTGACACAAAATGCAGAGCCAGGGATGCAGAGAGGATACCCGCAACACCTCCAAGTTCACAGAAGCTGTAATAGCATATCTTTGCAGGGTTTTTCCTCTGCCAGTGCTCAGTTCATGACCCCTAGCGAGACTCCGGCCCATGGCAATACGGCTGTAGGCAAGTGCGTCCACGCAGCTGCATTTGTCCTTTTCATTTATTGAAAGTCTAAGTAGTAACAGGAGCCAGAACTGTGTGGATGGCCAGGGTTTAAGCACTACCACTGCCTCAAGCATTACATACATAGCCTCTTCAGAATAAGAGACTAGACAAATAAGATGGAATTGCACCATGGAGCAGCATAACAAGCACCCAGTAATCAAATGCTAATATAACGCTGAGATTTTAAAAAGCCTCAGCCAAAGCCCTGGCTAAACAACAACAGACCATTCCCAACTTGGCTTCAATTTGCTCAGATTCTCATGACTCTAAACTGTTTATACCCCAACTATATCCACTGCTATATCTGAGTTACTGGCAGTTCTTAGCCAGGTGACAAACTCGGTGAGCATTGAATCGTGGCTGGGGAGCTGCTGCCTCTGTCCATCTGCCTTACCTGTGCCTTGTATAACAACCGTCCCCTACTCAGCACTGGCAGCAGGGTGGGGCTGGAGCAGCGAGGGCAGTACCTAGAAGCAACTTTTTCCTGGGATGTAGTAATTCTTAAGTGGGTGGATTATTTCTGGCAGCAATAAGGAATTAAGGGAACAAAACCCATGCTTTGATGTTGCATGCTGCTAGACCTAATTTGGTGGCTCCTTTGCACAAGGCTTTGCAGAGCGGTTCTCTGAGCAGCTGGGCTGTGAGAGGCTCCTGCAGCAGAAGTGTCATGTGAGGATAATCTCATGCAGTTTAAAGCCCAAAGCAAGCTGTCTGGTTTACCTCTCCTACCTTCTAGGCTGGTCTTTAGTTTGTGCTTACACTGGGACCATAACAAATCTTACACTTCCTAACCGGTGATGGAAGTCATGCATACACAGAAAATCGCTGAGGGCCACCAAATCCAGTGGGAGCCAAGTCCTGAGCCCAAGATGAGAAATGTGACGTAACACAGGAGCTCTGCAAGGGCTTGGGTAGAACCTCTTATCCACATTGTATGTGAGATGCTCCGTCCAGAGAAGAGGTGAAAGATCCTCTCTAGCTCATCTGCTGCACTTGGGAGATATTGCTTTAAGAACACTGATAAACATAGCAGGAAGGAAACCTTAGGAAGGTTTGTTTGTTTGTTTGTTTGTTTTTTGTTTTGTTTTTGTTTTAATGCCAGTTAAAAAGCAAATCCACAGACTAAGTGACTTTTCCAGTACTTGACAAGAAAACCTATAGCATAATGAGGAATGATTTCCTCAAGTGCCATTACAGAGCATTATACAGAAGACCTCTCACCTCCAGAGGCACAGGAAAACTGCGTACTCAGATTAAGCAAAGACAAGTGAACAGACCCATACACTTGGCCCATTTCAGTCTTCTGGTCCTAGTGTTGCAATTGAGCTCTTAACCATCCCTTAAGAAATATGTCAGCCCCAGAGACTCACACCTGAACAAATCTGGTCTGAAATATGCTCTTCTACCATTAGACAGGCCTCTTAAGCATAAGTCTGTGGTGCGTTTTTGTTCAGTGCAGTTCTGGGGATATGCAACTGGTGAGAAAATGCTTTCATCTACTGGAGTAACTGTGTTCTCAAGCAGTAAAATTATGGTTTGTACTGACTGTCCAGCAGGGAGAAAAAAAACAAGATTCTTAATTCTAGAAGACTAGTCAGCTTCTGAGGGAGGAGGCAGCAACTGTTAAGTTTTTTTGCTGTCAGAAAGAAACCCATGCTGGAAGTAGTCAATTAGGCAGATTTGTAGCAGCCTTACTATAAATCCTCTTTCATTCAGATGCTAAGCTCTTTAGAAAACATGGCATTCCAAGGAATTTCAGTAGGTTCTCACACATCTAAACATTGCAAAATTATTTGCAGGGACACACCGTCTTGGAACAACACGGTATGTTCAATTTAAAAATTTCATAGCCAATGGATGTCAAAAAAGGGAGGCCAGGAAAGAGCCAGTCACCTCACTGACCACGTCACAGATTAGCCTTTTTCTTGCGTTTAACTTTTGTTCAGCCTATTCATAAACTAGAAATAGATTTCCTAAATCTGATTTAAATACAAACAGTTGAGAAAGGTATCTATGCAATAAATGACCACGCAACCCACAAAACGTAACTGTTTTGCCAGTGAAATGCAACACTCCTGAAAGGTATAAAATTCAGTTTAAAGGCAGCACGTTTTATAGACGCACTAGTGTAATCTGAGCAGATACAGAACCATTTTCTCCTCCTTAAGAAAGCTTTCCCACTCATTTGCCAGAAAGGTTGTTTAGAGCAGAGCTGTGAGCCTTTCCCATGACCGAGGCGGCTGGGTGCTTGCCCTCGCCGTGCCGCGGTGACTCACCCTGCTGAGCTGGTCCAGGAGTCTTTGGTTCTGTTCGGAGAGTTCCTGGACAGCCCGCGTCTTCTCGCGGTCGGCTTCGCGCAGGTGAACCTGCTGCCTCTCTAGCTCGTCCTGCAGCTGCTTCACGTCGCTTTCCAGTTCAGACACCCTTCCTTCCCATTCTCCTTCCTTGTTCTCAAATCGCCTCCGCAGTTCGTGCTTCTCTTGTTCTAGGTGCTAGATAACGGGGAGGGGAAGAAGAGGTTAGGAAAGGAGGAAAAAAGTGAAGACTGACTCCTTTTGTGCAGGAAGGAGAACGGTACTAGAGCGTGACAGTGCCATGGAGGCGGCAATCCCATCCCGTGTCAGGGCAGGCCACAGGCACTGAACTCGCTTCCCATTTCCAGCAATTGGCCTGTCCTTGGCCTCTGTAGATCAGTGCATTGAATTTTTACTGAAACAACTGCCGAAAGAGTAAAGCAGGCTGCGTGTCGATAGGTGGAAAATATAGGTCAGGCAGGCCAATTGATTTAGTGGAGCCTAGCTTAACTCGAAAGCAGTATTTCAGTGGGCAGTGGGATAATTCTTTTAAAAACTGCCTTTACAGTCAAAATTACACAAACTTAATTATCCTTACTGCTGATGAGGAACCTAGATGAGGCATCTTTCTCATTGTAGGGGTCTTACGAACAACAGTTGAATCATCTATCTATTTGCTCCTTCTATTCCTGACCTAATTAGTTGTCTGGTGGTTTGATAGTCTACATTAACTCTATTGTTTGACGCAGTTCCCTCCGGGACGGCAATGGATGCAATGAAGTAGTTTCTGTAGACATTACACGTGCACATTCTGGGTTGCAGGTTTTTCAGAAACAACTCTCAGTTCTGGAGACTGCTCTGTTTAGGACTGGTTGCAAAATGAGGGACAGCGTGAACCTGGTGGTATTTTTGGAGGCTTTTACAGGCTCAGTTAAATGAGGGCTTGACTGATACAGAGCTGCAAATCAGGTCAAAATAGATTTGTTGTGCCTGTTTGAAAGAATCTCTGCTCTGAAAACCTGAGCTTGAATTTCCCCTGGTGACTGAAGCCATGAGCATACTTGTAAAACGGTCACAGACTGGGACATGGCCACGTCCTAAGATTATCAGGGAAACCTGAAGAGCAGGAGCCCTCTCCTTGTTGTTTGTTTTCTGTCCCCCAGAATAACCTGCTGCTACTCTCTACGAGATTCGTGAGCCTTTTAGGAATGTGTCTCATCAAAGAACAGAAACCCACTGGGCCCAGTGCTGGCAGCACTCTCCCATTTTTCCGAGGTTATCCCCCAGTGAGCAATCCCTGTGACGCTTACGTTAGGTGGGGAAAATAAACTTGCTAGGAGGGAAAGAAAATCGCAGTGCATTTACGTGAAGTGGCTTTTTATTGCTTGTTAGGAACACAGGCTATGAGGTGGCTGTTTCCCCTGGGTGCCTACTGCTGATGACACACAGCCTCCCTTGCAGGGTCTCTGTCACCTTCCTGAGCAGGCCTGAATGTCAAAGCTCTGCACTTCTCCAGCAGCCCTCTGGCCTATGTTAGCACTAATCCTCCACCTCTTTTGCTCTGCAGGACATGCCATGTTGTCTTTTCCTTGATCTTATCCCCAAATCTTCTGTGTTCCTTCCAGCACAGCACAGAAACACCCAGCTTGTGTCCTTCCAAATTCTTCTGCAAATCCAGGACTTTCTGGAAAACCCTCAAATGTGAGGGAAGGCTGATAAAAACACTGGCCCAAAGCAAAAATATTTCCCCATGTTGTCATATACTAAAGGAATGAGTACCCCTTATGAATACTCAGCACTATTATAATTATTTTTAATGCAATAGGTAGGCAGGAGATTCTAGCACCAGGCCCATGACAACGAAGTGTGGCTGGAGCAGCCACAATTTCGCTTTCAGCAGCACACTAAAAATGCTGTGTTTTACAGCTCTGCCTCTTTCACTGCTAGGCAACGTTCAGAAAGATCCAGGGCCTTCTCTAAATGGAAGATGAAACTTCCGCCTGCTGAGGAGCAGCAGCGCAGCTGAAGTTCCCTGGTGCACACAGGCATACTCAAATGTGATTTAGAAGCCACCGATAAGCCTTGCCAATCATTTAAAAACCACTTTAGTGCCTTACTGCAAAGGAAAATTCATGCTACGTACAGCTCCAATAAACAGCCATCACACAGGCTGGCGTTGGAGGAAGGCAAGGAAGCTTTATTCTCTCATGATGGAGAGACCGAACAGTGCAGTGGGGCGCAGAGAGGCTGTTGTGAAGAGGGGAGACAAACCAGCCCGGACCTGCTGACTGATCCCTCCTGCCTCTTCCTCTCCCTGCAGCCATCTCCCCTCACCTGCCCTCACCCCAGCACCTGCACAGCTGCAGATCTGGATAATTTTTTTTGGCATGTAGTGATGACAGGGCAAACTGCTGTCCTCAGTAGGAGGGTTTCTTGTTTTACAAGCGTTTCTCTGTCCACCAGCTGCTCACTGATTTTTGCACAGAACTGTTTTCTAGAAGACATTTTATTCCAAAGGCAGCTTCTCTTTGACTTAACTGAGCTGGGCTGGTCCTCATTTAAAGAGCTGAGAGCAAGCAGGAGTTTCCAGCTGACAAAGAGGGTCCACACTGTAAAATGCTTAGATGGGGCAAGCTTCTCGGTATCAACCGAACAAGGTATTAATTGTTTTAGTCACTTGCAGAGAATAAAACTGAGATCACATATCAGAATTTATTACAGGACTTCAATTCTACGTTTAGAAATGAATTTGAATTCAGGGTCTGAAGTGAAAGAGTTGCCAGAGTAGGTTTATGGTAGGAATGCTGCACTTGAGTAACTCACCTGCAAAACTAGAACAGATTTGGCCATCAGCAGCTATCTTTGCCCCGTGTCCACACTGCCTCAGGGAACAAACTTAAGCACAGAGGAAAAGGAGATGTGTTTCTCACCAACGGCATGGTGATAACACTGCAAAGGCAGAGTCTCAAGGCAAAGTACCAGAAGAGCAGGCCAGCACATCGGCTGTTGGGAAATGGAGAGGCTTCACTGAGCTCTTGTAACCAACTTTGAGCTGCTACCTGGGAGGAAATCTCTCCTCCTAAATGCTACTCATACATCACTCTGTCAGGTGCAATGGTCACCAAGGATCTCATTTGAGGATTTGCTTCTGGTCATCATCAGAAAGCTCTCAGTGTAGGGAAGGAGGTAACAGATGTGGGTCCTTCCTCCCCATTCCTCCAAAATTGAAAAGCTTATTGTGAAATTTTGTTTACTTCAGTGGCAACAGGAGGAGGCCAACGTTTAATCTGCACAGGTGAGTATTACAAGGCTGTGTTATAGAATATTTGTGTTCATGTTTGATTTTTTGTGCGTGTGTGTGTGTAGTAGCACAGTCTCAGATCTGCCAAACCCAGTGGAAAAAAACTGATCCTTAAGCAGGTAGCTGCTATCAGATGTGTAGCCTGAAAAACAGGAATCTGCTATTCAACTAGAAAGTTAGAGCAATAGTAATGGGTTGAAAAATATAAACAATTGGCTGCATTTATCATCCCTTCATGCACCTTCTAAATGGGCCCATAAGAGTGGAGGTAACCATTTGGGGCGTGTTATTTAAAGTACTGTAAAGTCATAGTTTCTTCCCCTCTCCTTTTCATCTTTACATTTTGCAAACAGTGAGTCGTGTCTGAGACTCCAGAACTCACTCACAGGCAGCCTAGCATGTGCCTAAAGTTGTGCATTTTTCTTTAACGGTAGGAAAGGTTTTACTCCAACTCATCAGGGAAACCACGTCAGCACAATGCCACATACGTCTGTTCTTGCTTAAAGATCAACCCGAAAACATTCACTCCAGCAAATTTTAATACTCTGGGAAATTCTAACCTGATAAATAGTGCTGCTAAATAACAATTTGAGCAAATGTCACCTTCACTGTTATGTCTACAACAGTAAATGCAGAGAGATTTCTCTGCAAAGAGGAAAGGACCAGCTAGGGTGAAGTGCTGAGTTTAATAACAGAGAAATTTCTCCTTTTGGGAAGAAAACGATCTGAGAACAAAGGCTATACAGTAATTTCACAAATCCTCTTGGACTTGAACAATGTAAGTCCACGAGGAATGAACACAGAAACATGCAGGACTGTGCAGAAAGAATTGGTCTCGGGCTGTGACTTGAAATTTGAATGTTAACCCAGCATTGTTCCAACTCTCTCCAGGAAGGTGAGAGAGGCTTTTTCTTAGCCTTGTACACAGAATTACTTGCTAGGAGAATTAAAATCTCCAGATTATCTCTGAAAAAAAAAAAAAGAGCGGGGGTGATAGTTGTGCATAGTCGTACAACAGAGTTGTTCCAAAAGATGCTGCCTGCACGAGTCTTTTTCTTTGTAACAGTTCTATTTCAACCTTAAAAATCAATAAATAGCTCAATCCACTGGCCTTCTGGCAAACAGCTCTCTCAATACCTGTATTTTTCAGAGCAACCAGCTAGCAGAGACGTATCACTAGGGCTTATCTCCTGCCATGCCTAATGCCTCAGCTGCAACAGCTTAAGCAGAAGGGTTACATATGCTCAGTGCCTCAATACCAGCTGCATAAATCGAACTTCCGAGGCGTTTCCGTGATGGGCCAGGCACAGCACACGTCTCCTCGCCCAGGTGCCACCGGGGTCCTGGGGCAAAGCAGCCGCGCAGGAGCCTCTCGAAGCGCGGCGCCGCAGCCCGGCCCCAGGCCGGCACGCCAGCCCGCGGCCGGGGAGGAGGAAGAGCGGCAGGTTTGCCTCCCCCAGGCCTAGGAGGGTTATTTTTTTTATTTATTTATTTTAAGACCCCTTCTTTCCCATCGCGGCCAGAGGGAATTCCGGGGGCTGCCCGGCAGGGCCCCGGGCTTTGTCGGGGAAGGGGCCGCGCTCTCCGCGGGGAGAGAGCGCGGGGCCCCCGGGGCGGGCGGAGGGCAGCGGGGGCCTCACCTCCAGCTTGTCGGTGAGCTCCTTGTGCATCCTCTCGTACTGGCGGCTCATGTCCTGGTTGCGCTCCAGCAGCGCCTTGCCCAGCCGCGCCGCCAGCACCAGGTCCTTCTCCT
>VXAL01002474.1:109182-161970 GCA_013399475.1 Chauna torquata | reverse complement strand
CGCCGGGCCCCGCGCTCGTCGCCGGGGGAAGCGGTGAGCTTGGCTGTGGCTGGGGAGGGGTCCGCGCTGCTGAACCACGCGCGGTTCCGGCTGCGCCCGCTGGAACCGCCTGCTGCAGCCGGCTCTCGCTTTTTCTCCCGGGCCTGCAGCAGAAACATGCCCCCAAAAGACTGGGGGGTCCTGAAAAGCCCAAGGAGGGAGCTCGGCAGCCTGAAGGGGCACAGCGCTTCCTTCCTGCACGCTGCCTCCTCCCAGCTGGGCTCTTTTGGTTAAGAGAGCAGCTCTCAGTACCTTTCTACTCGGTAGTTCACCCCTGGAGAGCTGACTACAGCTTCCAACAGCCACTGGGGCTTGCTTTCAATTTCAGATTGTTTTGGTTGTTCCCGGATAAAATTTGCCTTAAAAGCGGCCTCGGTGAATGTTGGGAGTCGTAGTCAGTTCTGCTCATAGCACTTTTGGCTCTGGGAGGAGACTTTACCGGGGGCAGGATTTCCAGGTCACCAAGCTCCAGGGAGTTGGTTCTTCAGTTTTGTTTTTGTTGACTTTATCCCTCCCCTTAGATCCAGGCTTCACTTTCCTTCTCGCCACCGGGGGGGGAGGCTGAGGCAGAGGAAGGCAGGGTAAAAGTGTATATCGCCACGCCTGCTCACACTGTGTTTCCTCAGCTTCTCATGGTGCTTTAATTTCAAGCGAGGCTTTAATTGACAGTGATCAAACAAAAGCAGTTTTAAGGAAAGCTGTGCTTTTGACTCTCAGAAGTTTGCAGAAAGAACTGATGAATTTTATAGCTTTTACCTTTAGACCCTGTTGCTTCCGTGGGGCTTGTTTTCCATCTATAGAGGATTCACTTAGACCATGTTCATCTGTATGCAGCTGCCCCAACACAGCAGTCCCGAGGATGTTTTTGGCTGGGACAGTTGATGGCTGATGCAGTTTTCTAGCACGGCTGGCTCCTGCCTCTTGTCCAGACCCAGGGCCCTGGAGAGCTGCTGATTATTCACAATGGTTAGAGCATGAATTGTGGGAATGCAAACTTCCCTCTGGCCATCTGCCGGTGGGACTCAGCCTTCCACAGGGGATACGCCCCAGCAGCCCAGCTAGCAGGACTTGTCGATTCTTGGCCCTTGTCCTGCCAGCGTCGGCTGATGCCAGTGGTGCTTTCTGTAATGCGAGCACCTGCTCTCCAAAAACCATGTGGAGACCCACTGCCTTGTGCCACGCTCCTGCTAGCACCCGTCCTGTGATGGTAACAGGTGGCTATTATGACCCGATTTCTTTTGCACTGGTGACCCAGAGGTGACTCCTCCTTTATCTCATAGCAATTCCCCCAGGCACTGATTTCGTTAGACCTTTTGTACTTGCAATCAGCTGGGGCCTACACTGCTGGAAATGGGACTCGCCATAAGGCGAGATGGCTTGAACAGTACCACCGCATTTAAAAGAATCCCACTGCCCTGACGCGGGAACCATGCTTTCACAGATCTGATATCACTGTTTAAACAGAGGAGGGAGTTTAATGTTTAAACTGATTGTGAGCACCTTCTGCTGGAAGTGCCTACTACAGCAAACCAAGCTTGGTATGATTAATGAAATCCATTGTGGCATTAATTGTCATCTCTAATGCTTCTGTCAGTGTATAAAACAGAAAGAGATTATATTGAGATGGTTTTAATCCCTCAAACAAAGCCTGAAACAAACCCCATAGCTGCATCTGTTTGGATGGGGAGGGAAAAAAAGCTATTGCCTGGATGGAGAAGATGTAAATCAGTGCTATGCATTGCAGATATGCCACCATCTCAGTCAGGCACCTACACAAGCTTAATGCTCATTTGGGGCCTACTGACTGCAAAACACAACAGTGTTACCTAGAGTAACCTTGGATTAAAGCTTTGTTCACAGCATGGCCTGTTACTAACTTCCACTTTAAGAAAAAATCCAGTGTCCTGTGAATTTGATTATTAATTTGACTTTTTAGAAATATATTAATTACTTTAAAAAAAACCTCCTTTATATGTTAATTTACTAGTATTTTATCTTGTATGCATTATCCCAATCAAATATCCCAGAAAAGCTGTTAAGGATACAACAGTACAGTTTATTTACAGTTATATGGTGGCATTATTTACAGTTATATGGTGGCATTATCCATTAGGATCCTAAAATGCATTTCAGCTGAGAGCTGGGACAGTCTCTGTCCTTAGACACCTGACTCCTGTTTCTGCTCCTCTTCCTCCAGATAGGCTTGGTATGTCTTTTGGAGAACTTCAGCCTAGAAAAAAAGAAGAATAGGTTAAGGGAAACGAGTCAAAGGCAAGGTTTGTTGTTTTTTCGTTTTTGTTTTGTTTTGTTTTAACTGCACTGCTCAGGCTTGGTAGCCTGGTGTGAGACTTCCCCAGTTGGGTACTAAGAACTGCAAATAGTGGGTAGTTCTTGTGGACATTTAGATCAAGCATTTCAGGAGCTGAAGCTCTCACAATGTAGAAGGTTCCTGTGTGTACAGTGCAAATTATCTTTCAGCATGGAAATCACCACGGGGATGGTGATAGCACAGACCCTTTCTGAAAATGCAAAAAGGACAGACTGATTCAAGCCCGCAGAGAACTGACAGCAAGTGACAGATGCAAGTGATGTCATCACACCACATGTATGTCACCTTGTGCAGGATATATGAAGCCCTTCCCTGTGGTATTAGGAAACAAGGGTGAAAATAAAATATTGGTATAAGAGAGTGGTGTTAGATTATATATAAAAGGAGTGATCACTCTTTTCCTGCTCTGGCAAAGAGCTTGGAGGGCTGTAAATGAAAAGCAAGTAGCAAAAAGTTTGCCTGTCTTGGACAGGGAAAAGGGATGGCACTGACTTTGTTCTTAAATAATTTCCCCTTCCTGCTTTTCCCCATCCCACGATTACCCAATTCAGTAATTAAGCCAGGGGAACAGTTGGAGAACTTAACTCAAGGAGCCTCTCAGGGCAATCTGCCAGTGCAATGCACTCTGTTAAACAGGTTTCTAAAGGAGCGAGATACTGAAACAGACAATCCAGCTTAAGCTGCGGATATGGCAGTGTGTATTGTCCTCCCCAGAGGGTCAAGGAGAGGTGAACTTAAAGCTGCGCAGGCTTTTCAAGCCCAATGTCAAGTGCTTCGAAACTGATATTCTGCCTTCCAGGGATTTCACCGTTTGGTCTCTTCACAAAGGAAGTGTGGCGGAGGGTCTGGACCTTTGGTGGTTACACCGGGAAGCGCTGGTGTACACAGAACTGTATGAGTTAAGCAGGACAAAACATATTTAACACATCAGAAAAGCTGCAAATCCAATAAATGCCCAAGTGCTTCAGTCAATACTTCCACCTCAGCAGCAGTCAGAAATGAAGCACTGCAAGGGATCATCCGTTATCATTTAAAGGGGTGAAAAAGACGCGTTGCAGGAAAAGCACAGCCAGACCTGCGAAAGTAGATTATTGTCCTGTGCTTTTAAAGCTAAGTGTGATGAGAGAGGAATTCCCATCAGCATCCTTAATCTTCCTGTCAGTGGGCTGACAGTCTTCCAGGGAGGACAGCACAAGCTACCAGGTTCCTTTTGCCATTCTCTCTCTCTCATATCTGTTTCAATGATTAATTACTTTATTTTTCTCTTTGCTTTACTGCACTTTATTTCTGACAAATGTTTTAGTTATTCTGGTTGTTCGTGTACCTGCATGCTGAGGTGCTTCAATGTACCACGGCTTCCTGCTGCTGCAAGATGGGCAGCAAGAGGTACAGGCAGCCTAAGAGAGTTTGCTCAGAGGTTGCAGTTACCCAAATGAATAATTAAAGGAAATACGTGTCTTGCTTTCAAAGCAGGCCAGAGCTGCAAAGCCAGAGATAAGGCTCCTGTGTGACCTTTCTTCCTTTTTGCTTCTGTAATGTCCAAAGCTATCTGGTGTGTGTGCGCCCGGGTTCTCCCTGGTGCTGGGGAGAGGAAATGCAAGATGGAAAAGTGTGTTTGTAATGTTGGTAAGGGAGAAGAGAATAGAAATTTCTGGTTAAATAGAAGGGAAAAGAAAGCTGTTATGAGTGTTAGCCAAGCAACCTGTAGTAAAATAAAAGACCATCCCGATTCTTCCCAAAGCTCAAGATCCCCACAGAGTTCCCAGCAAGCTTGTTGTTTCCCAGGGTTATCAATATTACGTCATTTAGAGCAGAAAAAACACTCAGACACCAAGGTGACTCATAACATGGAAGTCAGGGGAAAAATCCCTTGACTGCTTAAGGGTATAAAAGCATGGCCTGAGTGACTCAGGACTGCCAAAGGACAGAGCCAACACCAGACTGTGCTCACCGTACTGCCAGTGTGTACGGAAGAAGAGATAAGAATAGGGTAATGGATTTGACTTGTTACATGGCACATATGATTATCGTGCTGAGACATCTATGAGTTAGAGACGTAAATACTTTGTACTACAGCTTTTAGTCCCTGTTTCAGGGGTGAAGTTTGGAGGCATGCCATAAGCATCTCTCCAGACCAAAGCTGACAGTGCTGGGAACAAGCAGAACTACTCTGGAGCATGTGGAGCCGCATGGCCAGTATTTCAGGCCAGCTTGATTTGTTACAGGTATCATGCTGGCAGTTTGACTCGGTTTCCCTCCTGGCCCTGATGAGCCAGGTGACATACATGCTAGTTGGCTTTGCTCCTAGAGCTCCTTCTTGACTTCACTAGTTCTAACCAAGGAAAAAAAAAAAACAGTTGTGGTTGGTGGTAGAGTTTGCTCCAGGCAGACTCTGGCCACAGAGAGAGCCCAGGCTGACTCCCTCTGGCTGGGGCAATCCTCCAACACTTATCTCAGGAGGGCTCCCATCCACATGTGTTCTTGTCCTGGCTGCAGGGATTGGCACCACGTGCCTTCAGCATTGTATTACTGACATATGCCACTTAGATGGACTGATGCATCACTTCTCATTGTTTCAAGCTTTCTCAGCTGGAAAAGCCACAAGGAAACAAAAAATATCCTGGGAACACCGTGAGCACAACAGGATCCAGAGCAGACCTGGGCCAGGGCCATGCAGGATGGGCTCTGCAAGCCTACTTCAGAGGTGTTAGCCCTGAGCACGTACACACAGACTGGGCTAGCTGCTTCCACGGTCCACAGGAGTAAAGAAGTAACGGCTCAATGGGTAGACCTAGATTAGAGCTTTTTTTTTCAATGAAGTAGGTGTTTTCTGTGGTGAGCGTGAGTTACTCCCTCTTGAATCTTGCCACATGACAATGTTTGACAAGTCTTTGTGGAACAAACACTCCTTTTAAAAAAGAAAATGCTTTTGCTCATATGATGACAAACTGAGTGAGATGTTCTTGCTTGTATTTCTCCCTAGGAAACCACTAGATCCTAAGATTACCTGCTGTGGTGTTGGCCACCATGCAGTTCTGCAACCAATAAATGATTAGATGTGACTTTGTGCTTTGTTGTGGGGAAAAATATTTGTTCAGGACCATCTTACTCTGCTTCTAATGTATGTGCTATGATTTGTAGTGACTCTTGAAGGGATGATGGTCTTCGATCTAGCATTATTAGATTGTAATTGACCATGTTGACATGAAGCAATCTTTGTTGTAATACAGCCTCCTTCACTCACTGTTGTGGTCAATTCTTTCATGACAATGGCAACTCTGCCAGGTATTTTTGCTTCATTGAGCAATTATGTTGTTATGGAAACCGATATTCTATAAATTATCTGAAGAGAGGCCTGATTTACTTCTTGGGAACAAGAAGTTTGAAATAAAAAGTACAGGATTCAATTTTTCTTTTTTAATTAGCTATATATTTATGTAATTATTTTAGTCCGTATGGCCCATTAGCTACTTGGTGTAAATGGCAGCACCTTAGCATCTGTGCAAGATCTGTCCAGTTGTTGTCCCTCATTAGAGAATGTGTGATCAGTGGACGTGCTCGGCTAAAGACGAGCTTGTTCCTGTGTATGTTTAGGTGACCGTATTGCTAGAAGTGGAGAACATTTCTGTGTGCCATCCACAGGGGTCACAATTTTGTAAAAACTTGCCATGGCTGTGCTGTGGCCGATGCTGCAAGTAGCAGGAGTGATGTGTCCTTTTGCCTTTGACATCAAGACTTCTGGGAGAGTGGAGACCGCAAGAGATTGATAATCTGATATGAGAACCTCTTGCTTCTGTTCAATCACTTAAACGTTTCACACAGGCTGTGTGTGAAGAGTTTCCTTCCCATCTAGTGCTAGTTTCTCACCTTAAGATAAAGGAATGGGCAGCCTTGAGGGGTTTTTGGTTTGGGGTATTTTGTCCAAACAAACCTACCCTTTCAACTGGTGCTAAGGGATCCCCTTATTTACTGATCCCAAGCATGGAACTTCTCAGGGCCTGAACTGTCACATCATTAGCAGCCAGGCAATCCTGCCTGGATGGAGGCATCCTGGATACGTGCAGCGCAGAAACTTTCGGAAGGAGCTTTTGCAGCACCCCATTACCTATGAAAGGAGCAGCCTTTCATTTCCAGAGCTGTTTCTTCATTGCTTTTCAGCAGCATGAACTATGATAAACATGTGGGTGGAAAACCACTGAACAGGAATAATTAAGTGGCTCCTGGTTAGCTGATGCTCATTCTACATGGTTGAGGGACCCTGCATTAGTGTGAGTCAGTCAGTGCTATTCCCCAGCATCCTTTCCTTTTTCATGCTTTCCAACTGTGGTTGCTTTATTTCTCTTTCTTTTAAACAGCTCAGTTATTAAAATAAGCATTGTTACCTTACGTATGTTCATCTTAAGCCTGAAGTTAAATGCCTGATCTTTTTGGCAAACAGAAGCCAGGCAGAGGTTAGGCAGGGTGAGATTTCTATAAGTGTGTGTTCTGGATAGGATCAGATTTGGAAACATTCTTGTTTTTCATCTTGCCCATATCAGTCCAAGCTGGAAAAGTCACATATTGCTTCATATTACTAGATTGCGTCGTAGTATTTACTGAATACTAGCTCACCGGAAACAGAGCGCTCTGGTTTGAAAGGAGCGTTCAGAAAGAAACCAACACGGAAAAAAGGAATAGAAAAATAACAAAACTTCTTATTATGTAAGTTTGAGGAGTCCAAGCGGCTTCTGTTCAAAATGCTCATTCTTCCTGAACTAGCTTCTAGAAAGTGAAGTAGCGTCCAACTAGCGCATGATAGGAGCTGCGCAGGGATGTCAGGCTCCCCGGGAGAAGAGGCTCTGCAGGGCGGTCTGAAGCAGGAACCTCTCATCCTCTTGGCTTTGGAGGGCACCTGGAAATCCATCTTTCCTCTCCCAGCCTGGGCATGGGGAACACTGCAAGTGCTAGGAAAAGAGCTTACAGCCCTGTCTGATTAATTGGGGTTAATTTGGGGGTTGTCATCAATCTTGCTATAAAACTACTCATTTCTTAATCTCTCCAGAAAGATGAAAATCTTGTGTTTTAACATTCTAGTTGCTGGTTTCTAAATCCCCTTCACTTTGTCAGCACCTTTCTGCCTCACAGGATGGAGAGTTGCCAGACTGGTGTATCATCTCCCTGGGGCCTGCTGCCCACGTAAAAGGTAGCACATTCAAATTCAAAATAGCAGACTTGGTAGAGTGCAGGTCAGCTTTGGCTGGCAGTAAGAGAGATTTGTTTTTTTACAAATGTGGTTGCATATTGCTGTATGAGAATATTTCACAATGAAATAAAACTTGGTATGAGTAATTTCCATTTTAAGCTCATATTTATGTATAAGAGATTTCAAGGGAAAAAGAATTGCCAAATAATAGCTAAGACATACTGTTGAATTATGAGTATTGGTTTCTGTCGTTTAATTACTTGCAGACGGCACTATTCTTCTGGAAAGGCAACCACAGAACTTCCTATACTACTGTTCAGTTCCCCTGCATCTGGCATGTCATTCTTTGGGATTAAAAAGTAAATTATTTTCCATCATTTCTACTGCTCAAAAAAAAAAAGCATCTTTTCTCCCCATTTGGGGACTTCCATCACTAACAGGAGCATAACTTTGAAAGCTTTTTTGTTTGTCTGTTATACTGCTAGCATAAGAACTCCTCTGTATAGCACTGTGCTAAGCCAAAGGACACTGCTTTATAGCAATATTAAAGGTGAATTTGTAGGTATGCTCTTAGTATTTTAGGATTTGCTCCTCTGAAATTCTTTGCACGGCAGCAGTCAGGGGAGCAGACCTCAGCACCTGGGGCCAGCTGGATCAAAGTCGCCCTGGTCTGTATAGTCCAGGCAGTCACATCACCATGCACTGGATAAGCCAATGACCCTACGTAAAGCAGATTAGTGAAGTTTGTAGGTAAAGAGATTTATAGTTTATCTTTACACATTAATTTTAAAAGAATTCTCTATTAGAAATTCTGCACTTTGACAGCACTACCTGCTGATCAGGAACTTTAGATACCACAAGTGCAAGAAACACTCAGGTAGCCTTAAGGACAGGCACTTCAGATGATCACCCATGTTCAGATGGGAGAAACAGAAAGTGCAAACTGGAGTAAGAAAGGATTTTACTAGGTAGTCCAAATACTTAACTGTAATGCAGCAGCTAAAGCGTATAAAGGAGATATAAAGTGTTTAAAGACTGACATCTTTTATATTGAGGGCAGCTGCTGCATGTGTGGCTGTCACAGTTCCCTTTCAGATGTGGGGCCTGAGGGAGATTCTCTGCATGCACAAAGGTGGAGAGTATGAAACAGTACTTGAGAGGTGGTCTGGTGGCTCATTTCCCCATGAAAAGTCCATGCTGTGGTCTGTCCGGCTGCAGCTGACTGTGTGCAGGCCGGGCTTTAACAGCTTGGCGCAATCTGGCTTGCAAGAAGTCATTTGTTTGAGAGTGAGAACAATGTCAGCTTCTTGTCGCAGTTGTTGAAATCCTACCACAAGGAGTGGGTGAGTGAACTCTGCTTGGTTTGGGGTGCTTATCTGGGGAGGTCAGTGACGAGAAAGATAGGATGGAAATGTTAATACTGAAACAAACCATGCCAATATCCCTGAATTTTACACATGCAATGATGTCATCTGCTCTTGGAGAGGGAGCAAAACTCGGCTTCCAAAAACTACATACCATCTCTTCCCATACTGCCTGCTTTCCAAGGAGTCCAAAGCTCTTCACAGAAACTATAATGAAGCAAGTCTTGGGGAAATACTGTGCTGTAATTACTGTTCCCCTTTCACAGAGGGATGAAGAGAAGCCGAGGCAGTAACTAGCCAACAGTCCCAACTGCCAGGCCATGCACAAATCTCATGTTGAAGTTGTGACTTACAGTCTTAACCCTTAGATCACAATTTCTCTTCAAGAGTCAAGCTGCAAGAGGAAAACAAAAGAGATCCTGATAGCATCGTCCTGAAATGACTATACTTCATTTTTTGAGACAGACTCCTGAGGACCAAGGAAGGAAATGCTGTAACACAGCTGAAGTCACAGATGCGTAATGGTGATGGCATTAGGAGAGCTGGATAGAACATGAGTGAGAGACAGAAGAATGCAGCTCCAAAGAGCTTGAGGTCAAAACATAAGACACATGGAAATCCCATGGAAAGGGATTAGTCTTAAATACAAGAAAGGAGAAGAGAGAAAGAAACTGCATTACAGTAATTTTACTGATCAGTTTTTAAATTGTGAGATAAATCATACTTGTAATTTAAAAAAAGAAAGAGTTTTTCTTTATTGCTGCTGGGAGGACCTAGTTACACTAGCTGTAAATGCGTTAGGACAGAAAAATCAAAATGTTAAACAGCTGCGGGGCACTCTCATCATATCATAATGCCTTTTGAAGCAGTAATTCAATGATTGATCAGAGGAGATCTAATTAACTAACTACATTATGTGAAAAAAACAACACCATGAAGAAAGCTGTGATACTCTGGGTTGATGAATCTTTGCTCTGCTGCTTGGGTGTAGGTGTTCTATGGAAAAGGCAAACCTTCATTCAATATTTGACCTAAAAATAAATCTGAAGATTAAAAGTTTCCTTTGTCTTTCTGCCCATATTATTGCTTTGCATACTCCTAGACATGTTAGGAAGTGCATAGACCGTATTTGTCACTAACATATTCAGCATTCAGTCAACTGCTTAAATCTAATATTCACCCACACATGAGCTACATGGGGGTGAAATTCAGATATGAATGTTACCTTAATAAAGTATCTTCCATTCTTGCTTCCCATTTTTAAATTTTGCCTGTCTGCAGAGGCTGGGTGAGCTCAGTCTTACTGGAAATGATATTTATGAACATGTAGTGCAGCCCGCTTCTCCCACGGGGTGTGCGACAGTAGCGTGACCTGCAACGTGACGAATGAGAGATGTGACAAACATGAAGCCAAATATTATTCATTGGGATTGATGAACACTTTGACATGCTGTTGTAAAAGGATCATGTGCATACTTTGCTTACTTGACAGCCTTTCAACTTAGATGCAGAGACTATGATAAAAATCTACAGCAATTCAGGTTCTCCATCAGAGCCCTGTCTGGCTGATTGCCGTTTCGTACCTGTTGTGCTTTGCAATGTGATTCTCCTCTCTCCCGGGGATCAGCTTGTTTTATAAAGCTTCCAGACCTTTGCCTGACAAGATCTTTTGAACCAGATGAAATCAGCCCTGTTGGGCAGGAGGAGAAGAGGCTTCAAAAGTCTTCTTATGTGCATTATTTCAGCGCTGGGGGCTAGTCTGCATTACCTCCCACATATTTGGGTATCTGGTTTCTTCCAGAAACATTTTACTATTAAAAGAAAATCTTAGTTTAATTTAATGTAAATTTTGCCTATATTAATCATCTTCTTTTATGTTTTTAAGTGTCAGATGTAGCCTTACATGAAGAATTTCATTCATTTTTATATTCTCCCTCACTGCTTTGATTCAAGGATATTGCAGAGATAAATAAATATTATTTCCCAAATTTTACATTTAAGTGAAGAAATTTCAGCCAAGGCCAAAAGGGAGGGAAGCAACTACCTCCCAAAGCATTCTTTGAACAATCCTACCAAGAGAGGCTGTATGACTTGCCCATGCCACACAGTCTCACCCAGAGCTACTGATCCTTGCTATTCCTTGGGTCAGTTTTGTGCTACTCAGTGCCAGTGCCAGGTAAGATATGTGCTGCGTCAGTTTTACTCCATTTTTTATTCCAAAAGAGTAACCTATATACAAATAACAGAAGCATTTATAGGTTTGCCCTTGAAGTGTTTTTGTTTGTTTAATGTTTCAGAAGCTGCTCTGTGGGGAAAAGAAGATGCTTCCATATAAAATGATATGTCTGCAGAGCTCATGAAACACCGTATTACTCTTTTGAGCATACCAGCATCCCTCTCCTGTGCAGAAACCTCTCTAGAAACTTGCTGTGGGCACGGACAGTAAGAGCAGGCTACTGTGATTTTTATTGCCACTGCACACGTGTCACCCTTGGTTGCTTCCCTTTTTCTCCTGATGACTTACTAGCTCAATAAGGTGTAACATAACTAACCTGAAGTGCTATAGCCATCAGAAACTGGAAAAGCATTCAGCAGCACAGATGGTAAGTTAGCCTAAGAGACTACCCCCAGCTGATGGGGGAAAGGCTTGTGGGTGAAAGAGGTTATTTATGGGAATCATTTGCTCAGGTGCTATACAATTAGGTCGTAAAGTTGGCAAGAGAATCTGTAATAACAGAATCTTTGGAAAAGCGTCTGTCTCTAAGCTTCAAATAATGCTTTGTTTAAAAAGCTGAAGTTTTCTTTGTATTTACAGAAAATTAAACCAGGGGTTCCCCTGTCCTAGCATATGCTATGGTCTACCAGCCTTTTGTGTTTGGTGTACTGGTATGGTGCTATTCAACTTTGACTGGCTTTCTGCTACCATTAGCTGTATGTATCAGTTGTTAGTCTGTTACACTCATCTATATCTCAGTCCTTTGGAGAATAAGAGTAATTTGAAATGACTGGAGAATGCTGGCTAGGTAATGGTATTTATAAAGCAGAAAAATTGTGTTCCTCTTTATTTACAATTATTGTAAGTGGAAATGGCTCTATTGTTTGTGTTTCTCTGAAATTAGATATCACTCTTTCAGACACCTGAAGACCCATTATCAATACCATAATTTTTGTGTTGCTTTGTCTGTATGAGAGAAAATGTCCTTTATTGGCCTATCTCAGAAACAGCATCTCGTCAGTTGGGATCTGATTTAGAATTCTTTTAATTCAGCAGATCATTAAAATATATATGGCACTTCCAGGGAAAATCAAACCATGTGGAAACAATAAAGACTGGCAGTTATGTCTGGTAAACAATAATAATCCGGTGTCTAGGGAAAAAATGATGGTGTGTTTTTCTTCTGAAGCCTATCAACATTTACCAAAACTTTGTTTTGCATTTTTAACCAGTTACAAAATTACCAATGGTTGTTTTTCCTTTTTTTTTTCTTTTTTTGGGGGGGTGGGGGGGAGGTGAAAAGACAACTGTAAGGACTTGCAGCAGATTCTTATGCTTTATTTTGATTGACCTGATTTAACAAGCTTCTTCTGTTGAAATATCATAGTCTATGTTGGGAATTATGTCAGGAAGCACAATATGTGCAGTGTGGGTGAGTGAGCTTGCATAAACTGTCAATGAAGATCAATTATAGGAATTATTGAATTACACATTAGATAAGTAGCAGATGACTTCTTTTTGCATGCAAGTGCGGTGTTAGCTATTTTTGTCTAAATTAAAATATAGCCATACAGGCAGTGAAAATTTGTCACTAAGCGTCACAAGCTGCCTGGGTTTATTGATTATTTTTTTCTTTATGACTGAAGTCCTGCAGTCTCGTGGTTTTGGCAAGAAGCGCTGTGCAGATGATGCGATAGAGCATCAACCTACTAACAACGCACAATTTATATGCAGCTTGGGCAGAAATGGCTACTTACAAGAGACTAGATAGGGATGGAAAGAAAAATGTTATTTAGCAGTTGCCATTTTCCAATGTGTTGGTACTCCTGATTCGTGCTGTGGGAGTTGTGTGTCCTCCTGCTCATCCCACAGCTGGGCGGTTGACAACAAGGTGGTGAGACACGCTTGTTCCTGCATTTTCATAATTTATAAATATCCTGTATCAGCCTGTTTATTGGATATTTTTGGATGTCTAGGTGGTATTTTTGCCCCAAGAGGCTACCTAGAAGGTGGGAAGACTGGCTCACAGCCATCCTTTAGCAGACTCTAGATGGCTGTTGAACACCACTGCCAGCATCACCCTGGCTGTGCCTCCAGCTCAGTTTGTCACTGAAGACAAACTTTCCCAGATTGGAGGAAAAAGAGAAGCACTAGGATTTAAGTGCACTTTTCAACAGAGGAGTAGCTGTTCTTATTCACAGGAAGTAGGTGATGCATCATCTTTTGATGTTGGGGTAGTGAAAGGCATCAGAATGAAACCCGGGAGAATACAGAGAGGACAGAGAAGAAACGAACTATGCAGCCTGCATGCAAACACTCTTTCATTCCAGCATCTTGTATTCTAAAATGTAAAATCTTTATCTCCAAATACCTGTTACTCTTTTCATGGTGGATCGAGTTGATGTAGAACCCAACCTCCCCCACTGCCTTTACTGCTGTCTTCTGGAGGATTTTAAGTGGTAGCTGGTGGTCTGCTTTAGAAGGCTTGTTAGCAAATACCAATTACTTAGTGTAGACCTTTCTGTCATTTTATTTGTCATTTTGAGGTTAGCTGTTAGGCTTTTTCTTGTAATTGTTTGATATGAAAAGCTGACTGATTTCTGTTTGAAAGGTTTAAGAAATGTACTATTTACTACGTCCCAACAAGTCTGCACCTCTGCCTTTGTTTCCAAGAAAGTAATTGCTATTAGCTGTTTTCACCCACTGACACAATTCATAAATGATGCTTCTGATCCATTTTGAAATTTCAGAGCATCAGTGCCCAAGACTTTCATTGCACTGAGGAAAACTGGATAGCTGAGTGATGGGAAGAGCAGAAGGTAGAACATATTCTACCTCTGTACTTACGTGATTCATTCAATTACAAAGGCATCTGAACCATAAGCATAAAAACACCTTTTATTAAAAATTGATTTTTAAAACCTAAGGAAGAAAGTCCATCTGCAGTGCTTTAAAAACACAAGATAAAAGAAATGTAGCCCTAATCCTTTTCTATTGCAGGAAACATTTATTCCACAGACACTCTTTTATGTGGAGTTTCCACTCTTCTTTCAAAACTAGTATTTTAGTATCCACCCTTTGGCTAAAAATGACTAAATGCATTTTCTTGGAAGACCATGAACACTGCATCATTGCTCNTCTTTTCCTCCCCATTTGAGGAAGAATGTACTGGTTTTGTAGCCTTTTCTTTCCAGGTAGCATAGGAAATGTAGAAGTGTAAGAAAACAGTGTGAGCCATGCCGATAGCACATCAGGAATGGTGAACAGCAACTTGACCTGCAGAACACCCAGAAACTGTCATTCAATCCCTATTTGAACATCAAGTTACTTTGCTCTTTGTCACTGCTCTCTGTTAATCACTTATTCATCACAATTCTTACCATGGAAAAACTGTTAAAAAATCAGAATTCCACAATAGTCACTGTAAGATATTTCTTGGCCTCTAAGCAAATGGTATAGAACTAATTCCAGAAGAATTAAATAAAGTAACATGTAGGCTGCCATTGCTGAGTTCTTCAAGACAGGAATGAACACACCCACTCAGAGCAAGAACATCTTAAATCTGTAAAGTACCAAAATCGTGATTCCAAATTAAAAAATAGACAGGCAATCATATCTAAATTTCTTTTAGTCTTACCTGGAAGAGTCCTTCTACATTAAAGCTGTCACTGCACCCATCTGATGCTTTTATTTTTACTCTGAACTACTGCTACTATTGTTCTTATATACCCTATTCATGCCCGCCACCATGCCTGTAAGGCTACTGTGCACAGATTGTTGTTTACTGGAATTTTTGGAATAAATCTTCAAAAGAAAAAAGATAGAATTTATTCAAATTCAGTTATATAAATAAGTCAAGTCTACCTTTATATCTTAATTCAACAGAGTTAGTAAAAAGATTTTTTTTTTGAAAAAGAGCTTACATAATTTTAACAGATTTATTTTGTTTAATCTATTTTAATACTTAATTTTGATGTTTCAGTCTGACAGTATTTGTTTTACTAAACTGTAGATATGAGTGAGTGGTTTTATTTTGCTTTTAGATAACAGACCTTGGAACTCTTAAGTACATTGTAGCTACACCTGTCAGCCGACACTGGGCTGCAGGAAAGCACCTTATGCTTCCCGATGACTTCTACATCAGAGACAGCTAGAGCACTTGTCCCAGTGTGTGGATTTGATGTGAGCAGGCTCCTCCCAACTTTTGATGTGCAATGCTCTAATTTTCTACTTTCTTGTCTTCAGATCCCATCTGGATAGGTATAGTGAACTTACAACAAATGAACTGTATTTTGTGACTGGCACTGAACTGACCTACTTCAAACAAACAAACTAACAAATGTCCCTGTTTCAAAAAGGGGGATGTTTTCCACTCCAGCAGAAAACTGATTTACTGATGCTTCCCTCCCCAGATGGCTGCCTGCCATTTTGTTATGTAGCGTAGGTTTGCCATCAATCTAACCTAATTTATTCCATAAAACTCCAAACAATAACTAGACCTGTTCTCCCCAAAATCACAGTGGCATAGCGATATATGAGTATCTTTCAACGCCATCTAGCTAACTCCTAAATTAATTCACATTCTTCCACCTTTCTGGAAGTCAGCCAAAGAGATTTATGGGTATGCATGGCTCTGCAACTCATCAATATTGGATGTGGAGATGTCTGTCTGGCACATCTCTGTTTCTGGCTGATCTCAGTGATAGAGATCAATTAAGAGCATACTACTTATATTAAGACAGAATAAATCTTTTGGGGCACTTTCCCTTTATGGTGGTCAGATTTCCAATTTCTGAATATAGCACATGGACTGGATTGAGTCAGAAATTCTTTCACCACAAATCAGGATACCCACTGCTCTGCAGCCCACAGGAAGGTGGGGAATGCCAGGTTTCTAAATGGAATTACAACACATGGCAAAGAAGCACAGATGACCATCTCACAAGCAAGCAAATTATTGTTGTGGTAAACTAAAGGGTGTCTTTCCTGTGGATGTGTTGATTTAGGGCAAGGAAAAAGTCCTCCTTCGAACCACTAGAATTCATTTATCTTAGGACCAATTTAAGATTAAATTCTATTAATCAATTTTAATTGTGCTCTTGACAGAATTTCATGTCTTCACTATAAAGATATCTCAGTTCATATCTTCTTTTGGAATCTAGGTAAAATATAATTTGATATGGCCATTGTTTACACGACTACTATATCTAAATTCTACAGTAATTGAGTATTTTGTTACATGCAATTTCCAGATGATAAACTGCACCTGTACTGTTCTAGGTTTTACCTTCTAAAAGAGTTCAATATTGCCTTCTCTCCATGTCACTGACAACATGCAAGTAGTTCTTTAGCTACATTTAAAACGAAACAATATGTTTATTGTAAGTGCTCAGATACTTTGTCAGTTTTGCTTTAATTAAGCCCCTGTCACTTGTTGCTCTGCAACACATAATTCCCATTATGACATGACAAATTTAGTTTTCAGCTGTTGCAGGGGATGTTAATGTGAACACATCAATATTCATGTGTCTTGACAGATCGTGAGGTTTAATAAATTGCTTTCTATAAAATAATTTTTGTGAAATCAGGGGTGTTCCTGTAATAGCACAAAGGAAGCCTGAGGTTGAGGTATCAAAAAGATCATTTGCTTTTCACTGCATCTAAAAATTAATAAGTCGTTTCTCCAAGAAGTAATGATGTATTCGCTTTAGGATAAATATTAAAAAAAAAAAAGAATGTGGAAGACAGTTATGAGAAAAAAAAGCTTCATTTTCATGTGGTTAATGGCACCTTCACCTCTGATGTTCCCAGATGCACTCATTTCACACAGTCTCTTGTGCTTGCCTACCTCCGGGGGAATCGTCTGTATTCTTCAACCTCCACTATTGGGACCCAACTATACTACCTGACAGCAATAGGCATAAGATACAAGATGGTGTTGTTTTCTCTATGAATCTGAGACCAGTTTTACAGTTTTAAGGCAGCTGTGGTGCAAAATACCTTAATGGAGCTTCATTGGCGCAAATACTCTCATTATCAAGGAAAAAAAAAGAATTTGACATCATCAGACTCCACATGAGAGTTTTCTCATTTCTCATTTACTGTTAGATAACGCTAACAGTAAAGCACATTCTAGGGCTGAGCAACCAATGTAATTTGGGGAGATTCCCACTGGACTAATGAAAGTTAATACTGCAAATCACTCAGTAGGCAGGAAGGGCAGGGACAGGTGACACCTTAACCTTGAGATGGGACTCCCCAGAATCTAACAATAGTTTTGAATATAAGTTGTAGTCAAACAACTGTCTGGAAATACAGTGATCAATGTAATTGCAAAGTTATGTAAGATACTGTTTTATTTTACCATAAGAAGGAGGGGACCAATGTGAAGCTTGTAGCCAGGAGAGTGAGGCTCACGAACAAGAGGGCAGAAGTTTTTGAACGTTCTTCCAGTGTAAATTGCTTCTGAGTGCTTAAGGTGCAAACCTATAGAACGGCATCCAGAATGGAATATAACTTCATTTTCTCAGCTCAGCTTCTTTCAACTGCCTTAACCCAATCTTTATCAAAAAAAGAAAAAAATCAAATTCTTTCCTATGTGTGATTGATATCAGAACTTTAATTTCTACCCGCTCTTCTAATCATGTACTATGGCTCTCCAATGTTATCGTGATATTGGTAAGAGACACAGCTATGTGCTTTGTGGATATTAGCTGCGAAAGCTGCTTTTTAGAGCACTGTACAGACTTGGTATACAAATGCCTCATGAATTCTGGTTCTTTTTCCTTCAAAACTACACCTTTATGTATTATTCAGTTTGCTTATAGCCTGATTACTTTGGAGTAGGGACCATGCTCTTCAGAGAACAGCTGGGCAGCATTGCTTAGAGTATTCATACTAGTCTAAGACACAAGAATTCCTTATTGTTGTGGGATTCCTATGCAGCTTTTCCTATAAATGCTTAGTTTGGTTATATAAAAAAAAAGACTGTTAGTAACTCAACTCAGTTACCATTTCATTTTGGTCACACCAGAACCAGCATGATTGTTTTGGCTTAAAGAGAGATTCAACGTTGTAATGTTAGGAGAGTTCGGTAACACGGACAATCACTGAACAGTGTTGGCTGGAATGATGAATCCTCAGAACTGGGAGTAGGTCTGAAGAGCATCACATGTATCTGTTTGCATTTTTTAAATAAATAAAAATGCAGATGATGGCTATGTAACTAATAGGAAAGCCACCATGTTTATTTAAAACATTATTTTAAAGGATTTTCCTTGTGTAAATATAAAGAAAATAAAAACATTGTATTAAAAAAACACTGAAGATAAGCACCTACATAATGCATGAGCACATTGCTAATACAAACAAAAAAGGCCTTTAATATTTCAATCAAAATAACCTTGAAGAATATTATCAGATGTAGCTCAGCATCTACCTTCTTGTGGAAGTCTAGGGAAGAAACACCTAGCAACCATTTAGGTGTTTTAAAGTTTCATTTCCTTTCTGTTTATCCTAGGAGAATGATTGCAGAGTGGTGTTTTTCCAAAAAATTATAAGGAGGAAATTAAAAATACTGCAGAGGAAGACAATGTAATTGTTTTCCTCGTGATTATTTCTCTTTGCCTTCCTATCTTTCTCTGAAAAGGAAGTTAGCTACCTCTTCCATAACTGTTATTCTTCAATATATATTGTGTAAATATGTATATTCCCTGTAGGTGTGCATGACTGTTACAGCTATTTTGTGATAGTTTAGGAAAACAAAGTGGAAAACATGTGCCTAGGATCTAAGGATTATTTAGGTCCCAATAATCAAAGGTGAGAGCTACTTATTATCAAGGGTTTAAGACGGCACACAAGTCAGCCAAGTTTAAAGCTTTACTCTGATGAAGAAAGGGGTCACCCAGCTGTGATCAGGGTTAGAGCTAGGAAAAAAAAATGGAAGAGCTTGGTTTATTACAGGATCTCTTAAATACTATTGGGTTAGAGAAAGGAGTAGAGCCAATAGGGGATAATTCATTTTTTATTTTTGTAGGCATATAGATCAGCTGTGGTGAAGGCCAGTCATAACATTCAACAAAAAACAACAAAAAAATCACTGGAGAACTTGATTTATTTTGGGGGTCCACATATTTTGGAAGCCTAGATTGCAAACTGATACCATTCTGCATGGATAGAGTAGCATTAAGATTTGGAAACAGCAGAGTTGAAGAGATTTCCAGGGTAGGACAAAAAATAGGGCTTTTTTGGTCATGTTCAGCTCTTAGAATTGTGATAGCACGAGCCTGTTTATTACCTTGTAACCAAATGTAAATCTCAAGAGCAGTCACGAGTGTCTTGCTGCTCCAAAAATGAAGATATTAAAGAGTGATGCTCCTGTAAATACAGAAGTTCCCAGCCAGCTGGTGTTGGGGGGGCGGATTTGGCATCTCGCTGCCCATTAAAATATGGCTGTGTTACTTTGGATGACAATAGGAATGTCAGGCTCTTGGTGAAAAGTTAGCATAGCTGCATACCCAATCTTTTGCTTTTATATTTATTTAGTGTCTTAGACCCTAAGCAAGCCTGAAGGATGTTACAGTGACAAGAAATCTTTTGAACACAGTCACCTTGGTGTGCTGTACAACAGCATGAAGGAGGAGAATTTTGGCCAAGGAAATAAAAGGAACCCCTACTTTTATAATAAAAAAAATGCCAAACAGATGGTAACCAATTCAAAACATGGTGAGATGTCAAAACATGTTGAGTATCATATTCAGACCTGTTTAGGGAAAATCACAGAACTATTTATTCTGTTATGCTTTTGAATGACCTATTCATTTAATAGCAGGGAATAAACCCTTGTTTTGTACAACTGCAGGTCTACTGATGATCCTTCAAGTTAAGTGCGATTATCGACACAAGTAGTTGCCACGATCAAGAAGTGATATATTATCTGGCCGTTATAAAGACAAAGAAACAGTGTACTATGATTGCTCAGGATTAAAAAGATCAGAAGTATGAAGGAATCATCACTTTCACTCTGAAGACTTCAGGTCACCAATTTAAAGGAAAACTAAATACTTTTGTCTGTAAGAGTATGTATTTTTCACCTGAGACACCAGAAATGGGTACCAAGGTTTGTATCACTGCAATTGCACAGCTTTTCTTCTTAACTCCCTCCATCTGCCACTTCAGCTTTTTTTTCTTAATGTTTTGATCACAGGTCTGGTACAGCTGTATTTTTTGCTGTTTCATTTTGTAGGTAGACATTCTTGTTTATGTGAGTCTCTTACACAACAAAGAAGAAAAAACAAAATGTGATCTGCTGCTGCTTATGTGATCATGGCTGTTTCTAGCAGAACTATGTATTTAAGGGCCTTCTTGAAGGGAACTAATCTAACTTGAGCCCTCACCTGAATTATTAAGAAAAATGAATCTGGCCCAACGAATGCTTTGAACAGCCAGCTTCCTTTCTTACAAACACTCACCAGTACACAAACAAGGAAAGCGTTATTAGGGAAAATTAAGTTATACACATGACAATTGTAGCAACCAAGTTCGTACTTCAGTTGAACCTGCATCCAACTGAGGCAGACTTGTTAGCCAAGCAGGGCTGTGCAACTCAGCTGGCTGGTTAAACAAATTCAGGTTATTGTGCGGGACACCCGGAGGTAGTGTTCTTGTTGTAGAAGGGTAAGGGTAGTCTACTGTGGATGAAGTGAAACATTTAATGACCCATCTCCTCATGCAGTTAGTGGATTGCTGTTCTATGCCATCCCACAGAGATGAAAAGAGAATCCACAACACCTTGTTATTTGAACACAATACGGAAATGAACCGTCACAAAGAGAACCCAGCTCTGTTCTTTCCCTCACTTCTAAAACTCACATCTAAACTAATGTACAAACATGGTAATTTCCCAAGTGGCATTAGAAATAGTGTGGATATTTAACAGTGATTTTGGCAGTTACAAGAGATGGGGCTAATGGCATTTGTGCAGAAGGTAGGCTGGAGAAGGGGAAAGTCAAAGGAACCTAAGGTTCTCCGCTGTGGTTGGATGGCAGACAACTGAGACTTGTCCAAAATCTAGGATGGCGCACCCTTAGACAAGATGGGGTTCCAGATATCGGTGTGGTATTTTACTAAATGCACTAGCATGAAAACTGACTGGTTTATGAAAAGGAAGCTCTTTAATGCACTTCTTTTTAAGAGTTGATCACTATTGTGCTTTGCAGTTGTGGATGAGACACAGACAATGACAGTGTCCTGACTGGAATCCAAAAAGCAAATTGGCAGTGCAGGTGGTGGACGGTAAATTAGATTTTAAAAACTCTTTCAGGTTTAATAACTTGAAATGAACCCAAATACGTAACTTTGAGACAAGAAATACACTAAAAATATGTCAGTGTTCCAGAGGTGGACTGGAAGAGGTAGAAGCAGCACAAATCTGTAAAAATGATTTGTATATAGTCATAATGTAATCAATCCACCAGTGCATTATGTTATCAGCTAGATGCGAAGCCACTATTAGCACAATTAAAATGATTGCTGGATAGCAAAACATCATTTTATGTCACTACACAGCAACATAGTTATTCTTAAGGAACCTACCACCTAGATTTCTGTTACCAGCTAAAATCCTGCCAAGACAGGGCGTAACAATGAACAGGACTTTGAAACAGCATCCTGTGCTTTGCATAACTGTGATGCGTGCAGATAGCACCAATGCTTCATCCCGATGTTCTCCACTGACATCACTGTTACTGATCCACGGTTAAACAAGGTCGTGCTGCATTCCACTTAGCATTTTGATGGCGAGCACGTAGACGCTTGGGAGGGGATACCAAGCTGGAGCATTTTCACCACTGCTTCACTTGAAAGCTCATTATCCTACACATGAATAAAATGACCACGNAAAAAAAAAAAAAAGTCAAAAAGGTCAAATAAGCATTTTAAATAAGAAAATTTAAAGCTGCTGAAAACGTTTTTGTTTCCCCTCTGGCAGTCCTACCTGGCAGTTCAGTGCTGCCAGCTATGACGCCCAGTCTACGGTTGGACCAGCTCCAGCCTAAATTGAGAATGAGTCATTTCTGCCTTTGGAGATTTGGCAAAGAAAANCAAAGAGGCAAAATACAGGACGAGCAGCACACACTTTACGGGAATACAAGCGGGCCCGCGGCGCTCCCCGCCAGCCGCCCGGGGCACGTCGCCGGCTGACGGGCCCTGCGGCCCGGTCTNCTGACGGCGGCAGCCGTTCCGCGGCCCCGCGCGGGCTGGGGGCGGCGCTCCGCTGGCGTCCCCAGGGGACTCAGCCGCTCCTCTGTGAGGCCGCGGCTCGGGATTGGCTGAGGAGAGGGCGCCGGGCGCGCGTCATCGGAAGTGGTGGTGCGGGGCCCCGCCCTTGGCCCCGTTCAAACCTGGATGGCGGTAAAGCGGCGCGGCCGGGGGGGGAGGGGGGCTGGGCTCGCGCCCGGCGCTGAGGGGAGGCCGAGGCGGGAGCGGGAGCGCGGGCGGCTTCGGGCTGTGCGCCAGGACGGTTTCGTTCCCCACCTTTCTGAGAAAGCACGGCAATCGTTGTGATGCTTCGGACGCGCTTACTGGTTGTCACAGGCTGCGTCTGGGCTGTATCAGTGTCGCTTAGGTTATCCCCTCAGCTTCTCTTTCTCTTGCTTAACGTCACCCACTCCAATACCTCTGCTTGAAAGTCCTGGTTCTCTTTTTCAGGCGTTCTTTTATACAAGATAATCTGTCAAGATGTTGAAGTTTAAGTGTGGTGCCCGAAACCCACTAGATGCAGGCCCGATGGAGCCCATCACCAGCCGCATTTCTCGCCTAAATTTTCTCTTTCAGGTAAAGAGCATCTGGCATTGAGTTTGCTGGTCTTGAATTTGTCCATGACCATACCCTGCGTACCAAAATATGTTTTTTCTTGTTTGTGTGGACTGTCAAAGCATACCTGTGGGGTTTTTTGGAGGAAGGGGCAAAAGAAGGGGGGTAACTTGTTAAAGTTCAAAGAGTGGATCTAGTTTGCACAAAGTTGAGTGGATAGTAGCTGGTCTTATTTTTATGTGCGTCTGTTAATGTTTTATCCTGAGTGGATTTTTCCCACATAAAGATGGAATATTGCATTCTGTGTCTTCTAATCCACAGTCTTTTCATAACTGATGTAACTGAGGGTTTGTCATGAGGTGGATTTACCTAAACAGCTGCTATTTGATCATCTGAGGTTCAACAGCTTTTCTTTCTAGAACTAATATTGATACTGATTACTTAAACTACCGTGAAAAAACATATGGCACAATGTCAAGAGCAAGCCAGTCAGATCATAATCATCAGTAGGTTGCAGATAATTTCAAGAAAGCTGTGATTTGAACTTTAACATTTAAAAGATTGCTTTATCTAGAAGGAAAATACCTGTAACAGCTATGACAGATAGACAAAGCGAGTTGATATATTTACCTCACACTTTTGCGTTATTTGTCTAATTTCTAAAGTAGTAATTTTTAAATGGATGATATATAATCTGTTCTATACATATGTTATTGATTTGAGGCTTTTCATTGTTGTCTGAGACTCCATCTGCTGTTGCTTCTCTTTTATTCCAGGGGAAGCCACTCTTTGTGACTCAACAGCAGATGTCTCCTCTCTCCCGGGAAGGCATCCTTGATTCTTTATTCGTTCTTTTTGAAGAATGCAGAAACCCCGCTTTAATGAAAATTAAACATGTTGGCAACTTTGTCAAGAAGTGTAAGTGTTTTTTAGACTAATTTTTGGGTGTTGCTTTAAAAGATAGTACTTATAAATGTTTAAATAATGCTGTAGTTGCTTTGCTGCTGTTAATGATTGTAATGTAGGACTTGCATCTGACTTTTTGTGGGCAGACTTGACATTGCAAGGGGAGCCTTGGCACTTTAGTAAAACTTTACTCAGGTCCAAAATGGCCAGCTGCAAGTGGCTTTTGAAGTGCTGTGACTCGAAAGCGTACCCTTCTTAGCTTGTATTTTACTTATAGTTGAAGAGGCACTTTTGTTAAAAGTGTCTCTTTACTGCATGCAGTAAAGCTCCAAGTACATACAATGGAATAATGTCAGAAGTTGAAAGCAGGGCAGTGACTAAAGGTGAGGAAAAAATACATAGAAATTAGCTTGTTAATACTTGGTTCTCTCAGCTTGAAGTAGTATTTTGGATTCTGTGTCTTATCCGTAATTTGACTGTGTAATTTGTAAGTAGTAATCCTGTACTTCAGAAATAATTCCTGATGGAGTAAATATTTTACTGACAATGTGATCAGATTCTTTAAAAAAAAAAAAAAAGCATAATCAACTTTTCTATTAAGATACACTAAAAAATTTGGTTAAAGGTAACTTACCACGCTCTCTATAAGACTTCCATCCAACAGTTTCTAGATGTTATTAACTGAGAGTAATTTTCTGCTGGAGAATTTTTAGAACACTCAACAGAGAGCAGTTGTTTATCGCAATGCATACTGGTTGAAATTAGTCAACAGAAAACTTAAACTAAACATCTGACGTAAATGCCGACGGTTATTTGTTAGACAATAGACTAGTGCCTCCCACAGGCAGAGGACTGAACCCTACCACTTGACTTGTAGAACTCGGCTGGGTAAAGCTCTCAGATTTAGCAAATACACTTTGTATTGGCAAAGGATGGTTGGAAAGAAATTAGAAACAAAAGAGACTATCAGCCTATGATGTTATGAATGGGACAGAATTATGGTTGTTATGGGAACTGTCTTGGCATTTCCTGATTCTTTTGTATGTACCATATTTCAGTCTTAACTATGCATTAATACTGTCTTTTTCTAGTACTTATATACATTGTTTTTTTTTTAAGAAGCATATTCTGGAATGATTTAACATTTCTTTAAAGTCTGGAATGAAAAGATTGTTTTTTTTTATTCCCCATTGCGAATGTTGTGTTCATTATGAACTGCCAGTTGGCTAATGTAAAAATAAATGTTTTATTTTTATAGATGCAGAGACTATAGCTGAATTAAGGGAACTGCAACCCAGTGTGAAGGATTTTGAAGTAAAGAGTGTGGTTGGCTGTGGTCACTTTGCAGATGTAAAAGTAGTGAGAGAGAAAGTTACTGGTGATGTGTATGCTATGAAGGTGATGAGCAAGGAGTCCTTGTTGGCGCAGGAGCACGTATGTATATTCTTCTGTTACGACAGTAGAACTATAAACTACAATTCATTGAGCACTTCCTTTTTGTCACTACTATTATCCTTAAGTTTAAAATGTAATTTTTGTAAATTTATAAGTAACTTTTATTTAACGTAAAAATGGAATGGGAAGAATCACCCTACATTTCAGTGGAGTAGTATATTTGTGTGTAGTTTTGCTGTGTCTAAAAGCCATTGTCATAGACCTTGAGTCTATTGGATGAGGTGCCATATAAAACAAACAAACAAACAAAAAGTCCTTGTCTCGAAGAGCTTATTATCTAATTACTAGACAAGAAACAATAAATGAAGAAAATATTGAATCTGTATTGATCAGCTTGATGAACAACTTGATGGGTTGAATTTTCAGGCAATCTGTTAATTAAGTTTTTTTTTTTTAATTTTAAAGAGCAATGTAGAATGTCAAGAGTGGGTATGGAGGCAAAATAGTGACTGAATTTTTATGGAGAGCCTCTCACTAGCTTGAGAGATTTGCTACCTGAAACCTTTTTTTTTTTTTTTAAAAAAAAAATGAGGGGGGGATAATGGAGGTTGTTACGTAGTTTAGTGAGAAGTAAAAGTGATGAGAGATGACATGGAGGACAGAGTCCCTGAAAGGCCTCATGAATTTATACAGCAATATCTAAATTAGTTGTTCCTAACATACGGCTGCAGTTACATTGCTCCTGAGGTCCTCTAGCATTGTTTGTGGCTATCAGAAATGAAAGTAAACTAAAATTACTGTTGCTATGGCACAGGTTGGCAAGAAAAGCAAACTATGATGTTACCCTCAATATGACACTTAGTCAGTGAAAGTAGGGAACACTGTAAGTGAAAGTAGGATCACATCTAAACGATCTAGCAATATTTCTGTAATAAAATTAATTTCTTGTTGTCTGGCTGCACATCTGAATAATGGAATAGCTGCTAAAGTATGATTTCAAGAAAAACTTGTATTTTAATATCTTACGTGAATTTAGTACTGAACTGGCTGTGAGATGCTACCCCATAGTTGTCCTAGCATCTTTTCTGCTTATCTGATTCTTTTGAGACTAGTTTTATTTTATTAGGGCCAATCCAGATGAAGTCAGAATTGCATTCCAAACCGGTAGATGTTTCATCACTTTGAAAGGAGAGCTGAGCTTTGCTGCAGGGACTATTCAGTTGCAAACAAACTAGACAACAGAAGGTGGGAGGGAAACTGAAAGCACAAAGGAGTAAAATTACTTTTTTAAAGATGCACATCACAAGGAAATGGCGTTTAATGGTTTCTAAGTAATTTTTTTGTGATGTGTGCCTTTGGCACAGACTTGCATCTTTCTAAAACTAGGGAATTCTAATATATTCTTAACCCTTTTTCATCAGGATATGTCTGAACATTTCCTTTTTTGTAGGTGTCATTTTTTGAGGAAGAACGCAGTATATTATCTCAGAGTACCAGTCCGTGGATTCCGCAGTTACAATATGCATTTCAAGACAAGAAAAATCTCTACTTGGTAATGCTAGTCTTTGTTTCTTCTCTATTTAACACTGTTGCCATTGTGATACTTAAGAAGAATGCGATGGTTGAGATGTGCTTATCTTCTTTAAATTTTCCTACATTCAGTTCTACTCNTAAATAAATCTATATCTCTTCCTTTAAAATTTTTTGTAGGTTATGGAGTATCAGCCTGGAGGGGACTTGCTATCACTCTTAAACCGATATGAGGACCAACTGGATGAGAGTATGGTGCAGTTTTATCTTGCAGAGCTGGTTCTGGCCATTCACAGTGTCCATCAGATGGGTTATGTACACCGGTAGGTAAAGATTGCTTTGCATTGCGTAGAGTATTTAATTGGTATCATTCCAGATAAAGTGTTCTGGAATGATGCATTCTTGTTTTTTATATTCTGTCCTCTTCAAGGACAGTATTTCACGTGCTGTATCAGGAGAGGAAAATTAGAAAATTAATCATACTCCAACTGTAATTGCAGCTAAAGGCATTAACTTTTGATGTAAAGTTCAAACTAAAATTAAGAAAGGATCGTTACGTATATCTTCTGGAGGCTTAGTAAAAAGAAGCATTAATATTGCAGTATAGAAAAAAATCTTTTCCAGAACTGAAGGTTTGTTCTTATTAGAACCAAGCACTACAGGAAAGTAGTGTAATTATTACAGTGTGGTGTTGGTGGCTGGGCTCTGGAACAGGCTCCCCAGGGAAGTGGTAAAGGTACTGAGCCTGCTGGAATTCAAGAAGCGTTTGGACAACACTCTCAGAAGTATGGTCTGATTTTTGGGTGGTTCTGTGTGGAGCCAGGAGTTGGACTTGATGATCTTTGTGGGACCCTTCCAACTCGGGATATTCTATGATTTTATGGTGATGATCCTTGTGGGTCCCTTCCAGCTTGGGATATTCTATGATGCTGCCCCGTTCACCAGTCAGGGTAGAATAGTGTGCTGGAATAGTTAAATATCACAGTTCTCTTAAAGATCATATCAAGGCATGAAGTCTGTAACCGTATACACTTTCAAATCATATCGGTGATTTATCCCATTTATTGATGGATACAACTGAACATTTCCTTTTTTGTAGGTGTCATTTTTTTAAGGCAGATTTGTTCCATAAATTTATTCCATTCTGAGACTTTGGACATGTTATGTAGTATTTTATGTTCCAAACAGCTACAGTGGCAGCACTTAGAGCATATAGGCTGTGGCTTTCTAATGCAGGGTAGCTGCCTGGATTTGAAAGATGCACAGAATAAGTTGGGAGGAAACTTAGGACAAAAGCTACGTAATATTTTGCTGCAACTCAGTTACAACATAGTCAAAGTATCACAATAGTTCAGTGCAAAACCACCTTTTCTTTCCATCTTCTGTCAACAACTGTTAACTCTCCATGAAATGAGGGGAACTTTACTAATTTCATATTTGCTTGGAAGCAGAACAACAGTTGAAAATAAGACTCCATTGTTAAAGTTTTATGCAGCTAAGCGTATGGTTGAGTGTAGCTGAAAAGGGAGATAGTGTTGTGCAGATGTGACAGTGGGGAACAGCATAAAATGGTACTAATTGCTTTCTTCTTGCTTACAGAGATATCAAACCAGAGAATGTTCTTATTGACCGAACAGGACACATTAAACTGGTGGACTTTGGGTCAGCTGCCAAAATGACAGTAAACAAAACGGTAATAATGTGGGTTTAAGCTTTGTCTATGGCTTGCTTGGATATTCCAGTCAAAAAGAGAACTGACTTTATATGTGTTCCTTGATTACACTTTGTTCTTCTGACTTTTTTGTCCAATATGGAATATATTCACGATGATATTTTTCCATTTATGAATGTCTTTTCAAACATAAGCTTGACTACCTTTTGCAGCTCTCAGTAAATATATATTTGCTTATTAAAATTTTAATATGTAAGTAGGGTAAAGGCAAGTCTACTTTCTGATGGTGCTGCATTGCAATACAAAATCATATTTTTAGAGATTCTCACAACTGTTGAATGCTGCATTTAAAGATGGACATGGACTTATAATTGTTCATAATTGGACTGAAGTTATGTTTGCTGTAACTAAGGGGGCATAGTTTTGAAGACAGGGGAGCTCTTGATTAAAATGAGTCACATTTCAGTGTTCAGGGATTCAGCTTTACTCACCAAAAAGCACTGTATTCAAAGCTGTGAATAGGTTGAACTTTTTTTATAAGATGATTTTAAATTTAGGAAACCACATACAATTTCAAGTGATAATTTGAAATTAAAATGGATCTAAGCAAGAATATGAAGTTATATTCCAGATTCCTCATTTGTTCTATGATTTCTGATTTTTCATAGCGTTCTGCTAGTGTTGTGACTCTTTATATTTTGTCTTCCTCATTCTTCCCTTGTCAGTGTTCCTCTGCATTGCATTTTTCTTGTGTGTTTTTTTTTTTTCTTCATATGTTATTTATCTTTTCAGTCTTCTTAGGTTTCTGTGTTAGTCTCCCTGCTATTTTGTTTCACTCTTTTTTTTTGCCACTCAGTGCAAAAATATTTTGGTTTCTGAATTACCTTTTCTAAGCACTCATGAAATTTGAATACTAGCTGATCCTGAACACAAGGCAAAAAGGTAGGGATGACGACACAGAATGGAATGAGAGCAGAGAATATGTATATCTAGATTTGACTGTTTTTTTTGACAATTCAACTACGACCTTCACATTAATAGTAGTTGAAGCAGTAGTGCTAGAATATGCATACTGCTCAAAACATCAATGTTCTGTAATGCTATGGTTTTTATAATGCTGCTCTTTTACTTCAGCTGTGTATAGTTTGCAGTGACAGCTCTAATAATTTGACTCCTTTTCTGTATCAAATAGCTTTCTTTCTGTTTATCAGCAGTTTCCCTAACTTCACACTGTCTTGCTTATCAGACTTGGTCTAAATTAATTAAAATTTACTTGGAGGGCTGAAAATTTGTCTCATTAAAAAAAAAAAAAAGTTTTATTACCAAGATCAATGAACAGAAAGTGCTGTAACTTCACTTGGAGTATCTTTGCTTCTATTGCTTCTAGGTAAGTGCCAAGCTGCCTGTTGGCACACCTGACTACATGGCACCGGAAATGCTAACAGGATTGAACGGGGATGGCAAAGCTTCTTATGGTCCAGAATGTGACTGGTGGTCCTTAGGAGTCATTGCGTATGAGATGATTTATGGAAGATCTCCGTTCACTGAAGGAACTTCAGCAAAAACTTTCAATAACATCATGAATTTCCAGGTAGAGAGAGATCCTTCCATGTTCCTTGGTAAAAAGGTTGTAACTAAAGACTATATTTTTTATAGTTTAAAAAAGGAACTTATGGAAGTTCTTACTTCATCATGTTCATAAAATATTTAGTGTATATACATGCTTTATTATGTTTTCAGTGTTTTATTTATATACACCTCCATATTGTAGACACAAAGTTATTTTTATAACAGCTGTCCAAAAATAACCATCTGCAATACATGAATTAGAGAAGATTTAGCTGTCCATCTTAGGCAACTACAATTGTAGCATCTCCAAAATAATCTAGAAAAAGACTTGAAAAGATGGATTGTGAATTGATTAACTTTCCTAGTGATACTGAGTGTTTCTGGATAGTAAAGCAAGGGCCAACTATGAAGAGCTGCAAAAAGACTTGAGGATATCGAGCGTCAGCATGATTAAAATGTCTTGTATAATTTAGTGTAAATAAATCTAAACCAATGCATATGAAAGGAAAAGTATCCTAACTTTACCTAGAGATGGGCTCAAGAAGAGATTTTTGGTATTATAATCTAGAAAAATGTTCATTTTGTTCTTAGTAACAGAACAAAAATAGTACATAGAATGGTAGGAGTTGGTAGGAAAGAAAAAGAAAAGAATTGTGTAGCTGGGAGAAGGTGAACGAAGAATGATTGTCTGTTTTCTCTTCTAATATGAGAATTAAGGGCATCAAATGAAAGTAGCCAGCAGTAACTATGAACAAACCAAAATGGATACTTCACACAGCACGTTATGGCAAATATCTCCCCCGCATGATAGGTTTGCAGCTACTGAACATTTATATAGGTTCAAGGAGTAACTAGACAAATTCATAGAAGAATCCATTGAGATATGGCAAATGCAAAGACATCGTTCCTTGTTCAGAAAATCCTAAGCCACAAATTCTTGGAAGTCTGGGAGGATTTTCTGGGAAAGTGTCTTGTTTTACTGTTCCATTTGTGCATGCCATTGACCATTCATCAGCATAAGATGGTGAACTGGGTCTACTGTTTGTCTGATCTGGTATGGTCATCCCTGTGTTCTTAGCTATACAATAGTAAATGTATATACAAGTCTATTTGGAAAAGAATCCACAGTGCTTTTATTTGTATGCTATAAATATTTATCCCTTGTGCCTGATGTATCTCAGATTATTGAAGCTTAAGAATCTTACTGTTCTGGGACTATTTTCCTACTGAGTAGAAACTCTTTTCTTTCTAACCCAGAGATTTCTGAAGTTCCCAGAGGATGTGAAAGTTAGTAGCGAATTTCTTGATCTGATCCAGAGCTTGCTTTGTGGGCAGAAGGAAAGGCTTGGTTATGAGGGACTCTGCTGCCATCCATTTTTTTCTAAAATTGACTGGAATAATATCCGTAACTGTAAGTAGAATAATACTGCATTCATAAACAATTCCTGATTTCTTGGGTAACGTGAAAATTTGTACAATGTGAGCATTTAAGTGTATTTGATCTGAGTCATGATTAATAATGAAACTGGACTGTGTTCTGGAGCACGTGTTTTTAACAAAACAATTTGTTCTGGTTTTTGGATGGGATATATTAACGTCTCTTAGGTGAAAATTGTAAGGTAAGGTGAAGTTTAACACATTTCTATATGAATTTCTGATGCAATTGTCATATTACTGCAGGCACTAGACTGGAAAATCACAGTGGCCTTTACATGTCTTTCCTCAGATTAAAATGCANTTTTTTTTCAAATTGTACTTTTAGGTCTCTTTCATTGCTTGTGATCCATCTTCTAGATTTTTTTTTTTTTAATTTCCTGAAGGTGATAAAACGTCAGAGGCCATAGGGGGCATTTGCATTTTTTTCCTCAAAGTTAATGTGACTAATAAATGACTAATTTTTTTTGTCAAAAATCTGTTCCTTCCACTAGGAATGGAATAAAATCAGTGAAGCAGATAGTTTTCTATGCAGAAAATAGTTTATAATACTAGGAAAGTAATGGAATTTAGTATTTGGAAGTACTGAGGCACCAGCACTGTGGCGAAAGAAAGTATTTCACAGGTCATCAGTGATCTCTGAGTGCCCAACTTATGTTGGATACTATTTTAAATTATTTGGACTGTGAGATTATCTGTGCAAAGAACATGTCTGCCTTATATTGTTTATAAAATATGCTGCCCTATAGTAAGAGCAATGATTGTGCTTTAATTTCCATAAATTGCTAAGCCAATGCTTCTGCTTTTGATGACTGTCTCAGCACTTCAGCTGTCAGCTCCACAGAATGTTTACTCACTTTTCTGTTGATTCATTAATTTTGAACTTGTGGAGCTGCTCTTCTGTTAAATGCCATTGTTTCTGCCCATTGAGAGCCACTGAGCCCCGAGTGAGAACTCTTTCTCATTGTTTCAGCATATATTTCCCAAGGTTTCAGCTCACTCTGCCTTCTTTACACAGAATCCTGTCTAAGTTACTAGTTTCCATTTCTGAATTTTTCGTGTTGCATTTTTATCATATTATATCTGGAGGAAAAAATGGCGTTTGAGCATATGCTCTGGTGTTTCCGTGGCAATTGCCTGTCCAGCATTTACACAACTGCACAAGTTAATTGAGAGTGTTCTGCCATTTCATGTAATAACAGTGGTTCTGATGGACAAGTCCTGATGTCATTATAAAAGTTGAAATAGTCATTTGGGATTTTAAAAAATCCCATTTCTGCCTGCGGCTGACCAGTGGATTGCATCATTCCCTATAATATCCAGACCTACCTATGGTGAAGATTCATGCGGTTTTGACCCCTGACTTGGTTGTTATGTCTCATACATCATAAAACCTCACTGTAACTAGCACAAAACACAGCAGTCTTCTTGCTTTAGTAGCAGATTCAATGTATCACCTATTGCTTTGCTCTCTGCAGAGGTTCTCCATTTGCTGGCCTATTCAGGGCAGTGTCACTGTCATTCTGTTCAAAAGCCTTGATGGGTTCGACCTGGGCTATCTAAGAGCTAAAGGTTTCTTTCTTATCTTGACATCCTGTGATAGTGGTGTTTAACTGGAGCAGTGGCAGCCTGAAAATAATTAGGAAGCCAGTGAGTGTTGGAAGAGGTCATGGGATTTAGATTTAGACTAAGGAATCTCACTTCCTTAAGTTAATATGGTAAAGTTTTGGGGGTATGGAATATGAATTTATCTCTAACAGGTCATTGTTAAATAAACTCTGCGTCAGCACACTCAGACTTCCCTCTAGTCTATAAAAGCAATGATGTTATTTCTATTTCAGACTGAGAAAGGCAGGGAAAAAATTGGTACCCGTGCCTTACAAGTATTTAAATTATCATGCTGGGCGCTCTGGAATAACCATTCTTAATGCACCACTTTCGGTTAAGAATGTGCCATTAAGGGTTTTTTCAGTGTTACTTTTTGTTGTTATGGTAACCTATGAAACATTTGACTTTTCAGTAAACCCCTTACCAAAAGATGCCTTTTCAAAAAGCTCCCATCTTCCTTGGGTTCAGGTAGCGTGTGTCTGTAGAAGCAGCTCTTAAGCTACAGAAACAGAATCCAGCCATTAACCGAAGGTGAACTTTAACTGAGTGTGTCTCGGTGGGTAATTTTACCCTTCCTTAGAGTATTTTATTGAAACATGTTTATAGATTTTGCTGTCTGTATTTGCTGACTTCTCCTATTTAATGACTTCTAAAGCTTATAAAAAAAACTTTGAAAAGATTTTGATTTATTTGACAGAATTTTCTGAAAATATTTCAGAGTTTTATTTACTAGAATGAACATATCTCTAGCTGTGTTTCAGCTAAATGATCAGGATTTTAACTAGAAAGTTGATAACTATCTGAGTATTTGATAAGTATCTAGAATCAGAGGTAGAGTAAAGGGGGTGACATACCTGACCTATTGGCAACGAGGTTGCATTCTGTATAATCTGGGGATATTGTTAACCACCTTTTGTTCTTTGCAATCCAGAAATGACATCAGCTGTTTAATTTGAAACAAAAAATCTATATAATAAAGGTTATCTGAGAGATGGTCAGAAGATTCTATCATGATCCAATATATATGTGTAGCAAAAGAGTCTTTCACTTTAAGAGCTATTTTTTAACTGTGGTCCAAGAGGTCTTGAAATTGGAATGGCATATTTGGTCTTGCATGAGGAAACTAAATATATGAGAAGAGAGGAACAAAAGTCTTGTGCAAACTGAAGAACTTCGGAAGTGTTGAAGACTGATTTTAGGCTGTCTTCTGCTATTAAACAGGCAGGAACCCAAATCTTTGTTCATAATTCTGAGACTCATCCTTACAAACCCAAAATTGTCATTCAGTATGTTAACAGTTGAACATTGTGACGTTTCATTAAGATGTTTGCCTTCAGAAAAATGTGTTGACTTGTCTCTCAAAGTGGAGATCACTTTCATGTCAGCTTGAAGCTGACTTGTATTAACAGAAACGTGTTGGATCTTTGCCTTGAGAGAACAGAAAAAACTGGTAAGATACTGTTATATAGATTGCTTAGAACTAATATAATGCCTTTGTTCAAGTGGCCTTAGACAGAACATCCTTAAATTATGTCAGTTAGACCTGCTATTTTCTTTTTTTTTCTTTCATAACTCTGTACTGAAATAGGCCTCTTAAAACATGAGAGAGGATGCCTAACCTACTTAAAAAGGCTGTGCGGATGCTTCTCCCCAGCAAGTATATATAGATCACCTTGTATATCAAGAAGGCACATTTTTATTCTTTAGAAGTGTTCTGTATTTCTTGTAAATTTCCTATTTCATTTAAGTCTTTCACTGTCCCAGGGGAAATGTACTATCTCTTTTCTGAATTTGCATGAAAATATTTTGAAAGGAAGGAAAGACCCGATTAAGGCAATGTTCCTTGAGTTAGTCATAAATATACACACTAGTGCTGGGGGAAAAAAAAAAAACAAGAACAAACCATGCCCCCCCCCAACCCCAACCAACCAACCAAAGCCTCCTTTTTTCCATGAGAGACATTTTATCTAATCTTAATGATAAATTGGTTGAAGTACTGCATTGTGTGTGTGGTTTAACTTAGCAACCTACAACGCCCCCTTTTCCTCTGAAAGTCATTCTTTGGAACAGATGGAAGAGGGTTACATCCTTCCACAAGTGGGGAGGTATCTAGGCAAGCAATTGGCTTTTTTAAAACATGCAGTTCCTTACAAGATACTTTAAATGGTAAACAGAACATATACATTCATTTGTAACATATCAGAGGCAGAAAGAGGTCTTTATATGGTTTGTAAGAGTAGAAGCATCAGGCCTACTGTCTTTTTGACTAATAGTTTTGCCTCCCTTTTGGGTGAGCTTGAAAGAAGTGCAAATTTTTCACCTTGTCAGATGCGATGGCATGATTTTAGCATTTGGTTCTTGGAGGCTTATTTGACCTCTGCTAAAGGATTCTTCCTCTTAAAGAAGCAACTGGTAAGCACATCTATCCATTTGCGTTCACTGATCTTCATCTGTTCCAAAAATACAATAATCGTATGAGTCCTATGATTTTAAGCAAGAAGTAATAATGTATCATTATTATTAGAGATTGGCTAGAGATTATGTCACCATGTGACCCTCGTTGAGAACCGAATTGCTCATCTGTACTAGCTTGCTTTTTACAAGACTCCTTTGTTTATTCTGTAGGTATTTTGGACATCAGGCAAAGGACTTCTTAGTCTTAGGAGTAATGGACTATGAAGAAGCTACCAAATAATCAAACAGAATGGATCTAGCGTTTTTTCCCCCCTGGAGATACTCCCTCTTACTCCTAAGCGGGTTTTTCTCCAGTGTCCTGAAACTTCTGAAGAAGTTCTGATTCGCATTCTCAGTCACCCTTTACGGTTCAGAATGACTTAACATCTAGGGGTGGTATGGGTTTTTTTGCCCCTGCGTCCCCCTTTTTTTTTTTTTTGAATGACTGTTCTTTTAAATTTTTTTTCTGTAGTCGCTACCATTTCTCGATTAAAAATATTGTAACAAGGTTATAGTGCAAAGTTGCAGTTTTGGGACCATCAGTCATGGATTTTTGAATGCAAAAGAGAGCAAATGCATTTTCAATATTTTTCAAAACAGTATTCACAATTTCTCTTATTTGTTCACATCTGTTAAACGTTAGAGGAAACTGTAGTGTAAAACACTGTGCTCTTTAAATTAGTTTCCCACCAGCCCCAAAGGTTTGGTCTGTCTTGTGTTCAGTTTTTCATTTTTGCATCCATTGTTCCCCTATTGAGTCTGTTTTATCTTTTTATGCACATGCTGATCATAGGCATATTTAAGTTGTATTTTCTTTTATGCATATAGTTTGGCTAGGAATTCTTATTCTTGGTAAGAAGAAAGACTTTCTTTTTAATTGTAATGGCTTGAAGATGACTCCTTAGAGCTCCTTAGCTACTTTCCGGTGAGAAGTAAGACACTAGGTCTCTCTTTATAAGCTGAAGTTAACTGTCAGAACCTGAGGAGTATATAACGGGGATGTTATACCACTATAAAAATGTGGCTATGTTATTTTTTGCTACCTCTTTAAGAAAGATTCTAGACTTCCCCAAATGAAGTGAATAGTTTGCTGTTTTCTCTATTACTTTACCCCATCAACTCAATCTCTCTTCAAAGACAATATTAAAAACCTCACAGCAACCCCTTCCAGTAAGAGGATGTGCAAAGTTCTTTAAACAGAGGTGCTAAACTAAAAAAAATGTTATCCTGTAATTATCCTCCTCTGCTATGAACGAACTGTAACTTTGGGGTTATATTTGCATTAAAGATGATATACTTATGAACTGTATTCTGCTGCTTCCAAGTTTGTAATCATTAAAAGAATATAAAAGAGTAGCTTGATATTATCCTGACGTTAAGTGAATTTAAAAAAAAATGCAGATCCTAATAAACAATCTGTATTCTGAAATTATATTTCCAGTACAGAGATGTCAGTATTATATTGGATCTAAATGTACATTGTAACCAATAAAATAGCAGAACTTAATAAATGCATGATATTGACAGAAAATTTAAATGTTCCGGAGCCAGTAAGTAAAACTGCTTACTACAAAACCTTTTAAATTTGTGTATTTTCCCCATTTATCTCATTCTAATGTACTTGGGACTACTGTACGTGAGCTGCATCCTGTCTGCTTCACGGAATTTCTTCTGTCATCCCTGCTTGGCGGCAGTGTCAGAATGGCTCCTTGGGGAGCTGCTAACGAAGCATGCATGTGCAGTTGTGATTTGGCAGTTTATAGAGACGGATTTTTTTGGCTATTAATACTGGTCTGCTGGGTAGTTATAAGCATAGGTTTGTCTAGAGAATTAAGAGTTAAAAAGCAGGCTGTGAAAGGCTTTGGCAACCTAGAGGGAGCTAGCAAGCTCCAGCCGTGACTCATTCTGCCTGTGTCAGTCAGATAAGCATCAGCATCTGTCACGAATGCAGGCAGGTAGGGTTAAACTCAGAGCATGCAGAGTGAGGAGCAGGGAGCCTGCACTGCAGGGGTTGTAATGTTTGTTCCCGGTTCTTCAATTCTCATCAGCCCTTCAGCTACAGGAGATCTATACTGGATCCATGGTAACGGTTTTAGCACACCACACTTCCATCAGCTTGTGACAATGGGCTCTGTTCTAGTTACTGACTGAAGAGCTGTCTCCTTCATAGAGCAAAAAAGAGATTAGTAGATTTGCAGTGAGTGAGGACCTGAGTGATGGGGGGGGAAAGAAAAAAAAAAGTAGAAAAGGTGATTTAGAGAGTTAGGAATTGCACAGCGGGCTTTTTGCATTCATTCCTTTCACACACGTAGCCAAGCCAGCAGGTAGCTGAGGTGCTGCACATCATTGAGAATAACTTGTCCTTTTGTGCTGTTGGTTAATTAAACTGAAGAATACATTAGAAAATCAGCTGAGATTAAAACAATTGCTTAGCAAGTTAAATAGTACCAATTTAGAAATTATGGAAGAAAATACATTGTAATTCCCACTATATATACCTCTCTTCAGAGCTGATTGTATCAGAGCCAGACTGCAGTGGTGTCCCAACAGGAGTTCCAGATCTTTAACAAGCTCTTCTGGATAAATAAAATCTTGCTGATATTTCTTCTCTTCCTAAAGACCAATTAGCTTTCAGTAGCTGTAATTTATTAAAAGCTTCCCGGAGAAAGACTAGTTTACTGTTGATTAGGAGCCCATGCTGGGGAGATTCTTGGTAGTATTAAAGGGTAGATATTGCCCCTTAGCTGACTAGCAAAGGATGAGGCTATATTCTCATGTAGTGTCTTCACTAACTGGAGAGGTTGGAGACGTTTTCTAGATGAATCGGAAGAGAACTACTTCTAGCTCTATTACAGAAATGATTTTATTAGCCTGGTGCCTTGATTTGATTCAATGTATGTTTGGGAAAATAAAATGAAAAAAAAAATCCACAAAAAACAGCAGTCCAAAATCCCCAACCTCAAACCCAGTTTAATCAGTGTGGGAGATACTCTGCCTGCAGAGTGGTAGCCATGTTGGTAGCTTAAGGGTTAATCTCTTGTTGCTGTAATACGATTTGAGAGCAGCAGCTCAGTCTGCTTGTGTTAGCAAGATTAAAAGCAGGAGCTGCAGTGCCATTGCAAGCACTGAATGAGTGGGACTGTTGCAGAGTGAACTGTAGCTGAATTTTGTCTTTTCTCCTTGCTTTTTTCACCAGCTCCTCCCCCCTTCGTTCCTACTCTCAAGTCCGATGATGACACCTCAAATTTTGATGAACCAGAGAAGAATTCGCGGGTTTTATCCTCTGCGCGCCAGTTGAGCCCGGCAGGTTTCTCGGGTGAAGATTTGCCATTTGTGGGGTTTTCATTCATCAAGGCATTGGGGACCCTCAGATCAGAGTAAGTAGGAATTATTGCTTAGGTGGATAGGATCACTGGAAAAATATGAAGGTTTGTTACAGTGAGGGTGGTGTGTGTGTGGGGAAGAAAGCTGTTTAACTGGCCTGCACTGTGCTTTAGGGAAGCTGCCAGATTCTGGCTTTATCTGTTGCTGCTGTGGCTTGTGCATGTTGTACCGTTCTGTGATTATTTCTGGGGTAAGGGAGAGGGAAAGGAATTGAAGGATTGATTGTAAAACAGTTATTGTTAAAATTGTTGTTCAGATACTTTGAATTAGTTGCTGCTGTTAACCAGGGAGCAGTAGGTGATTGCATTTCTGGTATTGCAGATCTCTGAAAGAACAAAAACACTAAGGAGTTCGGAGCTGGAAAAGCGGGGAGGGCATTTTATTGGGTCAGAGAGTGGGCACCACAGTGCTGGGGATGTGTAAGGCTGAATCAGTGATCCACAGAAATGGAGCTCCACTGATCTGGGAATGTACGGTGATGGGTCAGGGAACAAGAGAAGGAGCTTCACGGCAGCTGACTGTGTGCTGTTGGGTTGAGTTAAATATGAAGACTGGACATTGCTGTGTTGTGTGTTAAGAGACTGGAGGTTCAGGTGAAGTATGCAGGGTATGTGTTTGTGGAGAGAGCTGAAGATCTACAAAAAAGGTTTTTCAATTGAAAGAAAATGTGATTTCAGAGCGAATGGAGTCAGGAAAAAGAAGAATATAAATAGTATGGTATAAACCATTTGGTGCGGTGGGTGGTTAGTTCCTGATGATAGAGCTATTGAAAAAGTAGGGGGGCAGTATGTTAAGTTGAGAAGTCCTTACCTCAGTATCACGAGGCCTCTCAGGGATGCAATGGCTTTAGCTGGGTTAGTGACTCAATGCACTAAGGCGCTGTGCTGTGTTTTCGTGTCAACCATCATTCGTTGCTGCTAGTTAATTCCCATAAGGGACTTCATTGTCAGTCTGTCTTAATCAAGTTTTCATTTTTCTGTCATGTTTGGTTGTGATAGTTGCTTTGCGGGAAGCATGCAACCAAATCTGGTGACACTGTTGACATCTTTGATCTTGCCCACACCGTGAATCAAGGTTATATGATGGTTATGCCAGTAATAAAAAGGGAGTCTTTGACTGTCCCTCCTTAGTAAAAGCAAAGTGACTGCTTTTATGACAAAACAGGAAGGAAGGGAGAGGACATAACAACCAAAAAAGTATAGTTTTGGTGAAATGATCTAATACTGTCAGCAGAATTAGAAAAATGGAATGTTGTATCTGTAGATATTTGGGGTTAAAACCTATTGTGATTTATAAATGAAATAACTTACGGTATTATCTTTTCTGTCTGGGGATCTGCAATCCATCTGTCAAGGCTAGATGACCATTCATGTAACAGTCAGAAGAGGCTCAACCATGAACACACATGTATGGTAAAAATGTATCTGTAACAGGGGGTCCAGGGCTACAATTGGAGAGGAGCTTGAGGTAAAGTCTCATGAACAGTGGTGTAACTGTGCTGGAGGTTGAAGCCTGAAAAGTAATACAGGTGTAACAGATTGATTGATACACTTTATTAGGGGACCTGGTAGGGAAGATGAAGATGCATATTGAAGTTATATTTGGATGTTGGCAATAGATGAGAAGGGCTACAGCAAAAGAATAGAGAGATTAATGTGGTCTGGAGAAATTATGACTGAAGTGAAATTTCTTCTTCATGTGGCCTGGTCTTTCCTGAGCTGGAATGGAGAGACATCATGTACTTAATTTTCTCCAAAATGACTTTGATATAAGTAGATCATAGTGTTTTGTTTTGTTTTGAACAATCTTGATAAATGCACTTTGATATTTTTAGGAATAAATACTTGCATTTTATTCTAAAAAGGTGATTTAAATATGGCAAAGAGTGTATAGAGACTTGAAAATATCTGTATTTAAATAATGCAGTGACTAGTTTATTCTCCGTATCACTGTAACACTGGGATGTAAAGATAACTTATGAAGTATTGTGTGGTATGTGTTTTACTGAGGAAATAAAGTACCGTTTCTGTCCATATTGCCATGAATATCAAATTCTAGATGGGGAAGAAAACAGTAAATGGAGGGCGGGCTTATTATTTGTTGTGAATCTTGGGATGCGTTCTCTGCAAAGTCCTAAGTCATCAAGTTTATCAGTGCAGAATTTTTCTTCTTAAAACCTTTCCTTGGAAAGTCTGTTCCTTATGGTTGCTAAGTGATGCAGATCTGTTTTCCTGTGTCTGCAGCATGATAGCTAATGCCTCTAGTGCTGCTCACAGTTAGGCCAGGCAACTGCAGAGTGTCATTAACAAGGTCCTTGAAACTTTCCTTGCTTATAATTTGAAGCCTGTCAAGCCATGAAGTTTATGGTTAAACTCGCGTCCCTGTTTGTTGGACGGTAAAAAGCCACAGCAGAGCTAGGACTTTCAATTACTTTAGGGAAAGGCCAGGTCAAGAAATTGGACAGAAGCAGCATAAAGAGTTCTCTTTTCCCATTCTCTTCTTTCTCCTAACCACTTAGGGTTGGAAGCATTCACCTAAGTCAGATCTGTTGCCAGAGATTATATAGTCAGTGTGTAGTTTAGAAGGGTCCATGGAATGAAAGTATTCTGTATGTTGTCCCGTACCATGAGTTTTGGGAAGAATTTGTGGCCCTGTAACAAATGTGAGATCAAACAAAAGAGCAAAAGGCATGGCAATAATGTGTCATAGGAAGCAATCAGGAGAAATCAAGGACGTTGCTTATGTCATAGGTTCCTGTGCTAGCAAAGAGTTTGTTAAATAAATCTCCTATATGATTCTAGGAAGTGGGATCAGGCTGCAGAGGACTGACTAACTCTTCCCATCATGGCCTCTGAATTCTTGATCTGGGGGAGAAATACCTGTCTGACTGCAAATCTGGCTGCTGGTTTGGCTGCGAGCTTATGACTGTGACAAGATAACAGGCAACTGAGAGTTTAATTCCATTAAAAGCCAGCCCCATCTTACTTCCTGTCCCTAACTGTGGCTGATTTCCAGTGCTTAGAACAAGTGAGGAAAACCCTTAGATGCTAGATTTATGCATCAAGTGGTGCAAGAACATTATTCTTGTCCCCTGCAGGTGACTAGCAGAAGCCCTAAGGCATAAGATTAAATACATTATAGATCCAGGACTAACCAAATATACAATAAAAAAAATAGTTCATGATGTAAATTTTTGCCTGCCTCTGTTCTCTCTTACATGGAGTAAAGACCTGAAGGGGCTTATGATACAAAAATTAGGTTAATACAAACTAGTTGCTAAATTAGAACCCAGAGATATTCAAAGGCAAGGCTGTGGGACTAATACCCAATCTCAGTTGCTGGTAAGGGCTTTTATTTTTACAAGTTATCTTTCAGAATAGAATAAATGGAATCCTAGTATTTCTCGTGAGTGGTCTGTAAGGCTGCGGTAGATGGTCCAGATCTTTTCTGTAGAATCATAAGAAGTGATATTTTTCAGGATTTTTAAAAAACTTATTATTTAAAATTTGATGTGGATTCGTGATTGTCATTACCAAATACTGAGAGTTAAAATGGGGCCATTCCTCCAAAAGGAAAGAACACTGATTTCCCGCAACAGTTTGTAGGGTTTTGGTAAGCTCTTTCACCAAAGATAGATTAAAGAGGAAACAGAGGATGAGCATACTGAAAATATGCTTTGCTTCAGCTAGCTCTATTCACAGATTGATGGTATCGCTGTTTGTTTTTGGTTGTTTTTTTTAGGCCTGAGCAAGCATTTACGAGGGGGCGGAAGGTACAGATGAGTATAATGCTAAAAAGAATAGAGCATGAGGGGCGGGGGATGAGATTATAGGCATGCTGTGTGGGGGCCAGGATTAGGACAGATGGTGTCAATCATTGAGAAGGGGAAGAAGCATAGGTGAGCTGGGAGTTTGAGAGTGGCATAAAAAGGCAAAGGAAGGTAAGAGGTATGATGCACAAGAGAGGTTAAAATATGAGTTCCATACCCTAGAATCATCCTGTAGCTTCTCCCACACTGATACTTTTTTCTTATCAGCCATACTAAGACTGGAGGAGCTTTTACACAACTAGCACCATTTCTGATAGTTCTGCTGGTTGAGGCTGTTGCTGATCTAGCTGTGAAATCACTAGATAATCAGCTGTAAGTTAACTTGTTCTTTAGACGTGTGGGCAGTGCTTCCTTTGAAAGTAAATTGGCACAGCTAGTGCTACCAGCACTTGGTACTATAGACTTTTTTTTTCTTCTGTCTTCTATTCCAATTTGCTTGGTGATGTATGCTGGTTACCTTTTGTTGATCTCTTTTTCACACTTCAGAGGAAACAGCAGAAACAGCTCTGTTGTGCTAAAAGAATTGATTCAGCTGTAGCAGTTAATTAAATGAAATACTCCGAGATGGTACCAACCTAGATGATAGCTTTGCAACATGGCTTTTGATGTTGGACTTGGTGTTTAATTTCTGAGTTGATGCTGACTGAGGAAGAAAAGTGCCCCAGCAAGGTGGGCATTTTCCACCTTGTCACGCTGTGTTGAGAGCTTATATCACCATGACAAGGCTTATTAGATTAATTGCTGTTCCATTTCTCTAGATTTCCTCTTTCTGCCCCCTTTCTGATACTTTGAAGGTTGTATGGATGTTCGTGAAATTATTCCAATATAATTTGTACATAGGAAAGTATTATTGGGAAAGGATATCTCTTAAAAGTTGCATGTCCAGTGCTAACTGAAATCAGCTTCACTTGGGGATAAGATGTATTTGTTTCCATGGCAGGAAAATCATCGTGTGACTAGGACATATATTTTTAAGGGAATTTCTTCCTCCCTTTGGACAGGGATGGGAAAGAAAGATTGTAGTTCCAGTCTGTATCCTTCTCTTTCCTTACTGAACTGACACCAGCCCTGAGAAGCAGCTCCCTCTAGAGCCACCTAATGAAATTCAAACTTCGGTCAGTGGGATTTTCCTGCGCACCGTCCGAAACCCATCGCTCATGACTGAACAATGTGTCTTTGCTGACCTCTGTATCTTCTTGCCTGAATCTGCCCTGTTACTTCCTGGGTTGCAGTGCGTAAGGATGCTTGGCTTGCTAGAGAAATTTTTGAAATGCAAAATGGTGCCTGCAGTATTATGCCCTGATTTTTTCAATAACAAAACAAATTAGTGAAAATAGCAAATAAAATGGGCCCCTTTGGGAAGGTGAAATAGAAGCAACAAATAAAATCAGTTCTGTGAGAACTGACTGGAGTTTTCTTAGGTAATATCTCAGATTTGAAAAGAAGAAAAATAAAAAGGTGGTGGCTAATGTCAAAACTATGATTCTTTAAAAAGAAAATTTGCTTTAGCCAGTACAGTTCAGGTGTGTAAAGCTAAATTCTAATTATCAAAAGATTTCCAGACTTGTCTCAGTACACATTTGCAGCTATTTACATATATTTGATTTACATTTTAAAGCAGATTCCTTAGTGTCTTTTTTAGTTAATGTGAGCTTTAATCTGTATTTTTAGACTGCTTTTCTCAACTATTCATTTTTAGCCTTGTTTGTACAGCCAGCTGTTAAGGGAGTTAATGTGCATCTTTCTCATATGGTTGCTTTCTCTCTGTAGAAGCATAGGCACGCTTTATAAATTGATTTTTAAATATGATAATCTGACAGATCGGATTGACTGCACCAGGACTAACGGAATGCTTTACAAAAGCACTCACTTTTAACATTTGTTTTTTACTAAGTCCTGACCATATCTGTATTGTTGACATGCAGGATTTTTTCTTCCAAGTTTTTGCATGCTAGTTTTCTGAAGAAATGATCAAGATTAGACCTTTCAAGGCTGAATTGGTGCATTTTGATATATTTGTTTGCTAATATCAAATCTGTTTCCTAATGACTGCTTAAGGTGGTGGTACTGAAGATCTGTTTTGATGCATATTTTGCTGCACCATTTTCATAAAAACCCGTGTCTTTTGGTGACTATCCTGCATATATACTTGGATTTAGGAATAGATTTTTCTCAGAAAATGGTGGTGATGGAATCAAACTTTCCTTGGTGTTAAGAAGAGACTGTGCTGCTGTGTGTGGGTGTATGGCTATATGCAGAGAGCTGCTCAAAGCTCATTTTTCTCCATGGGGATAACTGGCTGCATACCAAACTATGGCCAGGAGAAGCAGAAAGCAATGTGTGGGCAGACTGTATGATCTTTTATTAGCACCTTCATTGTACTTCTGCGTTTTCATTTATCAGTTAACACTGGTTCCATCATTAGCTGCTTAAATGTCTGGCTTGAATCACTTTATGCGAGGGAGAATGTGATTTTTAAAATTACGTTTTGATGTGTGTACTTCATTTTTTGGCTGAAAATTACATATTTAAGACTGCAAATCACTAAAAAAACATGCTCCAAAACATTCATCAGCTTACTTTCCTTTTCTAGAATGAATTTAGACTAACAGAAATGGTAAACTTCTTAAATGTAGAGTCCCAGTTAGACAGGAAGCTTAAGAAAATGTAAATATTTTTCCCTGTTTTCTGGAATCAAGTTGTTTTGAATAGTACAGTTATGTTGTGTCTCATGGGGGGAAAAAAGAATACTTTTAAGTGGATCTTTGAAGTTCTGCAGTGTGACTAATCACATCGATACTGATTGAGTTCATACGGATAATATGAACTGGGTTGGGAAAGTTTTTAGTTCAATTTTCATTCATGGAAAGTAATTGCAGATACGAAATTCTCCTTCCTATATTGCAGATTGGCACGTTAAAGTTTTTAGGGCTCTTGCATTTTGATTATAGTTTTAAAATTCTGTTTAACAGTAATGTACAAAAAAAAATGAGCAATGCTCTGACAATGTTATCCTTCCAAAATGGTTAAATTGAAAATTAAGCTTTGTTTTTGTTACACTTACAAATCTGTATGAGAGTTATGCAAAAATGTTGCTCTGATCTATTGTTTAGTGCTGTAACATAAGTCACTTAAGAAAATATTTTAACTAGAGGTATGCAGGGATGATTTAATAATGATATAGTGTCATCAGGTTCTGTGGTATGTTTAATCTAAAATGACAGCTGTTAGCCTGTGGTTGCTGCACCTTTCTTCTAACTGTGGTGTAGGTGTCCAGTGACTTTACCAAGGCTGCATAAATGCAGATTTTTGTACTGTTTGCCTACATTCATGTGCTGTTTGGCTTTGCTCTTTTAGATCTGTTTTTTCAAGCGTGGACTCTCCAGTCAAGGTCAGCTCCATGGAAAAGAAACTTCTTCTCAAGAGCAAAGAACTCCAAGACGCGCAGGACAAGTGTCACAAGGTATTTATTTATGCGGTTGGCCGTCTCCATTGCTCAAGGAATCTGCAACCACTGTATGTCCAGGGATCTGTCAGATGCTGCTGATCATCCAGATTCGTGGTGGGCAAAGTGCTTTTCCTTCAGTGAGGTGGCTTCCTTCCCAATACAAAGGGAGATGAATTTAGGCCATGCTGTCGCTCTAGATACTTTTATCTTAACAAGAAGCGGCTCTGGATTTTAAACAGTCCTTTTCTCAGCGTGACACAGACGACTGCTTCTTCCTGCAGGCCCTGCTTCTTCTTCGTCATATGCACAATTACAGCAGCACTGTTCTGAGGTTCTCTTCCTAACTCATCAGCTTCTGCTTACATAACTGCTGTCACGTCACTGGTTGTGGTGAACATCTTATAACAGTTGCTGTGCTTCAATAAAGGGAACCTGGTGGAGTCTTTTAACACTACTTGTTTGAGACTTTTATGAGAGTTCTATTACTTTTCTCCTTGCTCTGTTCTGGATTTGACCATTTGCTCCTGACAAGGAGATGGGAGAAACCATCTCCTGGTCCAGCATGGATTTGGGATAAGGTTAAAGTGACCCATCTCTGCAAGTCAGGTGAAAAATGATTGTGTCTTCTTTGCTAACTGGGGTTCGAAGAATGACTGAATATGAACAAGCAGCTTGAATGAATGGGGTGACTTAGACTTACTACTTGTCCTTAAGAAGAACTGTGCATTCCTGGAGCAGAGACAATGGTATTGGAATTTAAACACCTTTCGGAGACGTATAGCTTAGAAGTCTCTTGGAGACGCATTCCTCACAAACAGAGCTCTGAAACTAGCAGTTAACAAAGCTTTTAAAGCCCCCTTTGTAACCTCTTGATATTTATTGCAGATGGAGCAGGAAATGACGCGGTTGCACCGGAGAGTGTCAGAGGTGGAGGCTGTACTTAGCCAAAAGGAGGTGGAACTGAAAGCCTCTGAGACCCAGCGATCCCTCCTGGAGCAGGACCTGGCCACATATATCACAGAATGCAGTGTGAGCCCTTATACCAGTCCTTTCCCCTCTGAAGGCCTGAAATCTGATGGTCTTTGTCTTTCTCTTCCATCATGGCTTCAGCTGGGTACTTGATGGAGAGAAGACAATAAGTGAGAGGATCTCTGTTGAAAGTGGAGCACTGAATTGTTTACAGAAGCTTGTTTGATAATTTTATTCAAACTTTGTTTCATGCTTATGTGCTTAAAGCGTACAGAAGTAACTACTGTTCTGGTCTTGATGAAAATTTCTGCTTTTTGTCTTACTAGCTGTGCTAGAGCATGCTTGAGTTTGGCTTCTTACAGGTTCCTTAGCCAGAAGAGCATGGGGCCTAATCAGTACTTAGACAGAGATCTTCAAGGACAAAGAAGATCGTTAGGAAATGAAGGTGGTGCCTCAATCTGTGATATTCTGAGTTCAGACAGATCAAGTTCCCCAGTGTAATGTCAGGAATGATGTTAGGACAGCTGCTATTTTTCAGATAGAATATAAAAATGAGGCCTTAAAACCATGTCTTCAAAGATCATTTGGCACTTTTCATGGGAGTAGGAATGTCTGCCCAGTGGTTCTGGCATGATTCCAGTGAGGGTATTTTCATTCCAGTTAATAGTCTTTGTATTTTAAGTTGGATTTATTAGTCTGTTTCCTCTCTCCTAGCAAGAACAAAAATCCAGATAATGCACTGTTTCAGAGAACTGAGAAGCATTTCTGATGGGTTTGGTTGTTTGTTGGGAAGCATGTCTTAAAACTGGGCTGAGTGATTTTCCTATACCAGATTCTACTAAGTAAATAAATAAAACTAAGTTTGCATCTTTCTGCGGAACATTAATATGCAGTTGTTAGGAGGACTTCTGGTCTGTCGAAATTTGCAGGTAAAGTATGTGGTGAGATACTGAAGCAGTTCTGTCCTTTGTAAAAGTTTAACGATGATTAAAGGATTTAACTCACTTAAGAGTAACAAGAAAAATGGACAGGGTTGTTAGTAACATGAAGATGAAGGATTGTATCTAGGTTGTGAATTAATAGTTCTAGATAAAAGATGGATAAATGCTGTCAATAATAGATGCCTTTTGTGATCTCTGTTTGGTTTTTGTCTCCAAATCTGATGTGAGGAAGTAGAGATTTGAACTAAGATTTCAGTGTAGTAAATGCTGTTTGTAAATGGGCTGCTTTTATCCAGATAAAAGACACACTGGCCATGAATTTTTTTTTTTTACGGATCCATCATTGGTGCCTTGTTTCATTTTAATGCTTAACTATGGTCAAGGAGGAATTTGCGTAGTTAAAAATCTTTATTATACAGCCATCTGAAAAAACAAAGACTGTATTTTGAACATTTTGCTTTCTGCAGAGCTTAAAGCGCAGCCTGGAGCAGGCACGGATGGAGGTGTCTCAGGAAGATGATAAGGCACTACAGCTACTTCATGATATCAGAGAGCAGAGCCGAAAACTGCAAGAGATCAAAGAACAGGTACACCTGCTTCTTTTGGGAGTAGAGTGGCTATCTACAAATATGCGTTCTTGGCATATTCTAGCTCTGTTGCCAGGATTGAGTTTTATGTTGGTGGACTGTGATGACTCCCAGTCTGTGTTTTCACATAGTTTCTTAAACAAAAAGGGAAGCAATGTATGTAAGCACAAACTCCAAACTTCTAGTTTTAATTTTCATGGTCCTGAAGGTACTTTGTCTGTAAAGCCAGCTTAGGAGAAAGTTGAAATGCTTTAATAATATGCTGCATTAGAAATGAAGTATCCATTTTAAATAGACAAGCTATACAGATTTTAAAACAAGTTCATGAATCTTAACCTTGGAAAGAACTGAACTAGCCTTAATGTTTTTTTCCTTATCTGGCCATTTAATATGCTTAATAGTCTTTCAAAATAAATCTGTGGTGTCTAACTGTGCCTTTCCTAACTTAATCCATTTGCAAAGGTGTTCATAACTTTTTCCCACCAGAAGAATGTTGAAAATTCATTAATCCATAGTGTTGTTCATAAGAGAAAAAAAAAGTCAAAATTAAATGAAAATATGGTGACAAATGTGAACACTTTTAGGATTAAAAATAATCTATAAGACAGAACCCATTCAGTTTTGTGAATTAATAGCAACATATTATATTAAGAAAAAGAAATTGAAATTTGCTATGGAGCTCAAACAATTCTTGCAAGTATCTGCTGGTTTTCATCTTCAGAGCACTTTATGAAATTAGTCTGTTAATGTTTGTGATGTTTGAGACAAGGAAGCCCAGAAACCTTGGTAAGAATTCTCCAGACATGAGCAACACTTACGTAAAAAGTAATGAAATGCAAAAACAACCCGCTGGATGTAGCAGGCCTCCAAAGACTTCTACAGCATTCTTCTGGATGGTTGTTTTATGTAATACAAGGGATCTAAATCTCATTACTCGGTGTTCTGGTGCTTCATTAGCAATGCTGCTTTGAATATTGAAATGTGGAATGTTTTTGGTAATCATAGATATCAATAGATTCTTGAGCAGTATAGACTCATTTAACAGAGGAAAAATAACGTGAGTATTTTTTAATTAAGTATTTTGTCCCAGAATCTTTTAACTCGTCTTGTGAAGATTCACAATGATATGCAAATATTGCTTAGGTCAACAGAGGGATCTGTAATATGCTGTAGACTTTCATATATGTGGGGTCTCCTGAGCTATCTGAAACCTGTGTGCAAGAACACCACAACAAAACAAGCAGAGGTATTTTTGCTGACTCATACCAGCAGGTGGATCTTAGCCAGTAAAGACATGCATTATTATTTTTATGTCAGAGGGAACTGGGAGGTGAGATGGAAGAGTCCCATAGTGTTTTGCTGTTGAAAACCCCAAGCTTGAGAGAGAACCAGTAAAATTAACAGCAAATCAGAATCTTCAAAGACAGTAATGAAGCGTTTGGGATTTTCAGGGCAAGACAGTAAGTTCAACTTTACTGAGGAACTTGAAGAGTGTTGTGGTTTTTGTTTTTATTTTAGTTTTGTTTTTTATTTTTAACTCAACATTAACGGGTCATTACTTGGTGAAGACCCAGGTGAATGGATTGACTTGTAACATGTCAGGATCTTTATATTTTTAGAAAGGTTTGATCACTTGTGTGTAGCTACCCTGACCTGATTTGCTTCAGGTATATGCCCTAAGCTTTGCCTGTCCATTAATATGTGCTTAAATACATCCTGATAGTTTTAAAACTTATGACCAGTGAATATTCAAGAGGTATTGTTCTGGGTCCTCATGAGTGATGCAGCCTGTTTTTCTGACCTGGCTGTGAGATTTATTCAAAGATAGTCTTGGAAACATCAATAAACAAGAAAAACTGAAATATTACTTACCTCCCCTTTCTTTTTCTCTCCCTCTCCATTTACCTCCCTTCCCAACAGTTCATTTTCACATTGGCAACTGTAGTCATACCTATAATTCTTTGGCCAAGTGTTTGCTGGGATAAAAGTTGAGTATTTAAGGAAGAGTCTTCACAAATTATGATTTCTGAGCAGACCATGTATTCCTTTAAACCATTCTGCCTCTTTCATTTACAAATGTATTTGTGAGAAACAAATATTTGAGCTAATGTATTTGAGCTCACTTAATATAAAAAGGCTCTAATTGCTTCCAGCAAGAAAATAAGATCATCCATAGAGAGACTGACTGGAAAGGGTGAGAATCCCTGTCTGTCTTCTGAACTGGAGAGCCGGTTTGAGGATTATGACCCTAAGGGCCATTCTGCCGTACTCCCTGAAATGGACAGTAAAGCTATCTGTTAAAAGCCCAACTTCTTTAAACAGCAGCATAAGGTCTCTGTTGCTAGAGAATCACAGGCTGACATTAGGGTCAGTGTTCAAGCAATCACTTGTCTTAACTGAAGACAGCTGGCTATCTGAAAGGAGTGATGACAAACCTGAGTTTGTCATGAGACAGTTAGTCTTCTGAATATGGGGGTAGTCAGGAGTATTGTAAGATATTGAAATGGAAAGAAGGATGGACTCCCCCACTGTCAGTCCTTTGAAATCTTTTTTTTACCCAGCTCCTGATGTGCTTGTTTTCTACTTGTTCTTAGCTTCACAGAAAATATTTTTTTGTTTAATTTTAAAAGAATGTACTGTTACAGGAGTTGTTTTTCCAATGAAGATATGAGAAGCAATCTCCTGAACTAGTGTCAGTTTGAGTACCCAGTCGCAATTGAGATAGTCAATTCAAACGTTCTTTTCTTCTCACACCTTCCCCACCCAAATGTCCTTGCTTGAAGTGTCCTGCAAGGGGAATTGTTATTTCTGTCTGTATAGACAAATATCTGTCTATACAGACAAATATCTTCTAAGGGAAATGTGTGTGTGTGTTTTTTGGTTGTTCTTCTAAGTTAGTATTTGGTTTAGGTTGTTGCCCATACAGGGCCATACATTCCTCTTTGACCCTATCAAGGAAAAGTAATTAATGGCTAGGAGCCACAGTATACTACCTCCTTTCTTTTATCCAAACTCTGGAGATCTGTGGTAATTATCATGTTATCAGCCTGAGAAAAAATATCTTGAGGGAGTATTAGTGCATTTAGTAGAGGCATCAACTCAAAGGCACATTTCTGTTTCAGAGATCAGAAATATATGTAATTTTAATCACTTGTATGTAGATATATGTATGTGTGTCTACAGTGAAGCCACTCACAAAAAGGCAACATTTTAACTTCTGTAAGGTATTAGCTTGAAAATGGAAAGACTCAAACCAGAACACGATGGATATTTTGTTTTATTTAGCTGTCATTGTTTTATTTAATACTTTACTTTTCTTCTGCATGTTATTAAATGCACCTCTTGCTTGCAATCAGTTTTCTGGGATCTGCTGTTCCATGTATTTCCCCTGTTGCCTATGAAATGTAATGCCTTTTCCTACCCTTCCACCACAACCACAGGAGTATCAGGCTCAAGTAGAAGAAATGAGGTTGATGATGAATCAATTAGAAGAGGATCTTATTTCAGCTCGCAGGCGTAGTGATCTTTATGAATCGGAGTTGAGAGAGTCCCGAATGGCAGCTGAAGAATTTAAACGTAAAGCTACTGAATGTCACAACAAATTGCAAAAGGTAGTTTAATGCTTCATGGGAGAAGGGGGTTGATGCTTGCTTGTGTTTCTGCTGCTATTTTGCACACACACGAGTTGTATGTGAGTTCTATAAAGATTGGTTTTGCCTTCTACAACTAATACAAAAAGTCTTTCAATTGCACTCTTGAAACAACATTAATTTATACTTTGTGTAACTACTTTTGTTTAAATTGCATGAGGTGATGACTGGGTAGAAAACTAGCGTACTAAAATTTTCCCCGAGAATTTATATATTTTATATTTAAGTTACAGGTTAAAGATCAAGGAAAAAATGAAGCAGGAGAGTTGTACTGCAAATTAGAGAAGGTATGATACTTTAATGTCCCAGAGTTTGCTTCCTGGGTCTTTCGTATTATCCACAGGAACCAAGAGTGTCTTTGATTAGTGAATGGCATGCACAGCCTCACATCCTCTCCCTGCATGCCTCTCCTCCCTTTTTTTTTTTTTCTTTGGTTCTTTTTCTTGGTGTGATTCATTGTTCTTTTCGACTA
>VXAL01002474.1:61646-99482 GCA_013399475.1 Chauna torquata | reverse complement strand
ATCATAGAATCATTTAGGTTGGAAAAGACCTCTAAGATCATCTAGTCCAACCATTCATTTCTTTAACAAACATATTCCTAATATATTTATGTTTTCCTTGGTTCCTGTGGCAGTTACTTGATGTTGAAATTGAAAACATTACATACTTTCCCTTCATAAACATTCTGTCGTGCCCAATGGCTGAGAAGATAAGTAGGAAAACTAGATTTTAAGCCAAGAGTTTTCCTGCGTGTTTTTGAATTGCCATTTGCAAGAGTGAGATTTTTTTACTGCAGTGCGCAGAAGTAACATGGAGCAGGAGATATCCCAGCTTCAACTTCAGAATGCTGTTTCAATTTGTTTTTTTTCTGCATAACTCAGCTAGCACTTGAATATATTTCTGTTGTCTTCTCAACTTTAGTCTCTCTAGTTCTTCTCATGACCAGCGTATTAGTCAGTTCAGTGTTTTAGGGGATATTACTGGACAAGATCTAATGTAATCTTGAATCACTGTGTCATCAGCAATTGTTCTCATGGTGATTTATTCTTTATTAAACACAGAGGAAATCTTGGACCTTTTCTCTTCTGTGTCAGACCTTTCTGCCTACACGAACTTTATTTTGCTTTTCATTTTAGTTGAGATTCCTCATACTCTTAAAAATCATTTCCTTCCTAAATGTGTAAAGACATTCTACTTCAAGTATAGGAAAAAGTGCAGATTGTTTGATATGCCTTGGAAGATAGGGCTAAAGTAACATATGCTCTTACTGAGTTAAAAGATTCGTCAAGTTTGGCTGTCTGTATAAATGTTTTCAGAGTCCATCAGCTGCTGGATGCAATGTTAGGCAGTGTCTCTGTGGGCAGCTCTTGGACAGATTCACCTATAATATTGAATAGAATCAAGCAAGATTGAATTTTGGCAAAAAGTTGCCTTTTTTCCCTTTTCAGCGCTGATCATGCCTCCAGATATGTAATGGCTCAAATTTTTGTGATATTACAAATATCTGGCAAGTTATTCTACCTTGAATAGCCAAAAATATTCACAGAAGTGACTGAAAAATTTAATTGAGTTGCTTTGTGCTCCAGATGACTTCTAGCTATTCACCCAGGAAATCTGTTGAGGTTGCAAAAGCCATAACTTACCTTCAGTCTGCAATAAAACACAATTAGTGTCTCAACACGTACCTGGGAAGCATATGCAAGATCTAGTGTCACAGTCATTGCGGCTGAATTGAGTGTAAGAACCCGGCTGAGCTAGATGCGTCCTCTGATAGCAGGACACTTTGTTAGAGATCAATAGAAAACAGGAAAAAATACAATAAAGCTTTAAAATATGACCTAGAATAGTTTCCTGTGAGAAATATTGTCAAATAACTTAATTTTGCAGGATTGAATAGAAGATATTACAGAATCAACAGCATTTTAAGAGAAAATTGCTTTATTAGGCCTGTGTTTATAAACGCACATAGCTAGTGAGTTTGTGCTTATTTTGTGAATTGTGGTGGTGAATATATATAAATCTGTTGTCGGACTGCATTTTGAATCCACAAAAGCTACAACTAATCCGAGCATGTTTGAAGAGGAGAACTAGTGATTAAACCCTTCAAAGGAATGTGGAACTTGGCTAGCTTAGTTACTTCAGACACTGATGGAACAAAATGATTATCAGGTTCCTGAGCAGGTAGCCCAGTAAACAGCAGGAAGCAAAATAACACCGTTTGACAGTTGTGGCTGCCAATAATCTGTAGAGGTAAATATTAAAACAAAACAAAACAAACAAAACAAAAGTGACGGGGTGTTTTGTGTGCAATGCACGAAAACGTGAGTCAGAAGACAAGTTCTATTTTTAGTTTTGTTAAGTCTTCCTATTTGATCTTTGGCAACCCACATGATTTCTCTGGAATAGGATTAATAACAGCTTATCTCACAGTGAACTTCTTAAAATATTAATTCATTAATATATGTAGAGCTTTGTGAGGCTTCTAGGTGGAAAGCATGCTGAGGCAGAATTTTTCAATGCATAATAAAATGATTCCAGGAGTTGTAAATAATGTAGGAGGAGTGGTTTTTGTTTGTTTGTTTTTTGCAGGAGGATATCTGTTTCGAATTCTAATCATTGCTTTTTTAGTAAACATTGCCAGCTCTCAAAATTCTTATGCACACAAGTAATTATTTTCATTCACTTTATAGATGAAGACTTTGATCGGAGACAACAAAGCTTTGCTTCAGTGTAGGTCGAGCTTGAAACTCATTCTAGGTCTATTACAACTTTAAAAAACAAACAAAACACCAAAAAAATTGTAAGCCATAGGGTTTCTCTTATCTCGTGGAAATATATAGTGTGAAAGCAACTATTAGCATTTATTTTTTCCTATATAGAAAAATATGTAACAAGGAATTGGTGAAATGCAAACAATGAATTGTGGCTTAAATATTGTTGTAGGTAACCATGTATAGAATTTATTTTTCTGTGCAACTTGCAAATATGAAATTTTAGCGCTCTGGGCATATGTTGATGAATCCACTAGTACATGGATCTGTTGTAGATGGGAGTAGAACGTTGCCTTTTACTTTTTTTTTTTTTTTTTAACGAGGGTGTAGAATTTAAGCTATTAACTTAACTGTTCTGCTTAATTGGGAGCTTGTGGTGTATTCTTCCCTACTTCACACCAGTGAAAGGACATATTTTAAGGACATTTTGGGTTTGTCACTTGTGTTTTTCTCCTGTCAGGAAAGCCCAAGAGGAGATGATTTCAGAGCTCAGGCAACAGAAGTTCTACTTGGAAACACAAGCTGGAAAGTTAGAGGCCCAGAATCGAAAATTAGAGGAACAATTGGAAAAGATGAGTCACCAAGATCACACTGACAAGAACCGCCTGCTGGAGTTAGAGACTAGGCTGCGAGAGGTGAAAACTTGGGTTTAATCCCTCCAAACAAACTTCCTTGAATGTATCCCATTTTGAGTGTTATGGTGACAACTACAATTAAGCTGTGTTAGTTCTGTGTCTTAAAAAATGGTATTTTAGGGTGTAATAATTTGTCTTTGTCTATCAGTATTTCCCCCCCAGGAGTGGTGGTGGTGGTGTTTTTTTTTTTTTTAACAAAAAAAATTGCTCATTAGAGTAAATGTTAAGCTTTTAGATCATCTTGCTTTCTCAGAATCATATTTGGTTCTTGTACTATATCCTTATAATGTTTTGCAGCTAGAGTGGTTATGGGGTAGCGAATAAAAGCTTAGCTATGTACAATGACCAGCTTAACTACAGACTTAGCATCTGCAGAACAGAAAGCACATGACACAACAGAAGTGCTATAAGAAAACAGGAGACCTGTTGCTTCACGCATGTTTTTCAGAAGTTTTCCAGAAAACTAACGGTAGTATGAAAATATACATTTTTAAGATTTGTGAGCTGTGCTTCATTTTTAGTTCTTTAGTTTTGTAACAACTAGTTTGGATCCAGTTCAAATCTTCTTTTACCTTCTCCAGTCTCACTCCGCTAGGTTTCAGCTAAGACTGAAGTTTTGCCTTTAGCTAAGAGGGTTGGTTGAGACCACTGTAAGATTTCTAGCAGGCTTGTCTCACTTCTGCAGCACAACAGACAGGTTCACATGGGACAGCAAACAGCCTGAAGAAGGTGTTAAGGTTTGGAATTGACTTTGAGCACTGAGATCTGTTCTGCTGCTTGTTCATTTCTTATCCATTTCTGGAAATGACATGTTTATCACTGAGTATGCCTCAAGAAAAACTTCAACATTCAAGTAAACCCAGAGCAAGATGATTTGGTTGGTTTCTTCAAAAAAAACCAAAAACCACCACAACAACAAAACCTTTTTACATACATATAAAGATTAGTATTAATGTTTATGCCTAAAGATTCTCAAATAGAATAATTTCAGAGAAGAAGGGTCGTCACAAACTACTTCAACTTTCATGCTTTTTATATCAACATTTTGTATGTGATATTTGAGTCACAGCTGGAACTATTCTCATGCCCATGTTTTCATTTCAAAATGCCGTATTGCTTCTGATCTTTTTTCAAAGCAAACTAGTAGCTTTTAGGTAGTAGACAAAGCTGCATCCTTGACTTCTCAGTCACTTAAGCAATCTGTGAAGATGTGATTTTGGGATAGAAATGGCAGTGTCATCCTAAAGTGAGGTTTGAAATGAGATTACATTGCCTGTATTTTCTTTGTTATTAACTTATATTTGGATGCTACTTCTTCTTTCTTCAGGTTGGTCTAGAGCATGAAGAACAAAAGCTGGAACTCAAAAGGCAGTTGACAGAATTGCAGCTGACGCTCCAGGAGCGGGAATCTCAAATTACTGGGCTGCAGGCTGCACGGACCGCCCTGGAGAATCAGCTCCGTGAAGCCAAAACTGAACTAGAGGAGACTACAGCTGAAGCAGAGGAAGAGATTCAAGCTCTCACGGTGAGCCCTGAAATTGGTGCAAGATCAGAATTATGCAGGTGCACATTTCATAATGAGGTTAAATATCATTTTTTTTTACTATATAGTTTTTTTATTTTTCTGAAGAAGACATGAATTGTGCCTTGTGTTGATAGAGGCAGGAATGGCTAAAATGTCAAATTTTGTCTTACCTTTAACCATATGTATACTTCCTAGTAGTGCTTCTTTGGTGCCACAACTGCTTGACTCTTTTCAAGAGCATTATTTGTGATGAGGTGAAAGTTGCGTATGAAATTGTTATTGTTAGGAGTTTTGCTCTCTGATTTACTTATTTAAATAATTTCTCCAGAGTTTTAAGGTACTTGATGGTCATAAATGTCTTGATCATTTCTTTCTATCAGTTAACCTGCCTTATACTTGTTTTGAAGTAAAAAAAAAAAAATACTAGGAAAATAGTGTTGTTAACACCCTAATTTTATTCCAGTGCTTATTTCATTAAAAATTGTCACATGTATCTTGCAGTCTCTGGTGAGGTGTGTGAACGATGTAAAGGAAAAAAAGAAATTCCTCCCTTGCCCCCTTTTTTCCCTCCCAGGGAACAGAATTCTAAATTATATGCTGCTGGCTACTGTCTCTTGAATACCAAAAGATGCTTTCACTGTGCTTGTTTCTAAGACATATTTCCTTCGGAAAGGATTCCCAGGGCAGTGGGGGGAGAGAGAGGAGACAAGTACATGACCTGCTGCTTTGGCTGACAGCTAACCCTCATTGAAGCAGCAGTCTTCAATGACCTTCAAATCCAGTTATTTTGAAGTGTTGAAAATGTGCATTCTCTTGCTCCAGTGGCATTTGATAAAAGGACTGTTATTCTGAATATTTCTGCCCTTGCTATTTTTTAGAAGGGATAGTGGGCTTTGCTGAGATAGGTGCTTGTGTTAGATTGATGCTTTGGGTGGGTGAATGGGAGTATTATGCACTCAGAGTTGTTCTTAAGCAGGTACATGCTGGGAAAGTACGGCAGCAATACCAAGGCTTAAGAATAACTGAACAGAATATGGCATCAGTTTCTTTTTGCTCAAAATCGAGGTGGTCCTCTCCCATCTGAAATCTTTGCATAACTACTACTGTCACTGCTAACAGAACGATAATGTGCTTGATATCTTTACCTTACACCACCAGTGAAACAGATGAATGTATACGACCTGTGTTCACTCAGTTACTGCTTCAGTTAATTTGGCAAAATGGTAGCGCTTTTGGACCAGCTGTTGTAAGATAGTCCAGTTCAGTGGGTTTGGAGTATTTCTGATACGGAATTTTTTGTATATACTTCTTTATTTTTCACATTGCCTGTTGTGGTAAGATAACTTTTTAGCTTTCATATTTGACTTCTGCTAAAGAGTTTTTCCTGTTTAGTCTCTTGGCTGTAACGAAAACATTTCGAATGAAGAAAGGTAGCTGGATGTGCTGGTGCACTAACCTTTCATTTGTTAAGGTTTCAGATAGCGTATGACATTATACACTTGTTAAATCACTTTGATAGTCTAAATGAATTTTGAGAGAGGCCATGAGGCTGAAACAAGAACTTTCGCTTTGTCATGCTTTGCTTGTAAATTAGGAGGTAAAATGGTGCATGCAATATTGCTTTCTTTAAAATAAGCGTTTGCACTTTTCAATACTTTGGATGCTGTCTTCCAAAGAATTGATTATTGTGTTTCACCTCTGCTTTTTAGAGAGGCTGAGGATTAAATGGTACTTTATGGGTAGGATTCAGGTAGATTGGCAGAGCTGTTTGGGATAGCTTGCATAATGCTTCATTGTAGTTTTCCTTTGCAAGCGTTAAATTGTATGCGGTATTTATTTTATATGAAATACTAATCTGGATGTGGAAGTAAAACCAACTCAAATTTACGTCTTGAATGTACAAACTTAACATGGAACCAATGTCATCTGGTGATCATTTAAGATGGAACTTTTTATATAATTCAGTTCTTGAGTTTGTACATCTTCCTAAAGCAGTTCAGAATTGGGAGCATTTGATTAAGTAGGATGTGACTTTTGCTAATCAGTTCCTTGCCACTACAGAGTGCTTTCCTAGCGTGTAGCATCTGCCTTCCAAAATTTGCTTGCTGGTAGATTGTTCTGCAGTTTGTTTAGCAACAGCTGTTGGATTCTAATTCTAATGTATGAAAAATTGATGATTAACTTCTTACCTCCTTTAGGCACATAGAGATGAAATCCAGCGTAAATTTGAAGCCCTTCGTAATAGCTGCACAGTGAGTATTAAATACAGATCATTGAATTATTTTTGAAATTAAGGATAAGGAAGCAAACAATTTACTGATTTACTTCTTGATGACACTAGTTCCTAATGTGGACTTCTGTCTTCAAGGTGTTAGTAGGAGCTGGAGTGATTGGATTTGATTCCTTTTAGGCTTCAGGGAAACCTCAGTTGTGAGGTTTTAGTCTGATTATGAAATTGACACTATTCTTCTTTTTGAAGAAGAAAGAAAATTAAAATATCTCATTGCAGTGCAGCTAATAAGAATGGTGTAGCAGCTGCAAAAATGATTGTAGGTAAAGATTTTTTTCTACTTGCAAGAAGAAGAAAAGATCTACCTGTCCAAATCCTGAGCTGCATTGTAGATCTAGGCCAGAGTGAATGGAAGAGCATTCGTGCTACTCTGGGTTTTAAGGAGGATTTCAACATTGAAGAGACAAGAAAGTTCACAGTTCCAAATGATGCAATGACACGGTCATCTGCGCAAAGAGCAGAAAGGGCTCTAGGATCTTAATTTGCACCTTGTATTGCTTGAGATCTTTTGACATGTTTTTTTATTCATTTCATCACTCCAAGACAGGTGTCCAAGGTTTCGTCTATCAATAGGGATTCTTGCAGATTGCCACTGTCTTCAAACTTGTTTATGATGCTCGAAGGAGAGCATCTGTCTTTCAATGACATGAACTGCAGAAGTGTTGAGTCCTGTGGATTAGCAATGGTTGCTGATCTCTAGGCTTTTTCTCCTTACACCACCCTGCGAGCAGGGCTTAACTGCTGTTTTTTTAATCTTGATTGTTTCCCCACTTCCAGTGATTTCCTCAAGTTTAATTTTTTGTGCTGTAGGACTAAATAAGTATTTAACGTACAAGTTTTCATCTTTCAAAAATATCTTTTAAGAGTTATTCTGTTTTCCTCCCTTGCTCTTCAGCACTGAGCAAGGGGATTCTTGTATTCTGTTTATAGAATATACCGATATGAAGGAATGAGAAAGTAGAGCTTACCAAAATGTATTAACCTCCATCTAAAAGAAATTCTGCAAAAGAAACTTTGCTTTTTGTAGTCTTCCTTGCTTGCTCAGGTCAATCTTTTTGCTCCATATGTGTTGTCATGTACCCTACATCCATAGCTATCTTTTCTGTTCTTTTGTTCTGTCTTGGCCTCTGTATAGAATGGCAGCTTGCTATGAAAATACTTACGTGATCTCCATGCAGGCAAAAACCAGTTGTGTGGAAAATCTGTAGCTTCTTTTCACTGCATGGTAGGCTGCCTTTCAGAGGTTGTAACTCATTATCTCATTATAGGAGGATTTTGGCTTTGTAAGTGTGGCGAGCAATCTCCAGCAGCGAGGAGTGACCCGTAAGATTACAAGAATGTTGAGAGCTTTGAATGTGCTGCATAAAAGGATTTTTAAGAGTTGTACACTGTAGGTCCTTTTTAGTGGGATAAGTGGGATCATGCATCAGACATCCTCATCAATAAGAAATTAATGAAATAGTTCCTAAATGAATAATACGTGCTCATCATACATTCTCTTTCCAGCCCAGGGAATGTATGTATAATTTAATTGACCATGGACAGAAACTTTCTTTTTCTGTGTTATAAGTAGTTCTAGCTGTCCGTCCTTTTTACTGAGGGTCACTGAGAGAAATGGTAGGACAATCTTCTATTGACAGTGAGGGAACGTTTGTTATGGTGCCTTCACCAGACGTTTCAACCTCATTTTTATTGAATAGTGACCAGTATGATGCAGGCTTTGCTTTCTGATGACCATTTGATTCTACTTGAAGGTGATTAGAACATATACTCATTTTAAAATAACACTTCAAGGGAATAACTGTAATATGCTGCTACTTATTCAGCGTAGTAATGAGTGGGCTTATTCTTTTAGCAAGCTTTGAAAATATATCTATTTTGAGGTGAAACAAACTCCTTGAGCTATTCTGGCAAATTTGATGTGGTATGGAATTAATTTTTGGTATGGAATTATGGTATGGAATTAATTTGTATTTAATCTTATTAAGTAGCCCAAGACAGCGTAAGAAAAAAAATGAAAATAAGATTAGACAGGAAAAAACCACATTATTTAAAGACTGAGTTACTCTGGTACTTTTCTTAGTGTTCAAAAGATAAATAAAAATACTTACTCTACTTTCTTTGGTATTTCTTCTGTTTCACTAGCTTCACAAAGGTCACAGCTTCCAGTTGTAGAGGAGGCTTACACCTCAAATGTGCGTCTGCTTTGCGTGTACCCTCGTTGCGCTCCTGTCCTTTCTTTTGCTGAGGCCTCTGACCCAAGTAGATGCTTTTTTAGGGTCTCCTATTTGTCAGTTTTAAATTTGCTGTGTTTTGGGGTGCATACATAAAGACCATTGCTATATTGTTGGTCTCAATCTCTTCTGTCTTTGTGAATTAATATTCAATTGCTCTGACAGCTCTGCATTGTTTCATCTTGTAACATATATTTTTTACTGTTGGGGTCAAAAACTAGCTTTTGATTTCTTGCACAAAGACCTTAGTTGTGCAAGAAATAATAGGATACGTAATTACAATAAAAATTGCAGATTGTAGTACCTGCTCTACACAGACACGCAGATGCACATGGCCACACATGGAGTGATATTTTATCATACTCTTCTCACAATGCTAGTTTATCCAGCAAATCTGTTGAGGGGGAAAGGAATAGTTCCCTACCTTTAAAGAATTGTTCGATCAAAAATATTAGCCATGTGATCCATGTGAGTTTTAAAATTAAAGTTATTTTCTTGGCAATCAGCAAAAACTCTAGAAATAAAATATATTTTCTTAAATAGGAAGATTTACATTTTTGTCAATTGTTTCTGTCTAGCTTTTAATTATATCTTGTTGTTGGATCATCAACATGTTTGGAGTTAAAAATGATACTTAGTTATATAAATAATAGTAGAATTCTTTCAAGAAGAAAACATTTAGTAAGGAGACGTTAATTTCTATAAAAATTTAGAAGAAAAGGTATCCCATAAAGTATTTACAATCAGCTTAGTAAAATACTATTGCTGTTCCAGGGAACTGCTGCCTGAATCTTCCATGTTTTTTCAGGTGCGGGCTATTGCTTTTATTCTAGAAAGGAGAATGGCATTTTTAATACCAATTGGATATTGAATTTCCATTTATTCAAGATTTCACCATTAAAACAAGGTTTATCTCCCCTCCCTGAGGTTCTTCTGTCATTGTCTTGTGGTGCTATCTTAAGCATTTACAGGCTTGATTCTGCACTTGCCTATGGGATTAAAACTACAAGCCCCTGGTGCCTTCACAGTTATATTGCATGAAGTCCTTCTGACGTCAGTCTAAAATCCAGATTCCACGTTGGCTGAATTAGTTGGCATACAAGAATAAATCTTTACATATTCTTGAAAACTTCTAAAATTATGTCCAAACACGTTATATACTTCTCTAAATTATCTTTTGGAGTAAAGGGATCTTGCCCGCATTAACAAGGCTAATACCCAGGCAAAAACTTTTATATGGCTTAGTTAAATTTGTAAAACAAACAAACAAAAAAGAATATACATGCACATACATAGACGCACACACACACATACATATGTTTATACATTGGCTGTTGGTTGGGAGGGGTTATCCCTGATTTTCATTTCAGAGAAAATGTTATGGCAGATGCTACTTACAGGCAAAAATGGAGCTTTGTAGTTTTTGTAGTCTGACAAAAAGTCAGAGACGTTTAGGGTGTTGTGGTGTTGCTGTGAAAGAGGCTAATGGGGCCTTTCCTATGGACAACATCATCATGATGTGAAGATAAGGCTCATGGCTGGAAGTGGCAGCTTGTCTTCCGAGGAGTAGGATTGAGGAGTACAGGAGAATATGTTTTAGGAATGGGTTGGTGTGGGAAGGAAGGGAATGCAGAGCATGCAATGTTCTACTGCTGTGCAGCTACTGATGAGCAATGTCCCTCATGCTAAGCTGTGATGGATTTTTGGAGACTGAGATCTCAATGTAGGGTATGTTTCAAGCCACAGAAGTTGTCTGATTATGGAAAGGGGAGGAAAGTGAGGAGTTGATTGTTAAAGACCCATCAGACAGGTAGACATACAAGACCAGTATCTGTCTGCAGCTGTGGTCATTAGGAGGCTTGGTATTCTGCTCCATTAAGATGCTTGGTATTTCTCTGCTAGAACAGCTTTGTCTCTCAGATCCAAATGTGAACAGGTTAAGGTGAAGCGAGGCTGGTGCCTGCTCCATGTTCTCCTCACAATAATTTGGGGGTATAAGATAGATAGCTTTTTCTTTTTCCTTATTTACTTCTGACAGCTAACTTTCTAGTAAAGATCAGTGCTGGGGGGGAATGGAAATGGATAGAGTAAAACTATGCGTTAGTTCGGGAATTCTCAATTAAGGTTGTCATAAAAATTGAATTAAACCCCAAATAACATGCTGCTGAGAGCATTCTGAAGCAGTTAACCTTGCTATATCCTAACATTTTCCTGCACATTTGTTGGTGGCATCTGAGAACTGAGACATCTTCCTGAAGGATCTGAATAAGGTTTTGGAGAACCTTGCAAACTGCAGTTAGGAGTATTCTAAAACTGCTTCCTTTTTTTCCTTTCCCTCATTATTTTGCCTGTGGTTTTGATACGTGGAGCGTATGGATTAAATTTTATACATTGTCTGATATGCAAACCCAATCATCACAGCCCACATCACATCCTGAACTGCTGGTTGCTATACAGTTTAATTTGTGATCTGTGCCTGGAGAAGTTCTTTGAGCTTAGGTATAATAGCTATGAATCTGTGCAATCTCACAATATAGAAACACTTTGCCTCTCTGGTACTGTGTAATGGGGAGGGAATTGTGCTGAATATGATCACTTTTGCTGAAGAGTTGTTATGCTAGGGTTGCTCCATAATACTTAAAACTGAGATACCATCTTCTGTATCAATATAAAGATAAGGTGTACGCTTAGATGTGGTGTGTAGTGAACAGTCTGTCAAGATTAGCATGGTCCGGTTAGATCATATCTCAACCTTGTGAATTTGCTGTGATGAAGATGTGCATAGATTTAGGAGAAAATTTCAGTAGCTTTGTGAGTGATGATACAGTGCCACAGATAAGGCTGCACTTCTATTGCCTAGAAGTGCTTTTCCAAGCTTTCAAGTGTTTGGTTGTTTTATAAACTTTAAATTTGAAGACTTTTGTAATTATACGTTGGGTTTCAAAAGGATGTAATAGTGTTTTCTTGTAGGCTTTCCTTTAATATACTTATGAATTTAACTCCAGCGTAGCTCAGTTTTGTTTGTTTGTTTTTTGCCTGGGGATTTCCTTAACTGAAAAGAAAAATACCTAAAACTATTAACTCTTTTGAGGTACAGGATTCTGGCATAGTTTGTATGTGTGTATGTATGTTTGCCTAGGATGACATCTCCTATCACGTGTTTTTTCCTGATCTGTGTTTTCTTCCTTCTTGGTTCCCAGGGCAGGCATTTACATCACACCTCATCCGATTTTCCTGTGACACTATTACCTGTCACCATTTAGGCTTTACAGAATTTATAAATTCTGTAACCCTATTGGGCTATATATATCTGCAGATAGGTTTAAAATGTTTTTGGCAATAAATTTATGCTTTCCCCATGAACAAAAGAAAATTATACTGAGAAGAACCAATTCTCTCCCTTTAAAATAAATATAACAATCTAGATAGATTTTATTTATAGGTTATAATGCATTTGTAATTTAAGCCAAGCCATTTTGGAATTTTCAATAAATAAACTGTTAAGAAAATATTCAAGAAAGAAGATCACATTGCTTCTTCTGGAACCCTTCTTTCTTAACTGCTTTGTTATTTGTCTGAAGTTTTTGAGAAACATCCTACTAGATTAAATGTAGCAGTGAAACATAGGGTGGTTTGGTTTAATTTTGGTTATATCCAGGGAAAGAAGTCAAAATGTCAGAACATAAAATAAAGGTGAATGGGAGCTTAACTTCCAGCCCTTAAGGGATAAAAAATTGACTTGAAATATAGCCAGTTTTTAAAAATGAGTTAAGTAGTTTGAAGTATTAACTCTGCAAGTCACCTTCTCAATTTTGGGTTCCCTCCCCATCTCCGCTTTCTTATATTTCAAAAATAGTCTAATATGCTTTATAGAAAGTACTTGCATTAATATATGAAATGAAAATGGAAGAAACCATATCTGTATAGCAGGTTCCTTAAAACTCCTTAGGAATGTAGTGTGATTAAACATAGAAGAAAAAGAAAGGAATGATCTGATCTGGCAGCTAGTAGAAATCTCCAATGTTATTTGTAAGAAAGGTAGGTAAAACGCTGTAAAAGCAAGTGTTCTTTTGTTCCTTTTTGTTTGTAGAAATATATTTCTAAGTTCTTATCCCTACAGTAATTTGGCGCTAAGACATCCTTATGATATGCTCTGGGTTCTTTGAAAACTTGACACACGCAACACAGAATAAAATGCGTATTTTGAACAAGACAGTAAGAGCACTGAGGAAACAACCGCGCGATCAGGTTTTCGTCAGTAATGTTGTATTTTAGAGTATGAATCACTTTGATTTGACCCAAAACATATGGGTAGCAGGAATTTCCCCTTCACCCAGCAGGGAGTAATGGCAGTTGGACTTTTCCTGCCAACAGTTTAAAAATCAAATAGTGTTAATGTAGATCTAGGAGAGGCATGGTAAAAGGCAGCCAATATATGCATTACAGATTCTTCAAAAAGAAATGGTTGTCATCTTTCCAAATAGCTGAGAAGAGATGTATGCGCTATGCTCTAGTGCTTTATATATTTAAGTGCTTGGCTTGTGTAGGAAACTGGGACATTTAAATTCGAATGTGTGGCCAACTGTGTTCTTTAATTCTTCCCATTTAATGAAGTATGTAATTCACTTTTCTTTGACATCTAGGCAAAAATGCCTCTTCAACGTATTTCTAATAGTTGAATGTTAATTGTATAGAGCTTTTCCAGTTGCTGAAATTCTTTTTATTAAACTGTTTTCAAGATTATTCTGAGGATCCTTTCTCTTCTGTTGTGATGACATTGTTTTTTAGTTAGGAGGAGGTACAATTGTTCATCCATCCAGTGTTTATGGTCATTCATTCATAAAAATTAAAAGGGACAGTGGAAAGGGCCCACCATTGTTCATATTTTTCTTTAAATTGAAGGGGAATGTGGTTTAAAGCATTATAGTATAATGCTATTCTGATTTAACAAATGGATGGTTCCACTTCATTAAAGGCAAGGCTATTGTGCTTGTTAAAGTTTTGCTTCTTGCTGATTTTCTATTAGTCTGTTGTGCTGCCACGTTTTTTTCTTTCTTCATATATCCTATGCTGATGTTACTTGGATAAAATATATTTCTTAAGTTTTTTCTGCTTTTTCCGGCTATATACAGTGCTACTTATAGTAATCTAAGCAACTGCTAGGAAGATTCATCAGATTATACTGCCTCCATTGCACCTTTTATTCAGTTTTCTTAAATATCTTGCTTCAGAAGTCTCTGTGAGAAGTGTTAGCCTCATTTCACTTAAGGGGAAATTGAGGCAAAAAAGATGAAGTGCTTTGGCAAAGGCACACTGTGAGTCAGCGGCAGATCTGAGAATACAACCAGAACTCTGACTCCCAACACAGTGCTTTAAATGTGACAGTTCTCTCTCAAATAATAAATTGCATTGCAGCATATTTGTACTCTAAACCAAAATTAAAAAAAAAAAACAAGGCATTTTCTGTAAGAAACAAAACTCTATTCCTAATCTAAGTACGCTCCAATGCTTAAAATCTGCCATTATAATATTGCCTGTGTGTAAATTTGAAAAAGAAAAAAAAAGCCAGGTTGTCTGCTTGCTTGGTAGTAAATGTTTCTGCGAGAACACTTTTTCAAAAAAACTCTACTCACTGACATGTAATCTAATTTATTTTCTTTCTAGGTGATTACAGATTTGGAAGAGCAGCTGAACCAGCTCAGTGAAGACAATGCAGAACTGAACAATCAGAATTTCTTCTTGTCCAAACAACTTGATGAGGCCTCAGGGGCCAATGATGAGGTTGTCCAGTTGCGAAGTGAAGTTGACCATCTCCGTCGAGAGATCACGGAGAGAGAGATGCAGCTTACCAGTCAGAAACAAGTAAGCCTTTATAAATCTGGATCACAGTCTTTCCGTTAGAGCTAGCTGATTGTCTGAAAAGCTAATTTTTTTATTTTTATTTTTTTTTTAATTTGAAAGCCTGTAAGGAATGAATATACTTCTAGGGGCAATTTGACCAATTATAGTTTAAGCCGTCCTTCCCCAGGTACTTAAATGAATTGAATTTATTGATTATTTCCCTTTGTATTTTTATGCAATTGTATTTAGAAATTTAGCACTCTGAAGGTGTTGTAACTTAGAATTATGTGTTTTAATTTTGTGACCCTGGCAATTTCAAAATCTTCATAATGAGATAGAACTGACATTAAAGGCAATCACAAGCGAATGTACGGAAGCCTTGAAATAAATGGGTAATGATTTACCAGCTAATGTTTGCTGCCAATTTGCATGTACTATAAGTTAAATGGTAAGGCTGAAGCTTAAAGTGCATGCTTGATGTGGGATGTGAGAATTGATAGGAGGATTTATTTTTAGACTATGGAGGCCTTGAAGACAACGTGTACAATGCTGGAAGAGCAAGTAATGGACTTGGAGGCCCTGAATGATGAACTCTTGGAGAAAGAGCGTCAGTGGGAAGCATGGAGAAGTGTTCTAGGGGATGAGAAGTCTCAGTTTGAATGTCGTGTCAGAGAGTTGCAGAGGATGCTGGATACTGAGAAGCAGAGCAGGTCTGCCCCCCCCCTGCTTTTTTTATTAACTTGTATGGAGAAGCTTTATGGAAGCTAGTACAAAAAATATATTTAGAATAGGATATGGGAGTTGGAACTAAATATAAATTCTTGTGAGGTAGTTCTAAAAATGGTATATTAGTTAATAGTCATTCACCAGTAATATTATTCCTTTCGTTTCTTTGCAAGTGAGCAATTCGAGAGGGAGTGGTATTTATCATTGCAATTTATAAAAGTCTTGATTTTTTTTTTTTTTTTCCTTCATTATGTGGAAAACTAGTCCTTGCTCCAAACTGTTACTGTGGGATCTTGAAATTTTCAGGCTGCTTTTCTAGCAGGGGCAGGAACAGGATTATATAATGTAAGTGGTGCAACAAACAGTCAGGCTTTATAAAGTAACGTCTTGAATTTGAGGCAAAACCCTGAAAGTTATTGCTGCCACTGCGTTCTAGGAAGAGGTCAAATCCAGAAAGGAATTAGGTAACATCGTTTTCCATTTTAATGCAGAGTGCGAGCGGATCAGCGTATTACTGAATCTCGCCAGGTGGTAGAACTAGCTGTCAAAGAACACAAGGCAGAGATTCTAGCCCTCCAGCAAGCACTAAAGGAACAAAAACTCAAAGCTGAGAGCCTTTCTGATAAGGTAAGTAACTTCCAACCCTAGACTTTCATTATTGGCTGAGATACTTTTCTTTTATAGAGATTTTACTTCTAGAAATATGGTCTTGAGCAGCTTTTTCAAGATGCTAGAGCAATTAAAGACTGGAAGTCAATAGGATAGAATTCCATCTTCAAGCCAAAGACGTGGGATTTCATTTTAGAATAGAATAGTTCAGTTGGAAAGGACCTACAAAGATCATCGAGTCCAACTGGCTGACCAATTCAGGTCTAGCCAAATGTTGAAGCATATTATTGAGGGCATTATCCAAATGCCTCCTTGAACACTGGCAGGCATGGGGCATCAACCACCTCTCCAGGAAGCCTGTTCCAGTGTTTGACCACCCACATGGTAAAGAAGTTTTTCCTAATATGTGGTCTGAACCTCTCCTGGCACAGCTTTGTGCCGTTCCCACACGTTCTGTCATCAGTTACCAGGGGGAAGACACCGGCACCTCCCTTTCTCCTTCCCCCGCTCAGGAAGTTGCAGAGAGCAATGAGGTTGCCTCTTGGCCTCCTTTTCTCCACACTAGACACGCCAAGTGTCCTCAGCTTGTCCTCACAGGACATGCCTTCCAGCCCTTTTACTAGCTTTGTCCTCCTCCTCTGGATGCANTTTGTCCTCTTGGCTGCCAGGGCACACTGCTGGCTCCTGTTGAGCCTACTGTCAGCCACCCCCGCAGATCCCTTTCTGCAGGGCTGCCCTCTAGCCACGCGTCTCCCAGTCTGCACTTGTGTCTGTTTTGAGAAAGACTGAAGGAAAAAGCAGCCTATGATGCTTGGAGTGTACGATGAATTCTGTCAATAACTCGATGTCCACATTTGAGCAATGGCATACCAAATTGGTGTCCCCCTGCAACCCTTTGAGCCACGCAAAGGATAGTTGTATCATTTTTCTTTTGTGTGTGCTTTGTGAAGTTGGATTTGAAGATTGTGGAACATTACATTTATTAGTGTTCTATGTTGTCCTGATCATCTATCCCACCTGCCTAGCTCAATGACCTGGAGAAGAAGCATGCTATGTTGGAGATGAATGCACGCAGTTTACAACAGAAGCTTGAGACAGAAAGGGAGCTCAAGCAGAGGCTGCTGGAGGAGGTAACCTTGTAAATTCAACTTGTAACTTAAGAAGGTTCCACATCGTGGGGAGGAGGGGGAGAAAGTTGTGTGAATAGCGGTATTACACATCCATCCTTCCCATATGTAACTGGAGAATTAATGAAGGTGGGGGTTTTGTTTTTACTTAAAACTTTGCAAAATGGGTGGCTATATCAAGGAGCTCTAAAAGTGAACTGCTGTGCAAGGAAAGGTAAGCTGGGAGCCAAGAGCTGACAGCGGGTGGGCAGGGACAGGGACTTTGCAGCCAGTGGGCACAGTCTCACAAGGAGACTGAACAAGGAGAGCAGAGCAGGTCTGGTGACAGTAGTTGGGTTAAGCCAGTGCCCCAGCGATCATCAGAGAAGCCTGTAGAGACAAGGCATGTCCTAGATCACCTCTGCAAGGCAAGGTCCTTGCCCAGGCACGGCATTCCTACGCCATAGTTCTGACACAGACCAAGGCAAGGACCATAGCTTAAAAACAGCTCTGGAGCCTAAGTGCTGAGGGTGCATGGGTGGAGGCCACAGGTGAGGCTTCTCACAGCTCTTTTTTTTTTTCATAATTTAGCTGGGTTCACAGATGTCTGATCCAAGGTTACACACCTGCACCGTGTCAGACTTTGAATGCAGGCCAAAACCTGGGTAGTGGGGGAAGAGGTTGTAGAGGAGGATTTCAGGGGCAGGGTGGTTACAGGCTGGACAGGGCAATTAGAGCCGGTTGGTGTACCTGGGGCACTGACGGGTTATTGCAGAGGTGAGAACTCCATTATGAATCACAGTGAAAGATTTCTGGCTCTTAATAATATATGAGCATTGGTGGTTTTCATACTTGGGGATTTTCTCATCAAGGTGGTATAAAGCTTGGAAGTAGTTTTATCATGTGCCCTTTTCTGTTGTTTGGAGACAAAGATGTAGTTTTCCCCATCTCATGTGAATGGAGAGGCAGGAGTTTATCCTCGTTGATAGATTGCTTTTTATTTTTATTTTTATTTTTTATTTTTTTTATTAGCAACTACTGAGATGGCTTTTGTTGATTGTATAGAGGTCTTGAGAAATGGCATGCAAATTACTTCATGTATGTGCAGTACAATTAACAATTACAGGATTTTGAATGCTTAAAAAAGCAATTAACTTGAACATGCAGTTGAAAGAAATGGTGTTGCTGTGAATTAATGTCAATACACTACATAGAAATAGTCATAATGCATTCTGAAGGGAAGGAAAACTTCTAGAATATTATGGTTTTTTAGCTTTTAAAGTGTCTGTTTAAAGTTGTGCAATTATGCTTATTTTACAAGAATGATAACGTAATTTAAAAAAAAAAAACACAGCTAACACCAGCCTTTGTTTTCCTATTAACAGCAGGCAAAGCTGCAGCAGCAAATGGATCTGCAAAAGAATCACATCTTCCGCCTAACTCAAGGTCTACAAGAGGCTCTAGATCGAGCAGATCTTCTGAAGACTGAAAGAAGTGATCTGGAATATCAGCTGGAAAACATTCAGGTGAGGGTGAGGAAACAGTGGGCAGGACTGTGTGCTCCCCATGTAATGTGGAGTTTTGGGATGTGAACTACTGTTCCTGTGTGACACTTTCCTAATACACTATTTTTAGCTCTGTTCTGCTATTGAGTTGTCTGGTTTTCTGCTATTAAGATAAAATTTCTTACATATTTGTGTGGTTCACAGGTTCTCTATTCCCATGAAAAAGTGAAAATGGAGGGCACTATTTCTCAGCAAACCAAACTCATTGATTTCCTGCAGGCAAAGATGGACCAACCAGCGAAAAAGAAAAAGGTGGGTGAAAAAGGTTTGAGAGGCATGGAATTAAATGATGGCTATGTGATTAGTTATGTGCTGTGTACTCAAAATACTGTTTTATCTTTCTTTGTGTAACACCAACGCGTCCTCATCTAAGTATTCCGAATAGCTGAGCGCAAGCTTTACTAGGCAGAACATCTTTCACATGGCCTTTCTGGTATTTTGTTATTCCCACAGTACTTAGGTTACAAGCCAGTAGTTACACATCAATGAAGCTGTAGGAATACAGAGCTTTAACCATGCTTTTTTTTTTTTTTTTCTTTAATGGTAAGTATGTATGTGTATTTGAACATACTGTGTATCTAGAGTGGTTGTCTTGTAGCATAGGATTGCTTAGTCAGGTGATGTGGCTTGTGGCACATCTTTGTCATAAGCAGTTCTGTAATTTTGAATTAAGTAATTTAAATTAATTTTAACCACATATTTTGAGATCCTCTGTTTAGATGCTTTTGGAAACTCAAGATGTGAGTACTAACAGGTAATGTAAGTCCCTCTTTAAATTAATCCTTATCTCAACACTTTTTCTCCAGTGCCAATATGAACTAAAAGTCCATCCTTACTTATATCAGAATTACCATTAGGCCCTCTGGCCGGACTGCCACTAGCTAGTTTCACTTTGCCTAGTTTAAGCCATCTCTTACTAGGAGTTAGGAGTTGTCTGTGTGTTTCTGTTGCTAGGGCCTGTTTAGTCGGCGGAAAGAGGACCCTTCTTTACCCACACAGGTTCCCCTGCAATACAATGAGCTGAAAGTGGCACTGGAGAAGGAGAAAGCTCGTTCTGCTGAGCTGGAGGAGGCTCTACAGAAAACACGCATTGAACTCAGATCTGCTCGTGAAGAAGGTAGGAGTTAACAGAGAAGGTGAATCTGGAGGAGACGCACATTTTTGGTCTGAAAACATGCCTTTAATTGTGTGCCACTTTAGCAGTAACGTGTTGTTTAATTCTTATCTACTGCTGTGAAGATGCAGTAAGGCTACACGTTTTTCGGCTGGTTGTAACCATTGAAAGGTTACTGAGAACCACAGCTATGAACTACTGCTTCATATAGGTTATGTTAACGAGTGGTATTTATCTCATCTGTAGCTGCTCATCGGAAAATATCAGACCACCCTCATCCGTCCACTCCAGCCACAGCCAGGCAGCAGATCATCATGTCTGCCATAGTCCGCTCACCAGAGCATCAGCCTACTCCAATCAGTCTGCTAGCTCCACCCTCCAGTCGCAGGAAGGAATCTTCCACACCAGAGGGTAAGTTATTGGTCAGCTTCTGTTATACTTTTTCTGTCTGCTATTTCAATGCGATCTCTCCCTATCTCTTTAATTTTAAAAAGATTTTTTCATGATAGGAATATTGGGTGATAAATTTTACTTTTGTTTTTGTTATAAAATTCTCTATTTGGATTCATAATTTATTTCTGAAGACTTCACCAGAAGTTATTATTAGTATGAATTGTTTTAAAAGCATGTTTTTCAAAGGAGTATGTTTTCTGTACTATTCTGTGCATTGATCAAAAGGATTTATGGCTGTTTCCTTAGCAGTTAAGGTTTTTACTTGTCTAAACTGCAGATTTCTTTCTACTGAGCAGAAAGATTCTATCAAGATTTTTGGTAATAGGAAGAGACTTTGGTTAGGCATAAAAGGAAGATACCAGGTCAAAGATATTGATATCCTATTAACCAGAAGAAGGGGATAGCCTTCCATATCTTTGAGAATGGAGGGGAGAGGGTCATCAGGAAAAATGAACGGATTAAGGGCTCTGTTCTTTTATTCTTAGTTAACTGGTATTCAAGAGTGAGTGTCAAACCTAGAGACTCTGAACTAAAACCTCCAGTCTTCAGCTGGAGATGGGAAAAACCAAAAGCACAAATTGGTCCCGCCATCACAGATAGCTGGGGAGGCACAGGGTGCTATAAGGACGGGCAACATCGGCGCAGGAAGATGTCTTCAGTAGCAGATCATGGTCAGGGAATAGCATCATGTTTATCAATAAAAGAACATGCCTTGAAGGATTAACTTTGTTCATTGACAACCAAAAATACAGAGTATTAGTACACTAACAGGGATTTTGGGTATGCTTTAAGATGGGCTGGCACCGATGGTTAGTATGAAGGCTGTATGAAAAAGGCACGCTGTGCAGAGATTACAGCAGTATAGGTGCTGAAAGGTTTCTTAACTATAAGCAAAATTGTGATTAGTCTAGCACACTGCAAGAATTGCAGTTAAGTGCAGAATTGAAATTTGGTTGGATTGATTGGCCTAATCTTGCTACACCAAACATTAGCAATTTCAGCTCCATAGTCTCTTCTCAAGTGACACATTCTGTGCACCTGTATAAGGTAGTTACTGAGGTGGTAACGTAGCTTAAGATTTGCAGATTGCAAAGGAAAATAGTGTCTATGTTCATCAGGGCTTTGATAGAGATATTCAATCACTTTTTAATACCTTGTCTTTAAAATGCCAAAACCTATAACTTTCACCCCATCACAGTTTGCATCCTGATAATAGATTTTGTCCCTTCCAGAGTACAGTCGGCGCCTGAAAGAGCGAATGCATCATAATATCCCACATCGTTTTAATGTGGGGCTAAATATGAGAGCAACAAAATGCGCAGTGTGTCTGGATACTGTGCACTTTGGACGGCAAGCATCTAAATGTCTTGGTAAGAGCAGGGCGTGTGCGCAGAGTGTAATGTGACGGTAGAATGAAAAAGGACCAGCTGTCTAGAATAGATTTTCAGTGAAAGTTGAATAAACAACCAAGCATGAAGATTTTGAAACTTCTTGGTGCAAACATTCTACATTAGAAAACATCTGATGGTTTAGAGTAGAAGGAGATTCTTATAAAAGCTGGGGGTTGTGCATTAGAAGTTGAGGCAACTGTGTCATGCTTTTTTTGTCGTTTTACATAAGTTTTCTCTGTCCTTTTGTCAGAATGCCAGGTGATGTGTCACCCAAAATGCTCAACTTGCTTGCCAGCTACTTGTGGACTGCCAGCAGAATATGCCACGCACTTCTCTGAAGCATTCTGCCGGGATAAAATGAATTCTCCTGGTCTGCAGCTGAAGGAGCCAAGCAGCAGCCTGCGTCTTGAAGGATGGATGAAAGTGCCAAGGTATAAACATGAATCTTGGTGCCATATCAGGTGCTGAAACATTTGGAACAGTTCCATGTATTATCCTGGCTCTTATGAGGTGATAGTTGGTACATGCCCATTACAATTTCTTGCTGCCACTGAAATTTCTTTCTACAATTTGCATGTTCATTTTGTTCATAATCCAAGTAGAAAATCCAACATGGTTTTGTGCTTATTTTCTTCAGGAATAATAAACGTGGGCAGCAGGGCTGGGACAGGAAGTATATTGTCCTGGAAGGAACAAAAGTGCTCATCTATGATGCAGAAGCAAGAGAAGGTAACTTAGCATTTCTATTTTAACAATTTTTTTAATATTCAGATATTGTTTGGTGAGTTAAGAGACCTAAAGATTGTTTGCTGTGGCCATACCTAATTTAGCTAAATGCTCTGTAATAAGGCAACATTGCTTATTTTTATTTTTATTTTTATTTTATTTTTTTAAAACTTAGTGGTTTTATTAGCTGGTATGTCCTTAACAGTCTAGCTCTGAAATATCCAATGCGTACGCACTTCATTTTGCTGTCACGGCTATTTTCTCGCTACGTATTTGTTCTTCTTTCTTAATCCGTCTCCCCATTCTCTCTGCAGCCGGACAGAGGCCTCTGGAAGAATTTGAGCTCTGCCTTCCTGATGGTGATGTAACTGTTCACGGAGCTGTAGGAGCTACCGAGCTTACCAATACAGCAAAGACAGGTGAGAATCTATGTAGATGAGGTCAAATGGATTTCATCTGGCTTGACATCAATTGGCATTCTGTTTGGCTGAACAGATTTTTCTCCATTTAACTTTCATTTTGTAACTGTGCAATTTTGAGGTTACCTCTCTTTGAATTAGGTGAATAGGTCAGTCATCTAGATACGCAGGCGGTTGCTTCTGTCATGGCAGTTGAACTATGAATAAGATAATCATCAAGCCAAATGGAAGTAGATATTAGTATGTTGTAACGTACTTAAAAGCATACTTGGTTTATTTTAAATTTCTTTGCTCAATGCTTGCTATGAAGTGTGAAGTTTTGTAATTCGTGCCACCATTGTGCTCAAACCAGAAAGTTATTAACTTAGAAACACTGTGGGGTGTATACAGTCTCATTATTAAAAAATGTTAATGTTTTGATTTGTATGTATTGAATAGAACTGATGAAAAGATTATGTATGTGTTGACTTCAACATTAAAGAATACAGATTATTAAAAACAAAGGTTTCCACAAGCAATTTTTACAGATTTTTCTTGAACAGTACAGGGAAAACTTTAGTTGAGTGGCTGGCTTTGTATTTTTTTTCCCCATAATGCTATTGCTTTTTCTTTTGAATAAAAGACAAGAAATAATTCTTATTTAGTAGAGACAGCATTGTTTGTATGGACTGCATACATCTAGCTAACATTTGGCTTTAAGTAGCTAGCCTGTGCAGGACCTGTAAAGGAGAAACCTATGTATAAATTGCCATGGTAACGCATCATGCTAAATACAACTTCTCTCCAATGACGCTGAAAGGTGTTGATTTAAGTCCACTGACAATATTCCAAAAACTAATCTAAGTCTTATTCTATTTATACAACATCTCAGATGTGCCATATATCCTAAAATTGGAGTCTCATCCACACACCACTTGCTGGCCTGGTAGAACACTCTACCTGTTAGCACCCAGCTTTCCTGACAAACAGCGCTGGGTCACAGCACTGGAATCAATAGTGGCAGGTGGGAGAGTTTCCAGAGAAAAAGCTGAGGCTGATGCTGTGAGTATAAAAGTTTCATTTAATAATAAAATATTCTGGGAGGGAGCAGAGTTTTGAAAAAATAATTTTTTGGTGTTTGACATACTGAGGTTTAACTGAAGGTAAGTTGTTATTTCTGCCTTAAGATGTACCTTAAGATGAACTAGTTCATTGTGAGACAGATGCTTTATATTACAGTACCCTTCTTTAGACTTGGGGAGTGTAGTAAGAGGACCCCAAAATGATATCTCTCTAATTCCAGCAAACAGAAAAGGAAGAAACAGCAGTAGGACATGGTTTAAATTTGATCTTATGATGTACCACATGGAATGAGCAAACCTTAAAGAAAGAAAAACAAAAAGCTCCTTCTCCTGTTCTTAAGGAGATGGGGTTTCTTTTTGTTTCTTGGGGGGGAGGTGTGTGTTTGTTTTTTACTTTTAGTTCTGATAAGAATAAGAGGTTAAATGGAGTTATTTTGTCTTTAGATAGCTTTTATTATTGTTGTGCTGGTAACTTTATTTTCTGATAAAGGGAGACTTGATTCTATGGCATTGCATATTAAAATGTAGTAGTGAATATCTGACTAGCAGAAAATCGTCGCTCATGCTAACATTTCTTCTGTCTCTGAGAAAATATATGCTCCCACTGACATTTGGACATTTTTATCCTTCTCCTAGAAAAACGTCACTGCTCCATTGCAGGAGACTGAGGGAAATGGAAAGGACAGGGAAACAATAGGTTCTATCTGAGTTTAGGATAATTCTGATTGGTTTGCCTGACTGTATTTCAGGTAGACAAAATTTTACTAATTCTTTTGTAGGAGGGATCCCTGCAACTTTTAGCTTTTCAGAAAAGGGAATCTGTGCTAAACTTTTCTCCCATCTGAAATGATGACTTTACATTGTTAAAACACTAATAGAGAAAGTTTAACTCAAAAAAAAAATCTTTGTCATTTGCAGAAATTGCTTGGAAACTCCCTGCTGAAGCTAGAGGGTGAAGACCGTTTGGATATAAATTGCACAATGCCCTTCAGTGACCAGGTAACGGCAATGGTCAGTTGGACCTTACTGAATATTGGATCGTTCATTCATGAAAATTGTATCTTAACAGCAATATGTGTAATTATATACTTGGTTATTGGTTTGTTTTTTTTCCTCTTCACTGGTAAACAGAATTATCCAAGCTTGCTCTTGGAGCATTCCTTGTTCTCCTCGTGTCGTGCTATTCTTTCTTTCTTTTCTTTTTCCTGTTGTCATTGTAGGTGGTACTTGTGGGTGCAGAGGAAGGTCTCTATGCCTTGAATGTATTAAAGAATTCCTTAACGCACATCCCAGGAGTGGGTGCTGTCTTCCAAATTCACCTCATCAAGGATCTGGAGAAGCTACTCATGATAGCAGGTGGGGGGCTGTATGCTGCCATTTGTCCTGCAGTAACTTTGTGGTAATTGCTTTGTATTGGTAGGAGGAAACTCACTGCCATACAGGTGCCAAAGGCCCAGGCTTTCCTTTAGAGTAATTACAGGATTATTATTTTTTTTAAATCAGTATATCACCAAGAATCAATAACATCAATTATCTGATGTAAATGAATATGTGACTGAAGGCTTAGTTAAACTTTCAAGTGAAAGAAAGTGATTTCTCAATTTTTCAAAGTTGAGGGAGGGAGGAACAGAGATGAAACATTTCCAGCTTTGCTTTGTAAAGGGGTCTTCATTGGTTTTAGTTCCAAAATGTGTCCATGTTTTCTTTGTGAATTTAGCACTCTTCATGTCATTGGATTTACGCCACAGTTACCTGTTTTGTTACACTTTCTCCTCTTATGAGTTTCATAGACAAATGTGTGGGGCAGCTAGGTAATTTAGCTAGGCTGAATTCAGATGAAACTGGGTAGCCATTCTGAGCCCTTTGCAGTCCAGAAATAACAAAAGCTGCTTGTTCCTCCTTCCCCTGCCGTACAGCAGGTCACCAAGAGCAGACACTGCAGAGCAGCTGTGGTAAAGGAGGAGCAGAACCTACTTGGAGTGCTCGTCCCCTCTCTGGGGCTCCACAGAAAGTGATGGAGGCTAGAGAAGGGTCACTGACTACGTCTTAGAGCAAACAGTTCAGTTTAAAAAGTCTTGAGCTGGTTAGTGAGCACATTTCTTCTTAATCACTACATACAGTTTTTTTAACGCAGTTAACCAACTGAGGACCGTGATGTGATCACTGTGGCCTAGGGCCAACAACTCAGCCTCTCCTGCTCTAAACACTAATCCATGTAACAAAATGGGGGCTTTAAGTGTTTAAGATTCCCTTATGAAAGGAACAGTAGTGTTCTCTCTTTCAGAAGGCTATGTTACTGAGTCCCTAGGCTTCTTGAGAGGAATCAGGTCTGTCATACAATTTATTGGAGCACTTGGAAACCCATTGCCAGTTATGTTGGCACAGAAAGGTTAACGCACGTTTCCCTTTAAGAAGTTCTAAAGAGTAAAAGAAAACTTCCTGGCTAATTTTGTATAGTGTCCTAGTGAGGCCACTGTTAATGATGATGTACTAGACCTTAGCAACACTAATAATCCACAGAGAGAGTGGTTGTTATCCCAGTGGATTTACTGCTGTTTGTGTGGTGTTTTTTTGGTAAGTTTTCTGTTTTGCTTTTAATAGGAATAATGTGAAATGAATTCTGCATGGTACACTGTGGCTGTTACCACAGTAACAGCCTGTAATGGTAAGCTGCTGCTTAGGTAACAGAACAGACTTGCAGAGAACAGGGAGTTTTCCCTTGACAAAGTGTAACCATTTTTGTCTGCAGGAGAAGAAAGGGCTCTGTGTCTTGTTGATGTAAAAAAAGTGAAGCAATCCCTAGCCCAGTCTCATCTTCCAGCCCAGCCTGATATCTCGCCAAATGTCTTTGAGGCTGTCAAAGGATGTCACCTTTTTGCTGCTGGCAAGGTAGGATATAGCTCCCTCCTGCTCCCAGGCCACCCTTTAGCCTGTACTGAGTTTAATATTAATCAGATCAGCATCGTTATTTCACTGGCAACAAATCCAAACTCTAGTCTTGTTAAATCTTTTTCTTGAAATAAGAAGAGTATAAGTGGTTTTCCAGTTTTCCACATATAAAGAGACTGAGCTGGAGTCAATACTGAGGATCTACTACAAATACAAATAAATTCAGTCAGGATGACATGATGGTATATCCTAAACTTCTACATAATAAGAAATACAGCAAAGCATATAATAACTGCCTCCTCACAGTTGATTTCAGTTTTAAGATTTATAGTAGTGAATTCGATCCATTGTTTGTTCTTGAATGTCATGTAACAGTTTCCAGGCTAGCGAATCTACGTACATGCATGTGTCAGTTGGTAACATTTGATATTTCTGCTAATTCCCAGTTTCAGTATGGAACACTTAGCCACAGTAAAAATTCTCATTAACAATTAATTCTGCAGACTACTTTGATAACAAACTGAACATCATGCAGTTCAAAGATGTTTAAGATAACAGTTTGAGGTGTTAAAATTAAACCTAACCTGTGTCAATTTCTTATTCCTTTTAATGAAATATTTTTCTGTGGAAAAGTTTCTGATTTTTAATAACTTGTTTCAAGTATAAAAGAAATCATAGAAGCATTTCAAATTCACATTCTTTTTTGAGTTTGAAGAGGCTTTTCATTATTTCACTACTTTGCAATAACTAAAACTACTAAAAACGTACTTGCTTATCTCTGCAAACTTCTTGTGTTGGGAGGTATTTGGCTCTGGTCCATGAACTCAGCATTGGAGTTTACTCTATTACTATCCTAAACTTTGCCTGTAATCTTCCTTACAGGTGGAGAATGGTCTTTGTATCTGTGCAGCCATGCCCAGTAAAGTGGTTGTTCTGCGATATAATGAGAGCTTAAGCAAGTTCTGTATCAGAAAGGTAAGCTGAGTAATTCCCTTCGGTAGCTACAGTAATTCACACACTGCACTAAGACTCTGCTTTGCTCTGGAGCAAACATCTTAAACTTTTTGTGTGTGCATATGAACATTTGTTTGCCAGCTAAAGTGATTAAAAAAAAAAAATTGAAATGTGCATGGACTAAAATGAGAGCAGGCAGCAATTTTCTGTAACAAGGGTTGGTGTATTTGGAGAGATGCAGAACAGAACTGGGATTTTTGAGATACTGGACCCAGCTGTAATCGTACCCTTGCTTATTTACCCAAGAAGGGCTTTCTTCTTAGTTACCCAGCAGTGTTCCATCACCTCTGTTGTCTTTGGAGACATCCTCAACAAATGACTTCTCTCTTCTTTGCAATTAAAGAAGCAATGGGTATCTGAATTTGTTTACTGTTCCAGGGAGAATCAAAGGATATTTGGTATTATCCCATCACGGGAGAGGCAGCTGTTTCGTATACTTGCCCTGATATACACCTACTTTCTCCTGGCCAGCTAACAAGGCAGCAAGATACGGATCTCTTATGGCTGTGTGTATAGCTCCCGTGTACGTAACCACATCTGCCTGCACCACTGGTACAGCATGGTACTGGCCAGTGTATTGCTTCATTCTGCCATGCATGGATAGGAAAGCAGAACCACTGCAACTCTTCTTCAGACGGCCAGTTGCAGGCAGACATACTCTGAGCATCTGACCAAGAATTTATCTCGAAAACAAGTCCAATGCATTGTCATGAATAAATTTTATATGCTCATACATATCGAGAAACAAACAAAAATAATCTCTCCTTAGAACAGGGGGGTTTAAACACTGCCTGCCTTAAATGGACTGGTACCCAGAAACTCTGGATAACAAATTAAGGGATGTTCAGGTCAAACTATGTTTCTCTGTGAGCTTCTGCAGATTCCTTTGAACCCACTAGCTGAACTTACGGATTGACTGAGGCATCTATCTCTGCTGAGTGCTACATTTGCTGGTGGTAAGGAAGCAGAGTCAACACAGTAATTCAGATGCTGGCCTCCTGGGAAGTTAAGATACATTTGATGGAGAAAGTCTTGGCACAAACAATGTGGATGCCAGCGAACTTGGAATGTGTACAAGCTTTGTAGCTGGTACCAACTCCTGTTCACAATGGAGTACCAGCTGACAGCAGACTGAAGATGTACAGCCACCAGTCTCTGCTAGTGCTGCCATTCAACTTTTCCATGGTGCGGAGTGACTTGACGAGGGCTTACAGAAAAAATGTGCAAAGGCATGTTTTAGAAGACAGGTTTTCCTTATCTTCACTGATCCAGACAACTCAATTTAGATCCTAACAAGATGGCAGCAAGCCCAGAATATGCTCTTGTGTTCTGCCAACTAAACTTCCAGATAAACTAGGGTAAACAATAGACAGTAGAGATTAAAGAAGTCTAGATCAAATCCATGATCTGGAGACAAATATTTGAAGTGATCTCTACAGCTTAGGATAGAGGCAAATCAAACTGATCGCTATAAGGTTGCTGGGTAAAATGCTGGGCTGGAATGCGCAGATGTTAGAACATCCTAACTTAATACCACATCAGTTCTGCTTTTCAATGAAATCCCAATGAATGTGACAGTAGCCACACGTTATTGTAGAATGGAGATGGGGAAAGGATCCCAGAGACTTTCATGAATGGATTCTGTTTTCTGAGACCTTTCCATCAGTGTCTGTTATGGATTGACTGAAACAACTTGGAGAGCATATGTGGATTACGCAAGGAGTCTTCTCCTCAGAAGATTTGAGGATGTGTGTGTTGTCAGGCTAGCCTGCAGAGCTTTCCTAGCTATTCAATCACAATGCAAATCTTGGTGGACAGCATATCTGTGTTACTTTGTATAAGGAAGGAAGGAAGGAAGGCTGTGTATGTTTGTCTCCTTTAAGGAGCCATCAAGCTAATTTCTTAGCTGTGCTCACAGCAGAGATGCATTAGTGAGCTGTGTTGGGTGAATCACAGTGATGGACATGACTACTGACAAGAGTTTTGTTCCATGGGTTAAAAGAGTCTGGGACTTGACTGGGTCAATCCTCCTGCAGTGGTCTCAGGGTCTTCTGTCTGCCTTTCTGGCAGCTGCTGTGATTCCTGGTGACTTCCAGGCTAGGAAGTGGTTGTTCTAGCACAGTTACTCAGGAGTTGGGGCAAATTTAACTGATATACTTCTCAGTGACATGTCTCTGATTCAACTCTAACTACTCAGTCCTGCTCTTCTATCATCTCCAGACACACTGGTCAGACATGCAGTCATTGGTGTGGCTGTGATCTATGATAAATAAGCAGGGAACCACTCCCTGCTGCTCCAGAGAACTGAGCTACAGAGCAGAATATCTTCCAGGACAGTGTATCCTTTGAAAAGGAAGAGGTTCTTTTTAAGGTTAGCACCTGGAGTTGAGTTAACTTGTAAGTCTATATTCAAGCAAGTGTCACTTCCAACAAAATAAAACTTTTCCTTCTAACAAGAGTACTTTTCCGTGTTTTTGAGAGGTGGTTAATGACTTTGAGGTTGCTGTCTCTCCTCTATAAATGTGGCAATACATAATCTTTCAGAATAAGCAATATCTGTAAACAATTATAGGAAAACTAATATTGGTCTATACTTTCCTCCTCTTTTCCAGGAGATTGAAACCTCAGAGCCTTGCAGCTGCATCCATTTGACCTCCTACAGCATTATCATTGGAACCAACAAGTTCTATGAAATTGAGATGAAGCAGTATACACTGGAGGGTAGGAGGCCTTCTTTTCTAAGGAACGCACCAAATGGCTCCATAGATTCTTCCGGTGGTGCTAGAAGTACTGCCTTGGGGAAAAAAAAGTTGGTGCTGATCAAGCTGTTTTTCTCCATTCTCTTTGCAGAGTTTCTGGATAAAAATGACCACACTTTGGCTTCTGCTGTGTTTGCTGCATCCACCAACAGTTTCCCCGTCAGTATCATTCAGGTGAACCCAACAGGGCAGAGGGAGGAGTATCTGCTGTGTTTCCATGGTAAGTGTGTTGTATGACTGTACGGTTGTTGCACTACATCTGCTCTTGGTATGTGAACTGTCAGAAGGCTGGAATAAAAAGCTGAACAGAGTTTACTTTCTAGGGCCTGGTAACAAAGATTTTTTTGAAAACTATGAATGTAAATCCCTGGAAGAGTTGTGGCTGGTGGTTTAAACAGTAAGATGCACAGGACATTGGTCCTAAAGTTACCATTCTTGATCCAGTCTGCTGAAGCACTTTTGATCAGCTTGATTCTGGCTTAAAGTTCTCTGCACGTCTGGACCAGTTAGCACAAATAGTCTTCTGTGCCCAAAAGGAAGGGATTGTAGTCAATATTAACTTCAGACAGGTGTTCGATTATCCTGAGAAAACACTGGGGGGTTTTTCAAACTGTCGAATTCTTGGATAGTGTCACGGAAATGTGCAGGAAGTCTTCAAAAGCCCACTAGCAGTAATTCCGAGTGAGTTACAGTAGGAGTCTCACGGTGTTCTCAGCTGTAGAAACAGATGAAATAATAACCTTACCTTAGTTGGTATAGAGAGACCTAGAACTTAGGTACCTTTTGGTACTGCAGGTACTCCTAAATCTAGTCAATGCAATGTCAAGGCACTGTAGGACTTGCAAGGTAGTGAGCACCTTCTCACTGTGAAAAATCCTGGAGTCAATATCCTTTGTCCCTTCAACAATAAATACATAAAATCCAGGCACGTGCTCATGACATTACTTTTCTTGGCAGAGTTTGGTGTCTTTGTGGATTCCTATGGAAGACGCAGTAGGACAGATGACCTGAAATGGAATCGCTTGCCTTTAGCTTTTGGTAGGTGTAGGGGGACATTCACGTGGGTTATGGACATTACTGAAATGAGGAAACATTCTTGTGGGAAAGGTATTCTGCACTCTCAGCAGTTCCATTTCTTCTTCCCTCTCCCAGTTCTCCCAGAAGCTATAGAAATTATAATGATCTTAAATCATGTGAAAAATCCAAATGGCAGACCACCTGAGGTATAAACAATCGAGGAAAGCTAAACCGAAGCGATGTATTTCCTTAATGTTCCTAGTCTGACAGTGACTAAACTGGCTAGTGGAATTTTTAATGATGCTTGGAAGTTTCTGAAATAGTCAAGAAAATATCATTTCAGTGCAGATCCTTCAGGCCTTTTGCACTACCTAATGGATTTTTTGCAGTTAATAGCCCATTTTGATGCCTAATTCATAATACTTCAGTTAGTAAAATTCTTGGGATACAGGTAGTTTCACAGCAGCAATGCTCTAAGCTTGCATCTCTCTATTTAGTAATATTGTCTGTCTTATTACAGAAAATTTAGTTTTCCTAGTTTTTCCCAATGGACTGCAGGGTTCTGTTGTGTTCACTGATGCTTTTTAGAAGTTTTTAATAGAGAATTTTACACTGTGTTTTTCTTGCTTCTGTGACATTCCTTCAGCCTACAGGGAGCCCTATCTGTTTGTGACCCACTTCAATTCCCTTGAAGTGATAGAGATTCAGGCACGAGCTTCTCTAGGGTAAGTTCTTCTCTCTTCATTACTTTGAACAGCATGTGCTGAAGAATATATGTACTTCCCAGGAAAATGTGCAGTGTTGTCATTGTAACGAGTTTTTCCTGCAATTTTACCCAGAACTCCTGCACGAGCCCACTTGGAGATACCAAATCCACGGTATCTAGGGCCTGCAATTTCATCTGGAGCTATCTACTTGGCCTCCTCCTACCAAGACAAATTAAGAGTGATTTGCTGTAAGGGCAATCTGGTGAAGGAGACCAACAATGAGCACCACAGAGGATCTTCTGCTACACGCAGGTATGAAGAAGTCAGTGTGTTATGGTCCTTGTGTAAGCAAACTCACTCCAGATGGCTTTTTGCCCCAAAATGTTGTTTGCTACGCTCATTCCATTCTTGGAGACAGAGGCTGGTTATTGTAATGGTGGAATGGAACAAGGAGTAGAGTCGCTCGTGTTTTAAAATCCAGAGCGCTAAGAAACATTAACTTTGTAGGAGTTACATGGGTAATGTCTTCCACAAACCCAAGTGAAGGATGTTTTGTCATCTTCAGCTGTTTTATGTTGATCCTCTGTGACTTCAAAACTTGGTGAGCATGATATTGACATGACGCTAAAAATTGACTGTAAGAATCTCTAAATCAAGAGCCTCTTCCTCTTAAAAGAGCATGTATGTTTTAGGAAGACAGTGTTCAGCAGAACAGTGATACTTCAGACAATTGCATAAATACTCTGGTTGATAGTGCTGCCGTGCACTGAAAACTGAGAAATTGAGGCTCATAGCTCATCTTAACCTGGCCTGAGCATCCTGGAGCTTGTGAAAATTTTGTATGTGAAAATGCATGTCAGATTTTAGTGCACTTTTATATGGAAGATTATGCTGCTTATGTACACAAAAACGTATAGTTTTGTGGCCTGTTACATACATGTGATTTAAGTTAGCAATTTATTAAGGCCCTTTGATAGTGTTGCTAATATAAGGGATACTGAGCTATCAAAGTATCTTTGTACTTTTCAGCTTGGCTCAGGGAGGTCTGTGATTTTTCCCATAAACACTGCTGGGTGTTTGGGGAAAGTTACATTTTTGCTAAAAGAAAATGTAACGTGAGGTTTTTGTCGCTCAGCTGTTCGCGTCCATTATTTTTGAATGACAGTAGCCCTAACAAGAGAGGTCCGCCCACATACAACGAGCACATAACCAAGCGGGTAGCATCAAGCCCAGGACCACCGGAAGGTCCAAGCCACCCTCGAGAACCAAGCACACCACATCGGTACCGCGAGGGAAGGACAGAGCTGCGGAGGGACAAGTCACCTGGGCGACCACTGGAGAGGGAGAAATCTCCAGGCCGGCTTCTAAGCACCCGCAGAGAAAGGTCCCCTGGAAGACTGTTCGAAGAGAGCAGCCGAGGACGACTGCCCGTGAGTGGTGCCAGAACTCCTCTTGCTCAAGTCAACAAGGTAAGTCAGGCGCTTGGAGAACTTCTCTATTCTCATGAAAAGATGTGGACTTCAGAAGGGCTAGTGGTACTGTGAAGTGTAAGAGCAAATCAAACCTCGCCCCACTTTGTTTCTGTCAAAACAGCACACATGAAGTTGTGTAACTCACTGGCCCTGTGAACACCCTCCCTTGTGCTAGTTCTGTAACTGCAAAAGCAGCTTGACCCTGGAGCAGGCTAAAGTCCTTCAGATGGGAAAGTGAAGGTGCCCTTACTAACGTAAATCAAGTTACTGAGGACTTGAGGGGGAAATCGTGTCTGGAGAAATGAATGCGGGAGCCTGCTGTGATCAGTGCGATGCTGATACTTGCCTGTGTCAGTGGTTTAAGATTATGCCACCTAGAAGCAAGCAGGCATATAGCACTTGCTCAGCAGTAGCAGCAGTAGTTAGGTGATGTACTGCTTCTGGCACCTGTGCATGAGAAAAATATGTGCAATGTGTAACTGTCATTTTATTTCCCTGCCAGGTCTGGGACCAGTCTTCAGTGTAAGTCTCAGCTAGACAAAGTTACTCATCTTGACCTGCAGGAAAAAAAAAAAAAAAAAAGAAATATACTGAGTATATGCACTCCATATGTCTGCTGCCCAGCTACCAAAACAGCATTTCTGGGCCAAAGCTAGCTCCGCATCAGGAGATGTGACGCTTTTGAAGATTGTTCGCATCTCAAGTTAATTTCTCTGCACTTTCCTGCACTCCTATTTTTGCACTTTGTACTACTGTTACTCTTTCAAGCAGTTCATGAACTTTTTGTATTCACTTTAGTCTCTAGTACTTCATCAAGGAAATTAAATGGGACTAGAGTCCCACCCCAGATCTTCAATGTGGTTAGCACCCCTTACCAGATAATTGATCATAGTTCTGAGATGTGCTGGGAATTCCTGATGGCCTGGAAACAGAAGGGCCAAGGTGACCGAGTCTTTCAACAGAAAGTGTGATTGGATATTCTTTACAGAACACAAAAAAGTTATTTTGATTAGTCTGTTCACCTGCCACTTCTGAGAGTTATTTTGTTCTCACTAAAATTGCTCTAGAGCAGCTCTGATGGGGAGGGGAGAACCCTGCTTTAAATGATCCCATGTGCCCTACCCCAAGACAAAGTGCATTATCTATAAGCTACTGGGGTATTAAGACTTTATCCAGGTCTTCTGCATGACAGTTCACTGCATGCTGCTGCACCATCACTGGCTGCTCTCTCCTTTTAGGTTGCTTTGCTGAGTAGTGTATTGTACCTCACTTGTAAATTAACTGAAACCTCTAGATTACGCTGCAAAATAATCATTAATTACTCTGGAAATTTGGCAATGAAGAGTTAATGAGCCTTATTCTATGACAAGAATTACAGTCACACTTGTGTTCTCCTCTCAGCATTAAACACGGTCCATTCAGAAATTACACCACAGCCCTCAGTCTCAAATCCCAAGAGGACCCCACTTTCCCCTGAGAGAAGAGCAGCACAGAGCTGGCTCTTCCCCATACCTGTAACTTGTCGTACAATAAGAACCAAATGTCATGGCACAAGAGGATACTCACAATGAACAGCTTTAGCGGTTACTGAACACACCTTCACCTTTGCTTGTGCGTATCTAACCTCGAGCCATTTATTGCTTTCTATTCTCTTTTGCTGTGAACATGAAGCAGAGAGCAAATGATTTTCAAAGCAGGTTTTGACCATTCAGTCTGCAACAGCAACATTCTAAGTGAACAACCATGTTCTTTACAACTGGAAAGAGCAAAACTGCATCCAATCTTCCCTTGGCCACACTTTTAAATTTCTGCTAGTCCCTTGCAAGCCCATGCTAACCTGTTCTAAAAAAAAATCCATAGAAAGTCAAATGCCTTGTCAGTGTCCTTTGGCAGGTTTCATGAATATTGTATTCTGTTCTCTTGTCTGTTGGGTTATTTTAGGTCAGATGATATGGCAGGAAACTTGCTTAAAGTTTTGTCTCCTGGTCTGAATATTTTGAAAGGTCATTGAGATCAGTCTTTAAATCTTTGCATCTCATGGAAGATCTTCAAGACCTCAGAAATGGGCTTGTTGAGTCCTGAAAGTGTATATCTTGTGTCTTGTTCGTGAAATGCTTCCTGCTATAGAAATAGCTCAAAGGACTGTACATATTTACAAGAAACTTTATATTCGTAACAAAAGGGAATTGAATTGGTTTCTACTTTTTTATTGTAAACTGTGTGTTTTTCAACACTAGCTTTTTTGTTTTAATGGTGGTTGTGGACAGCCATCTTCAGACACTGGAGGGGCCTCAGCTTAATCCTCCTAGCTCCCATGAAGAAATATTGTAACATTAAATTGCAACTGAAGCTTGTTAGCATAAATGAGGTTTTAGGTATCTAAAAGTACAGGAATTTTCTTCATTACCTTTTTATTATTGATAAGGGAGGGAACTAGAGGGACAGTTCAAAGCTCCACCTGGAAAGTATTGAACTTTGTTGTTGAACAATAACCAAATAAAACAAATAACTATCTTGACTGGCATGGTGAAATGAACGCTTCCTTCTATACAGAGTAATCCTAAGCCATCCTAATATTGCACCCAGCGTTCGAGGCTGTGTAATCTATAGGTGTCAAAGCTTACCAAAGAGCTAACCTTGACTATTTAGCATTTTAATAGACGTTATTCCCTGAACAAGTAGCATAAGTGGCTTCACAATGTCAAAGCATGTTCATATGAACCAAACCAGATGGATTTGTCCAACTATTTTTACTATAGCAGCAGTCAGCTGCGAACACCTACAGCTAAATTCTGCCCTCACATACTTAACTAGTGATGTGGGTAGAGGTAAAACATGTGTGAGTAATGGGAAAAGAATGTGGCCCTGCTAAATGACCCGTGCATTTTAAGCTGGAAAAAAAAAAAACATCTTAATTAACAATAGTGTGATCTAATGACAGGTTTGGGATTTATCCCAGCAGTGTACTGGTAGCAAAGGGGACAGATAGTTACTCATCCCACTGCTGTAATATGCTGGTGCTTTAAGGCCTAATAGCTGCAACTTTTTAAAAAAAGAAACATTCACAAATCTAATTCAGATTGAGTACAACCTGCAGAGTTGCTGTACATCTTAACTTACACCTGCTGGGAAAACTTGCTAGATCAGACTTAAATGTAAATACATCTATTTTTAACTGAACCAGTTTTTACAGGGTCTGAAGTATTCTTTCACAGGAAGAGGTTTTTAATATTCACACTGCTGCCTACAGTAACTTAATTTGTCCTCCTACTGTTCAGTGTTTTTGGTTTTGTGCACATAGCCGCCCCCTTACCCCCAATAAAGGGCTTGTTGGAGGGTGTGTGGGAGGGTTACTAATAGCTCCTATTACATTTTGGTCTACATGACATTCTTCATGAAAATGCTCTACATAAAAACCAAGCTGCTTGATTTATCTATTGTGCCTACTATCTGATGTATATGATGAAATGCTAACTTGTTAAATGTTCCTTTATTTCTATTTTACTGTGCACAAAGAATACTTACTTATTTAAAGCTCATTGTTGCAGTCCTATGATGCATGATCAGAATTGTAACAAAACTAAAATAATCCAGAAACTCGTGGAGTAAAAAAGAAATTACTGATCAAGCCTTTTGATTATCAAGAACCCTGCACAAATCTACTTCAGCTTGACCACCACATGTCATGCTTAAATTTAGGGGGTGGGGGGGGGTGGGGGAAGGGAGCTTTTCTTATTTATAGAATGCAATAGCTTACTGAGAGTCCCAGAATGAGTGTAACAAAAGGCTCTGCATCTACCTTTTTTTAAAAAAAAAAAAAAAAAAAGCTCCCTAACCAAAAACCAAAAAAACAANCTACCTCTTTTATCAGCCCTCTGACCTACCAGGAGCCAGCTCTCCCAGGTTGTTCCTGCTGAAGAGAAAGGGGTTTGGGGGGGCTGAGGTGTTGTCTGTGGCCCACCTGGAGGAAGGCTGTGGCTCCTGGGAGATGTTTGGTGAAGCCACAGGTGCCAGAGAACACCGCATCTCCATC